>JAJOZX010000392.1:135000-652500 GCA_023014485.1 Bathynomus jamesi
CATGTGACAATCCTATTAGTTGGTGGAAAAATACGCAGAATATCTATCCATACTTGAGTAAACTTGCAAGGAAACATTTAGCCTGTCCTCCAACAAACGTACCAAGCGAGAGATTATTTAGCAGTGCTGGATTAATATATGATGAAAAGAGAAACAGACTGGCAGCAGAAAAGGCAGAAAAATTAATGTTCCTTAAGCATAACCTTCCTATAATTAAGTTTGAACATTAAACGATGAACATCTTAGTTTACTTTATTTTAATTACTCATTTATAAATATGCCTAATAAAACTTTAAACTTAATATAAATAGTTATCAAGCTAATTAAAGATCTCTTTCTATAAGGGTGGAGGTTGGGGAAAGAGGTCGGTGGGGTGCATTTGAGTTGGGTTCACGTCCTGCATCCTGGTAACACAATTATGGTTTCTAATTGTGGCTGAAACTCAACAAAATATAACAAATTTATTTGCAGACAAATTCACTAATTGATTTCTATATTAGTTAGATGCTTGATATTATTTTATATGTTCAGAGAAAAGTACAGCAATTATTGTACAATTAATCAATTATACTACATTATAGCTACAGCTATCTCTATATAATAACTTATTATATACGTTAAACATAACAAATCTCGAATATATCCTAAAAAATAACGAAAATGTAGACATCCGCATCCGCGGATGTTGAAATCAAACATCCTCATCCGCATCCGCGGATGTTGAAATCAAACATCCTCATCCGCATCCGCGGATGTGAAAAAAATGACATCCGCTACATCACTAATATAGGCCCTGATATATATATATATATATATATATATATATATATATATATAATATATATATATAGTATATATATATAGTATATATATATATATATATATATATATATATATATAATATATATATATATATATATAGTATATATATATATATATATATATATATATATATATATATATATATTTATTTTATAGGTTATAGCCCTAGTGCTGGGTCTACAAGGTGGCTACACCAAATACCCCCATTTTCTCTGTCTGTGGGATAGCTGAGCAGACAAGCAACACTACGTACAATGCGACTGGCCAGCAAGATGTGGCCTGGAACCAGGTTCGCACAATGTTCTGTCACACACACTCATGAATCCGCAGATGATTCTACTTCCGCCGCTGCACATCAAGCTCGGACTTATGAAGAATTTTGTCAGAGCACTCAACAAAGAAAGCCAAGCTTTCGCTTTCCTGAATCAGAAATTTCCACGCGTCAGTGAGGGCAAACTGAAAGCAGGTATTTTTGACGGCCCTCAGATCAGGGAGCTAATGAAAGATGCTCAATTCAACGAAAGTCTGGAGGACAATGAGATCAATGCCTGGCTCGCATTCAAGTCCATTGTCACTAATTTTCTGGGCAACCACCGAAGTCCAGAGTACAAACGTGTTGTCGAGGAGCTCCTGCAGAGCTTCCAGGCTCTTGGTGCACGTATGTCCATAAAGATGCATTTTCTCAGCTCGCATTTAGACTACTTTCCGGACAACTACGGTGATGTCAGCGAGGAGCAAGGAGCGCGCTTCCACCAGGATATTTGAGTGATGGAAGAGAGGTACCAGGGCCGCTGGGATGTGAACATGCTTGCGGACTACTGCTGGTGCCTCAAGAGACACATTCCAGCTGTGGAACACAGATGAAAGTCTTTGAGAAAGCCCTTTCATCCACATTAACTGTACTCGTGTACCATTTTTTATATACTTTGTACATTTTCTGTCAATTTAAGTCTGTTTTAAAAAAATAAACTTGCTAATTTCATAACGATTATTTTTGAATTATCTATTTTTTTAAAATTGAGATAGCATAAAAACCTGACCTGATTGAGCAAAATGAGTTACATTTTTTAATTCAGCATGCAAAAATTATAAAAGAACAACTAAAAAAACATTGACCTCAGGAAAAAAAAATTTCAAATGCAGACCAGTGTAATGATTTTAAATTCTGGACCAAGTTTGTTACAGACTCACCCATAAACAAAACCTACTTAGTACTTGTATTAAAACTTTTAATATACTACAAGTACTAAGCAAATTTTGTTTAGACCCAACTCGTAACAAAACTGGTATGGTTGCTATAGAATTTAAAAGGAAAGTTTTAGGTTTAGTTTTGAGTTTAATTTAATTTTTTTTTAACAGTGCAGAGGGGATTAAATTATTTAATTTACCAAGTTATTTTGAATACGCTTTGCATGTAAAAAGAATATTGCTAAGTTTTAGTATCAGCTAATACTTAGAATACTGATATCAATTAATCAGCGAAATGTTGATACAAATTGCATGCCAATACCAATACTGTACTAAGCTAATCAGTGCATCTCTAAATTTTATGTACCATCGGGCATTAAAGGCAGCTGGTCTTGTAGCTAAGCTAAGGGTATGCTTACCTAATCAACTAAGCAACAGTAATTACTTACTTCTTTAATATGAGATATTACTACATGTGTTATTACTGGCGCATAGATTTTATTTTCATCTGCTAACATTGTCAAAAATGTTATTATAGGCTTTGAATTAATGTGGAGATCAGCAAGAGCAGACTTGTAATCTTCTGCAACTTCTTTTTGATGATCATGTTCACTCATTTTGAGAAAATAGGCCAAAGCTTTAATGAAGTAAGTGGGTTAAGATAATATAGCGCCAGGATTAAATTCTTCATCTATGCTGAGAATCATAAATAATTATAAAAAGAAAACTGGATTAGGCCCAGGTTGGGGCCTGAAAATATAAATTCATAACTTATTGACTCAGGCCTAACTAATCTTAACATATTCTCTTGCATCACCATGATGAAGTTGTTTTAAATAGGCTAGAGGAAAATCAGGCAAATTTATCTTGGGGCCTATATCTCTCTCCTAGCTCCTACTACAGAAAATCTGAAATATAAGCTACTCCTTATTTAACTAGGCTAAAGCAGTTTTCTTTTCATCCAACCAACTTGAAGTCAAGTCAGACTCAAGACTCAAGTTATTGCATTATTTTGGTTAAAACAAACTTGACTTTGCTGTACTTTCACTCAAGTTTTGCCAGAGACAGCTCCAGAGGTGGCTAGAGAAAACTGAAGTTACTTTTTTGTAAGCAAATAACTTATCAGCCACTGTGGATGATCCTCAGAGCCAAAGTTATTTCAAGAATTCATTGCATTATTTAAGACCATATAAGAAAATGCAGTTTATTGATGTGAATTACATCACATTACATTTAGGAAAATATGAAGCCACTCAGGTTGATTGAGGTTATCTAAATCATAAATTATCAAAAGCTATATATCATAATCAAACTTTGCAAAGTGCCAATTTCAAGTCTGCAAACTGTCTCACCATTCATGAAAGCATCCAATTATTTCTTAAAACTAAAAAGCTACTATTTATATAATTTTTCTATTTTCTATGCAAGGAGGGGCCAAGGGCAAATGCTCACCAAATTGACCCCACCTCAATAGAAGAAGAAGAGAGCCAAAATGGAAGCTGGGGGTTTTCAAGATGTCGAGAGAGGAGGAGGCATACAGTTAGAGAATTCAGAAGAGCAATGTCCATTATAATAGTGATAATAAAAAGAGAGAGAGGCAACATTGCAATGAAGAGAAATTGACTGAAGACAATCAGTAAGAGGCAGGGAAATGAGACAAAAAGCCTTTGATTCCACCCTGTCAAGTATGGCTGTGTGGGTTGAGCCACCCTACACATGAGAAGCATACTCCATATGGGGGCAAACAAGACCCCTGTACAGAGACAGCAACTGAGAAAGGGTGAAGAAACCACAGAGGTGATACAGCACACCTAACCTCTTAGAAGCTGTTTTAGAAAGAGAAACCATATGGCAAGTCATTTCAAACATCAACTACATTATGACTAAAAAAGGACTTATATGGGAAGGTGGGGTCAAGGGCAAGCACCCACAAAATTAACCCCCTCCAGAAGGAGATAGCCAAAATCAAGGTTTCCAATACTCATAAAACAACGCCTTTTTTATTATTAATTTTGAAAAGATTGTGTAGGGTGTAAGATGAATGTGTGTTTAGTGAGGAACAGTGAGAAAAGCACATGTTTGAGAGCATGCTGAACTACTCACACAGTAGATGAGACATGGAAGATGATCACCTAGAAAAGATAGTGACAGGAGAAATGGGAGTGCCAGCACTCGCCATCTCCTGCCTAACATCACCCCATGGAGTACTTCCCTAGTCAATTAGTGTCCACAATCTTCATTTTCTAATTTTCCTACTACACCCTCAAGTTTTTTCATTAGACTCCAATAAGAAAAAGTTACTTACACCTGACATGTCCAGACCTGAAAATATTATGAACATCTGTATCATATCTCCCCTCAAACATTTTCATGAATGAGTTTTGTAAATTCTGTAAATAATGTATATTTCATCTCAAGTTACACAGGCTACTTTGATAGCTTTGTAAATAGTTTTATATTAATTAGCAAATGTGAAATTGACATTTTGTAAAATTTACTTATAGAATATAGCTTTAGATCATTTATGATTTGGATAACCACAAAAAGCTCCAAGTGGCTTCGTGTAATGTATCAAAACCAAACCTGCCCAATTCCTTTAATCTTTCACTATATTCCAATCTTTTCAAGACAGGGATAAGCTTGATTGCCCTACATTGCACACCTTCACAAGCATACAAGTCATTCCATGTCATCTCACCCAGAGGTCCCCAAGTGACCATCTCCAATTTTTATAAAATTTCACCAATGTGCACAGCTATGGAAATAATGTATGCATGCACAACTTCAGTGCCAAATTCCAATTAGTTATGAAATTGTGGTTCATTGCATTTAGGGAGCATGGCACTTTTTTGCACTCAACTCCAGCAAGTAGTTTTGGAGGATTTTTTAATACTAATAATGTAGAGTTTTGCAGATTCTTATTTCTTAAATCTTTTTATTTTTAAATTCATTTATTTTTTTCTCTTTCCAGCCACTCAGCTATGGCAACCTCCAGTTAAGAGCATTAATTATGTCAATCTAGTCAGGCATAGGCAGATACTGTAATTAATGCAAAAGTGCTCAAATCACTTTAATAGGGCATCTTGCTAGAAATAGCTCTGGGCTAGTGGGGCATTCCATGACAGATCAACCAAAAAAAAAAATAAAGACACCACTCCGACTGAGATTTGGGTGAAAATTGGTATATAGGGTTAATTTGTGATCCAAATCCACTGGTTTAAACGAAAAAGCTCTACAACTAACAGTTTTTAAGTTATTGGCCCCCACTTTACCATGCCCAATTTGAAAGGCAATATCTCCCATCCAGTTAATCATAAACTGAACACATTATACATTTTTTGAATCAACAAGACTAGATCTATCCAATGATACTATCATGTCATAAGTAATGTCATTTTTTAGATCGGAATTTGAAGGACAAAAAAAACTCTACTGAAACTTTTTAATCTAGAATATATTTTCCATCACAATCAATGACACTCTGCCAATGTCCTACAAGCTTTTCAATGCCATGTTTATAAAATTCAGGCAAAAAATGTACAAAGACTGGTGTACAGGTCATCTAAAGAAGTATACTGTTTCTCGTCAAGATAGTTTTGCAGACTCCTGAAGAGATGATAATCTGAAGGTGCAAGGTCTGGAGAATATGGAGGATGTGGAAGTTTTTCCTACCCAAGCTCCTCAATTTTTGCAGAAGTGATCCAAGCAGTATGAGGACGTGTGTTGTCATGGTGGAACATGATTCTTTTCCGATTAACTAAAGAAAGTCTCTCTTCTTTCAGTGCAGTGTTCAATCAATCCAGTTGTTGACAGTAGACTTGAGTGGTGATTGTTTGGTTGTGTGGTAAGGTTTCAAAGTGTATTACACCACCTTTATCCCACCAAACACTAAGCAACACCTTCCAAGGGTGAAGATTTGGTTTTGGCTGTGGTGTCGCTGGTTCTCCGGCACAAACCCACTGTCAATGGCACTTAACATTCTGGTACAGTATCCACTTTTCATCACCAGTTACTAAACAGTGCAAAAATGGATCTTGGAGTTCACAGGAATGAAGAGCTGTGCTAATGTTTACCCGCACCCTCAGATTGTCAACCGACAATTCATATGACACCCATTTTCCTAATTTAGGCACTTTCCCGAGTTGTTACAAATGTCAATGGATGGTGGACGGGGATGAATTGAGTTTCTGGGTCAATTCTTCGACAGTTGTTGAACAGTCTTCTTCAGGTGCTGCTAACAGCAGGTCATCATCAAACTCAGCAGGGCGTCCAGAGCGTGCTGCATCTGTCAAACAGCAGTCACCATTCCTAAACTTTTGAAACCATCTTTGACATTTCCTCACATGCAGAATATCATTGCCATAAATGTCCTGAATGTTTTGCGTTGCTCCAGTAGCACTATTCCCTTTTTTGAACTCGTAAAGCATTATATGCCTGATATGCTCTTCTGATACTGCCATGTTTATGAGTGGTTCACATAAAGCAAAACACACGTCTTCACTGGTCCAGGTCTGTAAAGTATGTAGAGAGACACGATAGATCTCCTCTTAGATATAGCCTTTGGAAAATTTATGCTTAAACCGAGTAGGACTAGTTTAAACTTAATCCATCATAAAAAATGACATTACTTATGGGATGACCTGATAATTTTAGCTTTGTAAAGCAATTTCCAAAATTTTACTCCCCATCTCCCCCATTTACTTGACCCCCTACCCCCCTGGACATTAAAACTACCCAATATTTTTTATGAATATTAAACTTCATATTATGGTTGATAAATAAAAATAATAAAAAGTGTGGGTATCATGTTATAAATAAATTTTAAAAATGAACCAGAAATTTATTTTGAACAATTTTTTGCAGCTTTTGTACAAGCTAAAATTATGTTGTTCATTACCAATTAAAATTACTGCTAGTAGTTTTTGAACATTTTTCAGCATTTATTTATTCAAAGTTTAAATTTTAAAGAATACATACTGTATATAACAGAATCAAAAGTAAGTACAGTACTAACATCTTTATTCAAATGGTGAATCCTTTTTATTCAATAAAAAGTTAGCACCTTTTGAAACCTAATTATGAAGACTATCTTTCGCGGCTTACCAAGTCAGTTATGGAAAAACTATACATGCTTACAACATGGTATCATATGTGGTACCTTTACTTCTTAATTAAATATAAATTATTAATTGAATTAAATATCTACAAAATTGCCTCAGGATTGGTGGCATAGCCTATTGGGAATGAAAATAATTGCCATACATACATAGAACCCAATATGGAGACATTGGGCCCACCCAACCACAAGAAAAATTTATTATTTCATGTTCAAAATTTTCCACTGCTGACTCATGAAAATTACATCGAGAGAAGAGTCAACAAACTTCGCAAATTCAGCAAATAATAAAATACAAAGATTACATTATACTGGCAGCACTCTGAGCTGCTTATGTTACAATGATGATGATTTAAGCAAGGAAGATATTCTTTATCTTCCTCTAAGTTCTGAGTGAAATCCTCTTAATATAAAACCTAATAACTATAAAAAGGATAGGCCTATTTCTTCAGGTATTTAAATACAGTGACTGCCTATATTAGTTACATCAAAGCAACTCATTGTGTAACGCCATCATACCATAGCCCTACATCAAAAAACATCATCGTGCCCTACATCGAAACAGAAGCGAGGCCCAACAAAATAATAAGGTAAGGCAATTCCTTTCTTTACCATTAGGCAGCGCAAATACAAAAGGCAATTAAACATAAAGAGGTCCTTTGAAGACCTACACATACATAACTCTCTCTAACAAAAAAACATAGGGCTTTTGTCATTAACTCTCCACTGTAATCTGCTGGAAATTTCCAACGGATGAGGGTATCAGGCAATCAACCCATAGCCCTATATAGTTTTTTCACATCAGTTAATCAAATAACTTAAATCACTTAAATATTAAATATTTGCAATCCCATATTGTAATAGAAACATATACAGCTATATTCAAATAAGGGCAATTACACATATAATTTACATTTTCATGTCATTTGTGCTCATGGTATTCTGATACATCAAATAAACAGCAACTAATTTCAACAAAAAACTTGGTGACATTATATTCATATTAAAACTTGTGAATATACATTCAAATAAAACTTGGTAGCATTACATAACTTTTTAATTTGCCTTCTCCAAAAACATATTGCATATGCAGCATTCCAGCCTTCAAAGTCGGGGTACTTAGAATACCTAAAATATCATGTCTTGGAATATGGCAGATGTCTCTTATTTGTGGGAAATAATAACATCTGCTAAATCCAGATGGGTTCATTGTACTCTAGTACAAGCCCCAGCCACCAAGAGTTATTGTAGGAGCAAACTATGTATTTCCCAATTTTGGGGTTCAGAATGATTGAATCTTTATTTTTACTTGCATTAGTGGCACACTTCACAATTAACCTCTCTTCACCTTCATGATCAGAAGATAATTCAAAGGCTTTAATTTTTGTGGCACTAACTGGCACAAATCAGTGAAACTTTTGGGTTTCAATTAGTTGGATACTATTTTCAAACCTTTTGCTTAGGAATTTTGCCACTTTTTCTATTTCTTCAGGTTTAATTAAAAAGAATTTGATATTCTTCAAATTTTAATAGCAAAAATGAAATATTGCCTCCAGTGTTATGATTTGATCATTGAAAGTTCTCTGCAAGCTTGCTCTGGCTACAGCTCTTTTGACTGTTCCATCAATTCCATCACAAGCACTTTTGCCATGACTTGTGGCAAAAAAATGCCACTCGCACTCGAGCCCAAAGTCATCTATGTGTCTGCATATATTGACAAAGTTGAATCAATTCTTATATTGGCCTGCACATCCATCAGTAAAATAATGAAACTTCTTTATGTCTGGAATGAGGGCATTTAAAAATGAGTAGACCATGGTTGTATTATGTTTGGTGTCAGGTGAAAGAAAGCAGTAGCTTGTGTGCATAGTTTCATTAGTTGTAGTATTCTTCCCAGTAATTTACAAATGGATGCACTGTACATTGACTATTTTCCCAGTGGAAGCCTTGTGCTGCATCTTGTACAATGAAAGAATAGTTTTCTGAAAAATCATATAAAACTATTGCTTCATTGTTGGGTAAACTATTCTTTAAACTTTTGGGAAAATCATTTTCAGATTTGGCCACATGATGAGTTAAATTTGCTATTTTTGTGCTTAAAGTTTGAACCAATAAAATCTCGTGTATATTTTCAGCATTTATTAGGAACTCTCTGTAACTCTGTAACTCTGTAACTCTGTAACTCTGTAACTCTGTAACTCTGTAACTCTGTAACTCTGTAACTCTGTAACTCTGTAACTCTGTAACTCTGTAACTCTGTAACTCTGTAACTCTGTAACTCTAACTCCTTGTTCTTTGGGGCATAAATTACATTTGTGCATCATGCAGTTTCTATTGCTGATGTCGCGCACACACTTTTTTCCATCAAAACTTTATAATTAAGCCCTTTGATACCCATAGCAGAGAACTGGAGCTTAGCATTCTGATAAGTGCAAACACACACTGTGTGTTCCCCCTGATCCAGCTAAAACACAGTGTTTGGGTCAAATACATGCAAAAGTTGAAAATCCTATTGGAGGGTTTTCTGGGTTTCCCTTGTAGATGTTATATGCTTCTCTTAAATTCATTAGTATAAGTCTTTTTTGGATACTTACCTTTTCTCCAGTATTATAGTCTCTCATTCTCAGGCAGTCTTTTTTTTTCCTGGACAAATATGGTTGATCTCATCTGATTTATAGAATAATCTAACTAGCTCTTTGGTGGATTTTTTGTGACAACTTTCCCTTTCGACATAGCTGGAACTTCTGGAATAATCCCATACTTCTTTTCAAACTTCTGCTCTTTTCGGCTAAATATTTTGTTTGAAATGTTTGCAGTTTCTGCGATAGTATGTGGAGAAATGCTCAGTATTTGAAGTTTTCAATCATAACTATCAGTAGAATGAAAAGCCTCCACCAATTCTTGCATGAGATGATGGTATCTGAAGAATACATAAAAGTATTTAATGATATGTAGACGTATTTAATGCTATATATTTAATGCTATGTCTACAAAAATGATGAATTAGAGAGAATCCAAATAGAAGCAGAATTCAAAATAAAAACTGAGATACTTGTTAAGAAATGTCCTACAATGAACTTATAATTATGAAATTAATGTGACAAGTGTACATGCAAAGTTCTCCATATATACTTACCTTTTCACTTCGGAATCAAGTTTTGGAGTCTTTGTTGAGCTTTGAATCTCTGTTGATAAACTCACTTCAAGCTTTCTCTTCAGAGAACTAGGTGCCTTTTCCAATGCTTGCAGGCCCTTTAATGGTTTTCTTGAGGTACTCAAACCATCTGAAATATTGAAATACTGTATATAGTCTAGGATCTGGCTCAGAGTTCGTATAAATTTCTGGGTGCAGAGGTTTTGACAACTGATCTAGACTAATTTTGGGGTGCAGAATCCAAATTTTTCTATGCCATTGCACCAAATTGGTGCGAAAGTGGTAAAAATGGCAAAAAATTGGCAAAAATGGCAAAATTTTATCAGTTTTTCATATTTTTATCATACTCTTGATTTGAACAATTTTTTAAGGGCAATTTTTTGAGAATCTGTTTTTGTAACATACTACTACCTTAACCAAGAAAACTGATAAAAATGTCAAAAAATTGCAAAAATGAAATGTTTGGCTATTTTGGTGCATAAACTAGCTCTAACCAATCATATCGAACTAAATAGTTAAGAAATTAGATATTAATAGCTCTGCAAAAATTTATTAAAACAAAGTATGCACAAATGTCTAAATTTCGGGTATAAATCGATAAAAATGGTTGTAAAATACTTGAAAAAATAGCCAAAATATAAAAAAATAGTACCTACTAATTTTATGTTATTCTTAGGCTTGCTTATTGTAAAATGCTTGAACTTCTTATAGAATCAATCTATTTGATTTCTTTAGAGTAACTAAGTCATATTTATTGTGTTTCAGGTTTAGTATTGGTGGTAACTACAAATTGAGGATCCCTGTATTCATTATGTGATTCAACAGATGATAGATCATGGTAAGTAATAATCGAATTGAATATTTAAAACAAATATAAAGACCAATGTGTTACAAATGAATTTTTATATGTATAGAAGAGAACCAGTTTATTATAATTGCAATAAGTCTTAGTATATTTTTTTTTTCAGGATGTATGTCAACTTGTGCCAGAAAAGAAGCACAGCTCAAACCTTCGTAAATGTATCTTGTGCCAGAAGAACAAAAGCCCAAGTGGAGAAAAAATATTTGAGCAGCGGAGAACATGGAATAAAAAAATTTGCTTCAGTTGGCTTCTGCGTACCCAAATGATGACAGAGGCAAGCGTTTGAAAGCTCTTACTGAGAGTCAGACTCCTTATATCCAGTATCACAGCACTTCGTGCTATGCAACATCTAAAAAGTTCATTGAACATAGCCAGAAGTCTAAAAATGCTGGATCTGAACCCTCCAATTCCTCCTTAGGGAAGCATTAACTCCTCCAGAAAATAGTTCAAGCAAAAGGATTAAAACACAGCATATCAAGGATATGAAAGTGTGTGTGTATTTTGTGGTTCAACTCGAGTCAAATTGAAAGGGGGAAACATTGACCATGATTTGTTTCAGATATGTACTCCATCCAGGTCATGCCCAAAAGTTATTGAGTTATGCTCACTTGTTCCAAGACGATGTTTTTACCAGAGTAGCGATGTTGAATGAATACAAAGATGTATTCACTGCAGATGTATTCTATCATAATAATTGTATAAAGAAGCATTTTGCAGCCTATGATCGCAGAATAGAGACGATTTTGGAAAACAGACAGCAAGAAAATGAAGTTATGGGTTCTACTGACATGTTTCAAGAAGCGTTTAATGATGTAGTCTCAAAAATAGACTTCACAAGCTGTGGGTACAGTGTCACCTACTTCAGACAAGAGATCAATAAAAAGCTGAACCACAATGAATCTATCAGTAACTACTTGGTTAAGAGCTTGCTTATAGACAAATTTAAGGACACCATTTATTTTACATATCCTAGCAACAAACGAAAATCCCAGATGGTTTATTCTGTCCAGATTGAGTGCAAGAATTGTTGAAACTTTGCGGAAATCATGTCAAAAATGTTGCTAAGGACCTAAGGAAAGAGTTAAAAACTTACAGTTTTGGTTTACGCTCTAGCTATTGTGATCCAAATGATCTTGATCTAGCCTTAAAATGCTTCCAAAATGAATGTCCTCCAATATGGATGGAATTTCTTCAACATTTGTTTTCCACCTGGAATGTATCAGATAGCAATAATCAGTTGATGCTGAAGTGTGACACTATCTTCCAGATGTTGTTTTACATCCTTCATAATGGTTTGGAGCCCACCCCATTGCATGTCGAATTTGCTCAAACTATACATAACCTGTCACAGTCTAAAGATCTTATTGAAATTGCAAACAGAGCATTTGTGTAGGATATCAAGAAGTTCGCAAAATAAATTTTGCACTAGCAAAACGTACAATATCTTTATGTGGTTCACATAGAGTTCCAGTTCCTCCAGTATTTGATCAAAACCATCCAATTCAAGCAGCAATGGATAATTTTGACACCTTGGAAAATACCTTGTCTGGAATTGGTTCGACACACGATACGGTGCTAGTTTTATTCCAAAATGCTCCATTAAGCTCTGCACCAACACAACAGCATACTAATAAGATCAGTGAAGCTCCAGAGTCAACCCTCCGGCTTGGCAAGTTACAAAGCGTTCTTCCTTGCCAAGAAATTATCTCGATTGGACCAAGACATGAACGAGGTACAATAAGTCAAGATTTCCAAGTCTCTGAATACAAGGCAAACGATCATTTACTAGAGACTGTTAATCTCGACCATTTCCTGTGGTTTGTGATGCGATACAAACATAGAACAACCACAATACAGGGCTCTTCAACTAACTCAAATACTGATAATGATGACTTTGTTCCAAGCTTTGTTGCTGTCAAAAGCCCTTTTGTAGGAGATAGCTTGAAGCCTACAACTATTGCGTTCACTCCCATACTGCCATACAAAGCAACTGAATTTGATACCATTTTTACAACAATGATTAACTTTCAGGACGTGCTTAAGCAGCAGAATAAGCCATACGGTGCACTGTGGTGTGATGGAGTTTATGCTATTGCGAAGGAAATTCAGCTCCTGAAAAAAGATCTGTTCAGTAATTTGTTTTCGGATTGGGTGGATTCCATTTTGAGAAGATTGTACTTGCTTGTATTGGATCTTATCTTCATATATCGGGAATTGAATCTGTTTTGGTTGAAAGCGAATGTTTCGGTCCAGACACAGTAAAATCCGTTATGAATGGCAATCATTATGTGAGAGCCAAGCAAGGATTATCTTTCGTGCACGAAGCAATAACAAGCATTATGTTCGATGGGTTTTTGAGTGTCGATGAACACCGTAACTTATATCAAGATGCTGCAACTAAAATTTCAATTATGGTTGCAGAACAAGAGCAATGGGACGACTTTAAGTCTTCGATATATACTCTGTCTCAATCCTTTCAACAATATATAAAGCAGAGGTCTGATAGTAATGAAAACTTTCATTACTGGTATCATTTTACCAATAGATTGTATCCAATCATCAGAGATTTAACCTACTCAATGCGGGCAGGTGATTGGTCACTATTTCTTTCTTCCATACAGAGATCAATCCCACTTTTCTTCGCCTACAATAGAACCAACTACGCCAGATGGGCACCAATCTTCTTTGAGGATTGTTTAAACCTTGAGGTACATTTTCCTGATCTCCACAAATCATTCCTTAGTGGTGGTTTTGTAGTGAGGAGAACGACACGACAATGTAGTGGAGTTCCAATGGACCAGGCACTTGAGCAACATTATAATAAGCCTGCAAAAGTGTCCGGAGGATTAATTGGCTTTACTCGGAGAAAGGAAGCAGTGGCACTGTGGAATATTATTAAACATGAGAAGGACTTATATTCTTCACAAATGAGAGGTTCCGGCCAGTTTGAAAATCGTGACGAGTATGATATTCATCATGAATACTCCAAGAGCCATGCCTTATCGAGCTCCAGTAATGTCCAAGCTATTCAACAGTACATTTACAAAGTTGGAAACACATTGAGCAAAACATTAGATGGCAAACCATTCAGAAACATTGCTACCGTGAAGAGGATAAAGAGTCTTATACATATCACATTACTTGCCTGGATAGAGGAGATGTTGCTTACAAGAATTTCAAAACCGAACGGCTTGAGAAAAAAACAGAAACTTTGTTTGCAGCAATTAAAGAGGCAAAAACCTGCAACAGCGAGGAACACTTCCAGAAAACGAAAGGAATATGACATAAAAAAGAAACCATTGCAGCACTGAACTACTTTGCATTTGCTCAGCTCAGGGAATTTCCAATTAATCAATTACTTTTCCATGAAATTACACCTCTTCCATTTTTTTCTTGTAGACAGTGATGGTTTTTTGAAGAAATCTAAGAAATCGGAATTGGGATCGGAACTTGAAAAGAAACTGGGTGAAGACCATCCATTGTTGTTAGAAGGGAATGATGCAATGATCATAGATTTTATGGCTCAAGTAAGGAAATTCCTCGTGAAAAAAAGCAATGTTGAAAACATTTGGTGAATTTGCACAATCACTTTTAAATATGTTTTTGAGTATGGGATCCAAGTCAACCACAATTCATATCTTATTTGAAAATTACAAGGCTTCAAGCATCAAGACTGGAGAACGGATGAGACGATCAATTGCGCATTCGAAAATACAAATTTCCATAACATCACCTGAGCAGAGGCTTCCAATTGACTTCAACAAGTATTGGAGTTCCACAGATAACAAGGCAAACTTCCAAAAAATTTTGTCGGCTTTTTCATGGAAAACTACCATGGAGATAAAGTAATTGTACTGGGAGGTGGTACTCTTGAAAAACCTGAAGTTTGTGTCCAATTCCAAAATGGGAAGGTCTGCGAAATTCCTGAGCTTTGTTCTTCACAAGAAGAAGCAGATGACAAAGTGATGTTACATGTAAACTATGTGGTGGATAAAGCAATGCCTGGTGGTGGAGCTACAGTTTCAGTAGCTACCAGTGATACTGATATCTTTGTGTGCCTCATCTACCATTTAACAAAATGGATTGAGCATGGCCTGAAGGAATTATGGTTTGTTAAAGGCTCTGGAACAAGTCGCAAAATCATTCCTCTGCATGGCTTGCATCAAAAGCTTGAAAACAATTTGATCCAAGTTTTACCTGCCTTGCATGCTTTAACTGGCTGTGACAGTGTCAGTAAAGTAGGCACAAAATCTAGTGCACTGAAGCAGTCAAACTACTTTGATGAAATTAAGGACTTTGGCAAGGAACCACTTACAGAGGGAATAATCGAAGGTGCAGAAAACTTTCTGGTTCATTGCATTAAACCCAAGTCAAAATCCATATCATTTGATCAACTAAGATCTGAGCAATACTACAAAACTGGGGACAAAATTGATTTTACTCAACTTCCTTGCTCTTCAATAAGTATTAGACTGCATATTAAATGGGCATATCTTCAGTGCAAACTTTGGCTTCACTCTCCATATGGCTCCATATCTGAAAATTTAAATCCACTTGACTATGGTTACGTAAAGTCTGATGAGGGACTTTTGGAACCTCAACTAACCGATTACCCAGATAAACCTCAGGATTTGATTGAACCTTGCAGCTGCAAAACCTGTACCAAGAGGTCAAAATGCCCTTGCACTGCATCATCCATACCATGCTGCAAGTGCAATCAAAGAACATGCCAAAATCCTAATGCCTGAATTTCAGCAGATAACTGAATAAAATTACAGATGAACAAATCTGTACATTGTACTTCTGTTTCATTTTCATGGTGTCGGAAGATGATACCACAAAAGCCATAGTGCTTTTATTTGTAAATAATATTTCAATAAAAGTTTAAACAAAAAAAAAAAAAATGGGGCCTCATCATTAAATGAGGTCATTCCCACTAAGTTAGCTATAACTTAGCCCATTGCCGTGGTGCTGCACTGGGAAGATGCACCTGAGTGACAGTAACACTCTTTCTCAATCACATTTATAAGCAGCCTTGACAGTTTTTGTCATTTTTGCCAAACTCTCTGCCACTTTTGCAAGATTTTCAGTCAACTTCATCATCAGAAATAATACATGATCTTATCTCACAGTCTTTTACAACATGCAAACCTAAGAGTTTTGTAAAATTAGCACTATTTTTTATATTTTATCTATTTTTTCAAATATTCTACAACTATTTTTAATCATTCTAACCCAAAATTTAGACATTTGTACATGTTTTTGTATTAGGAAATTTTAGTAGAGCTATTAATATCTAATTTCTTGACTATTTAGTTCAATAAGATTGGTTAGAGCTAGTTTATGCACCAAAATAGCCAAAAATTTCATTTTTGCGATTTTTTTTGACAATGTTTACTTAATTTTTTGCGATTTTTGCTGTTATTTTTTGACATTTTTGTCAGTTTTCTTGATTCAGGGAGCAGTATGTTACAAACACAGATTCTCAAACAAACAATTACCCTTAAAAAAAATTTCAACTCAAGAATATGACAAAAATACGAAAAACATAAAATTTTGCCATTTTTGCCAATTTTTTACCATTTTTAACCACTTTCGCACCAATTTGGTGCGATGGCATAGAAAAGTTCGGATTCTATGCCCCAAAATTAGTCCAGATCAGTCATCAAAACCTCTGCACCCAGAAATTTATACGAACTCTAGGCCAGATCCTGTACTAATAATTAATAGCTACCATATATACATTGTCATTTTTATTGACATTATAGCCATTAAATTAAAATTTAAATAAAAATATTAAAAATTGAGAATTAATGAATGATTGAAATTGATTTTAAAAAATACTTACACGTTTTAACTAGAGTCACATCAAGATTTGTGAGAACATGTGAAATGTCTACTATTGCATCTTCACATGACAAATCTATTTCGCTTGTATTTTCATTTGAACTGTCAATATCTGATGATTGGTGTACTTCCGTTGTAAATAATAATTCTGGAGTCTTGGTCAGTAGTTTACGAGTTAGAGCACAATATCATATTTTCTTTTTGCGTATTTCTAAGGGTCTTCACAGTATTTCACCATTTTTTTTTATAAATTTATTGCACAGGTAAATTACACATTATGAATGCTGTGAACAGACTGAGGTATAATTCATATGTAATAATGATTATGATTCATATGTACAATTCATATGTAATAATATGATGTATATAATAATGAGATATAGTACAGGGTGTCCCAAAAGTCCCTATCTATTTTGTTGAAATAGGCTGAATTTCAAATGAATGTTTTAATGACATGATTGCATGCACCTTTCTAGACAAATACATGCATTGGATTTCTATTTTAATTATTTTTAAATTTTTAATTAATTTTTTCAGATCCATATCATTGGTGATGGATGTGCATGAACGCGTTATGATAGTAACATGTCGCATCAGAGGAATGAAATGTTGTGAAATTAGAGACCGATTCTCAAGAAGGTTTCATAAGGCTGGACTGACAGATAAAGCAATTCGTGAATTGGTGAACAAATTCAAAAGGACTGGATCTGTGCATGATGAAGGAAGAAGTGGACGCCCAAGAACAGTACAACAAAACATTGAATCTGTTCGCATAATGTTCGAAGACGATCAAAGAATGTCAGTTCGCCAAGCATCCCACAGATTGACTATACCCAAAACAACTGTTCACAGAATCTTGCGTTCGACGCTGAAGAAGAAGTGTTATCACATTCAGCTGTTACACAGCTTACACGAGGAAGATTTTCCAAAAAGAGCAGCAATGTGTGCGGAACTGGTCAAACAAATCCAAAATAATAATTTAATGGACCACATTTTGTTTAGCGATGAGGCAACTTTTCACACCTGTGGTAAAATCAATCGACATAATTGTTGCATCTGGGCTAATGAAAAGCCGACTGAGTTCACTGAATGGGAAAGAAACTCACCTGAAGTCAATGTGTGGCTTGGAATAACGAAGTCTAAGATTTACGGGCCCTTTTTCTTTGCAGAGGCTACAGTGACAGGGCCTGTTTACTTTGATATGCTTCAAAATTTTCTAGAACCTCAACTTCTTGAAAATGACATTCTCGACAATGTAGTCTTTCAGCAGGATGGGGCACCATGTCATTATGCCAGAATTGTTCAGACTTACCTAAACGAGCGTTTTCCAAATCATTGGATTGGACATGGGGTAAATAGGCCTTGGGCAGCGCGATCTCCAGAGTTGACCCCATTAGATTTCTTTGCTTGGGGTTTCATTAAATCAGAGGTCTATCGCAGAAATATTCGAGATTTACCAGCTCTGCGAGATCGCATTAGGCAAGCAGTTGAGAAAATAACCCCTGAAATGCTTGGAAATGTGTTCCGCAATGCAGCTGACCGCTTTGAGATTTGCAGAGATACAGATGGAGCACATGTAGAAACTACTAATTAAAGATTTTAATGGTGTGATACTTGTAATTTGTATAGAGATACATCTGTATTCAGGTCAGTGTGACATTTATTTGAAATTCAGCCTATTTCAACAAAATAGATAGGGACTTTTGGGACACCCTGTATTACAAATAGGAATTAGATGTTTTAATTATTTCAAACTGGAAAAAAGTACTTGCCTGAAAAAGAATATTTTTTTGAGATATTAAATTTTAAAAAAAATGATAAATAAAAAAAAACCTGATTTTAATAAAACAAATCAACAACTCTGATTGGTGATAAGTTAAGAAAAATGATTAAAAATAAATTTTTTGTTGATTATTTAAACTGATTTATAACATGATACCCACCCTTTTTAATTGTTTTTATTTATCACCCATAATATGAAGTTCAATATTCATAAAAAAAATTGGGGGTTTTAATGTCCAGGGGGTAGGGAGTCAAGCAAATAGGGGAGATAAGGAGTAAAATTTTGAAAATTGCTTTACAAAGCTAAAATTAGTATCATTGGATAGATCTAGTTTTGCTAATTCCAAAAATGTCTATGTTCAGTTTATGATTAACTGGATGGGAGATATTGTCCATCAAAGTGGACATGGTAAAGTGGGGGGGGTCCTAAACTTTGGGGCCAATAACTTAAAAACCATTAGTCGTAGAGCTTTTTTGTTGGAACCAGTGGATTTGGATCACAGACTAACCCTATATACCAATTTTCACCCAAATCCAAGTCGGAGTGGTCTTTTTATTTTTTTTGGTTGATCTGTCATGGAATGCCCCTATACAACTGGTCCATAGAAGGTTGAGATAGCTGTCTGGAATCAGTTACTAATCCACTTAACCATAGCTTCTCTGGCAATATCTATTTTGGCATCCCAAATTATTTAACAATTACAAAATAAACAAATAGCATCCCAAATACAAACAATTGGCAAATGTGTATATTTAATTGGCAATCTTTCATTTTAGGTACATAAAATAGAGGCTACAAATAAGGCAAATAAAATGTAAGGATGATCAGTAATTTTGGATCTTTTCATTAATAGCACCCTTAATGTCTTCTTTTTAGTTAGTAACAATTTTGACACAGAACATTTTCGTTAAAACTAAAAAATATGACGACTTAACATAACCTTACCAACTAATTAGGTTAATTGAATGCCTGGATAGGTAAACTGTACACCCTTGATAATTGGTTAGGTTAAGATATTTTCATTAGTTTTAACAAAAATATTGTCAAAATTGTTACTAACTGAAGGTAATTCTAGGACAGATCATGCAGTGCTTAACACCACACCCCTTCCAATTTTCCTATAATTTGTTGTATAGCATTGTCTATACTAAAAACCTGAAATTTCAAGTTTCAGATTGATCAGACTTATGGTTCAGAAGTTATGGCCCTTCCAACTTTTGGGGGTTCTCAGGGACCCCCATATTTCAAATTACCATATCTTAGCCCCTAAATGAGATAAAAGAATGATTCAAATTACATTTGAAAAGTAATTTGTAAAATATTAAACGAGTATGAACATGGATAGCAGCTCAGTTGAGGAGTAAAAAAGTTAACAATTTGTATTATTAAAGTGGGGTTTTACCCCCAACCTCAATTAATTTTTTTAAAATTTTCATATCAGATTAAGCCCAAACTCTATCTGTATAAGTGACATTTAAGAAATTGCTGTGTATTTAGGTGTAAACTGTGTGTTTTGAGATTTGAATAATGATAACTTCACTGAAAAAATCAAATTTTTTGCAAACTGTCAAATATAAAATTATTTTACCCTTTTCTTATTCAACTATGCAGCAATGTATTTTATACATATGTCTATGTAAGTATATAAAGGATACAAAATATATAAATAAGTACAGATAGTCTACTGAAAAGCTGCTTAAAAATACCTACATTAATTAATAAAGATAGCCTGAATCAAAAGCTAACACAACTAGTGTTAAATACTAGCGAGTAATCATAGGAAATGTACTTAGGAAGTAAAGTGTTCTGTTCTCTTGTTTATTGTGTACATGTGTGAAATAATTAGCTTATAAAGGCATATATTGAGGAAATATTTTTCTTTGCAGAAATTCACAGTACATAACTATTAACTACATAAGGTACTTAATAGAAAATGGCAACTAAATGTAAAAACTATACCTATCATTGCTGTAACCCATTCTAAACACACAAAAAAGTTAGTGAATGCTTTGAGATCACTCCCAAACCATGTTTTTGAAAATAGTGATCCTGTACATGGCTTCAGTCATTCATCAAAAGTTTGTATGAACTGTTTGAAGAAAATCAATATAAATGGTGAAACACAACAGTTATTTAGCAAAAAAATAAGTTCAGGAAGTGATACTTATACACCTGAACCTTCACCACACAAATTTTCATCTAATTGCACGAATGTTCAAGAAGCATACTTTGAAAGAGAGCAGCTAGACAAGACTCTTGAACAGCTTGATGTCACCCCAATAAAATTACATAAGTATACATTCTATAGTTCCATACTATATTTTATAGGTATATATATAATACTATACCATATTCTATATATATATATATATATATATATATATATATATATATATATACGCTGGTCCGCAAAAGTATTTACAAATTGAGAAATATTATCCAGATATTAATGGTAGCTTTATTTTTTGCAATTTAGTAAAATTTACTTTATGTTAATATATTTATGGTAATTTATGCTATGCAGAACACAAATAAATTAGTATAAGACAGTAATTATTAGATTGAATACAATACTTTGCCACTTTAAAAGTCATTGTAATTAATTCCCATAGAATTTCTTCAATAGCCTATTTTGATAATTTGGCATCACTAAATTAAAAGTCCTCTAATTTTTAAATCAGTGGCACAGACTATGTGCAGTTTAGTGTGCTGTCAGCCTCAATAGGGGAACATTCATTTTAATACTGTTCAACAAAATTTTTACTTATAGATTTCCAATTTAAGAGGATGGTTAAGACATGTGCATTACCTAGCCAAGACTTAGGAGAATTGACTGCTCTTGTTAAAATGGGTAATTATTCCAATACAAGTATTGCAAAAAAAATTTTAGGAGAATATTCTCAAGAATTTTCTTGAGAATATTCTCGAACCAAGAATTTTCGAGAATTTTCTTTTTTAGAACATCTGAGGGGTTTTTCAACTATTCCGATACAACTTAACTTCAGTTCCTGTCAAAATAGAGAAATTCTAAGTCAGAAGTGAATGATAGGATGAGTGAAGAAATAAATAAACTAACTAATGCAAAAAATTTATTGAATCATTGTATAAAGACTATTTCAATTCAAAGTACAGTATTTACCAGGGATGGCAATGATTAAATCAAAATTATTTAATCAACTGATTAAATCAATTGATTTTTTTATGAAATTTTTTTTTTTTTTTTTTTTTTTCAAAATTATATAGAAATTAATAAAATATATCAGACAAAACACTTTAGAAAAATAAAAATATCCCTTGTAATAATTAAGTGTTCAATTTCAGTTTTTCAGTATAACAGCTTTTTTATGAAAAAATCATGAATTTTTTATTTGATTCTTTCAAAATTATATAGAAATTAATAAAAAATATCACACAGAACAGTTTAGAAAGAAAGAATATCCCTTGTAATGAAGTATTCAATTTCAGTTTTTCAGTATAATAGCTAATAAATAGCTAATAAATAAAAAAAAAAATTTATGATTTTCATGAAAAAAATCATATTTTTTACTTAGTCGATTTTTTCAAAATTATATGGAAATTAATAAAATATATAATACAAAACAGTTTAGAAATAAATAAAAAATATCCCTTGTAATTAAGTGTTCAATTTCAGTTTTCAATTTGCCATCCTTTATATACTATTTTCTCCCAACTCCAGAGTATTCTAGAATGTTCTGGAGTCATCTAGAACATTCTCACACATTCTAGAAAGTTCCATAAGGTTCTGAAATATTCTAGAATTCTTTATAAAGCTGCAAAACAATCTAAAAATGTTTTAAAACTAAGAAAAAAGAAAATTCTCAGCAAATAATATTTTGGAGAATATTCTCAGAATATTCTTGGAGAATGAGAATATTCAAGAGAATATTCTCACCTCACATCACTAGGTGTAAGGCATCTAAAATTTCCAGCTTTGGAGAATAAATTTATGACAGCAAATGACTTGAGTAAAGAATTAGTGAAAGTGGGAGAAACAAAAGTTAGTGTTGATACAGTAAGGAGGAGGTTAACAGATAAAAAAATATTTGCTAGAGTGAGTAAGAAAAAACCTTCATTGTCAAAACAGAATGTGATAGCACAATTAGAACTTGCTATTCAACACAAAGATTGGGATGCTGAAAATTGTATGGAGTGATGAAAGCAGATTCAAAATTTTTGGTAGTGATAAAAAGAGGAAAATTGTTAATAGATGAATTGGTGAAGAATATAAGAATGAATGTCTTATTCCAACAGTGAAAAAAGGAGGTGAGGGAATAAATGTGTGGGGCTGCTTCTCATCAAAGGGAGTTGGAAAATTACACCCAATCACTGGGAGTGAAAATGGACACATGGATCAATATGTATTCAAACATCTATTCACTAATATTGCAATCTCAGCTGCTAAGGAACTTCATGGAGATTATGCAAACTTCATATTTCAACAGGATGCCAATCCTAAGCATAGTGCTAAATCACTAAACCTGCTCTACAATAAGCTTGAAGAAGGGTTTAAAATGCTAGGATGGCCATCTCAGTCCAGATTTAAGTCCTATTGAACATCGCAAGAGAAGATAAGGCAAAAAATAATGCTGATTTATGGAGAGTTCTTAAAGAAGAGTGGTATAAAATCAGTTCTGAGACTCATGCATGAAGTTGGTTGACTCAATGCTCAACATCTTGAACTAGTCTGAAAGAACAAGGGTGGCCATACAGGATAGCTACTAATTTTCATAAGTTTTTATAAATAAATTTTTACAAATAAGTATGGTATTTTTCTTTTATTACCTGTTTTATTGTCAAATATATCAATTATTATTATATTACAATTAAATATCTTCTTATATATATATTCTTATTCCAAATATTATATTCAGCATCATAGGAAAAAAATAAAAAAAGGCAAAACAAAAGCTTTTATTTACAGAATGTGCTCAATATGTCTACCATTGTTTTCAATACACAAATTCAGACGTGATACCCAGTCAGCAAGCACACGGTGAATGATGTCAGGAATAATGGCGTTACATGCCCCAATAATGCGCTGCCGCAAATGTTCAACACACTTAATTTTCTCTGCATATACCAGCACTTTCAAGTGGCCCCAGAGATAAAAATCTAGTGGCGTGAGATCCAGGCTTCTAGCTGGCCATTCCACAGGCCCTCTACGTCCTATCCAATGGCCAGGGAATTGTTGGTACAGGTATTCCCTTACTTGGGTGCTGTAATGTGCAGGAGTGCCATCTTGCTGGAACCATGTTGGGAAATTTCCTTCAAGACACTGGGAAATGCTTCTTCCTTGAGCATACATAGGTAGGTGCCTCCAGTGACATGTTCATCGAAAAAGAGGGGGCCTATGATGCGATCCTTCCAAATGCCACACCATACCATCACCCAAGATGCACCTTACCTTGTTCCTTTGAAGAGGTATACCAGTGAGGGTTGTTTTGAGACCAGTAGCGGGTGTTCTGTCAATTTACCTCACCATTTCCATAAAAAACAGCCTCATCACTGAACAGAATGGTGGATGGGAAATTGGCATCCCTAGCATATTGTTCCATAGCCCATTCACAAAATTCCACCCACCAGTAGGGATCATCTTCGCTTAATTTCTGTAGGATCTGAAGTTTATATGGATGCCATTTGTGAGCCTGAAGAATGCGATGGATGCTACTTTTCGACACTCCTGTCTCAGCGGACAATCGCCAAAGAGACTTATTGGGACTTCTGTTAAAATGAGCCAGGATAGCAGTTGCTGTATCATTGTCAGTGGACCTCCTTGAAGGTCCACTGCGTGGTTTATCTTCTTATGGATCCTGTTTCCTTAAACTTTGCAACAAGTCTGCTAACACAACTCTGTGTTATTGGCTCGCGGTCTGGATACAGTCTGTTAAATTCAGCAGCAGCCTCTCTTTGACTCCGATTTCCTATGAGTAGAATTATCTGGATTCGTTCTTCCTTGCTCACAGACATTATGGCCTGTAGAAAGAGAAAAAATGAATTATGGTTTGTAGAAATAGAAAAATATTAATTTCTCCTATGATGCCAGACTTAAGGGACACCCTGTACAGTAAAACCTGCGCTATCTAGCAATCAACTATCCAGAAAACTTTAGAAACCGGCAAATTTCATATTAGGCCAATACAATTCACCAATCTAGAAACGAGGAAGCTTTCCAATGCCAGACAAAAAAAATCTAGAACATCCTTAACATTTTGAATAGAATAAGACTAAATTTTACTTGTTTCAATTGTCCCATACATACTTAGCATAGTGTTTATGTTGATTACAATATAGTTTACAGTGGTGTACAGTGTAATATAGCCAAAATTTTAGTTTTACTATTATTGTCCATTGGTTTTTCCAAGGTTAATGGTACCCTCAGATAACTGGAATATTTAGACAACCGGAATGGCCTAATCCCTGAGTTTGCTGGATAATGAAGGTTTTACTATATACCTAATGGTAGACTTTAAAATATCATAAATTCTCAGATGACCTGAGTAGTACAGTATTGATCAGTAAATCAAAGATGGCATCTAAAAAATACCAGAGAGCTTCAACATCTCTAAAAAGGAAATTGGAAGACTCAGTGTCTGTGACAGTTGAAGATGATGCTGGACCATCCAATAAACAAGATCTTAAAAAAATGAAGCAAGATATTCTACAGAAGCTAAGGCTAACAAAGACCCTAAGATCCACTCTAAGGTTAGCCTGAGAGAAAGAAGAAAGTAAGGGGTTAAAAGAAGAGAACAAGGGGTTAGTAAGTAGCAAAACCTATCACTCGTGGGTTAAAATTCATTCAGAAAGAGAGAGAGACCATCACCATCCGCTGGCCACTGCCAACAAGTTGGAAAAATAGTCGAAGAGAATACTTCCAGCTGTTGCAAACCAATCCTCCACTCCATAGGGAGGTAGAGGATGCAGACCACTCTGCCAGAAAGGAGTGAAAGATGAAAAGAAGTAAAATAAGAACACATTACAAACCATGCAACACATTCTTAACTCAAACACTACCATACTATGCAAACTACAGACATGCAAATAAGGAGAGAGAGAGGAAACAAAAAGTATAAAGCATAACAAAAAGTGGGTTAGTTTACACTACAAGCTACATCTAAGTTCAGGTTAGTAATTTTTTTTTTTTTTTTTTTTGCTGGCATCCCATGCTGGCATGTCACAAGCTGGCATTATCGTCAACAGACTCATCTTCAATCACCACCCCCAGAGCTCCTGTTGCTAATTGTTTTATTATATTAAACAACGTTAATAGTTTTAGTGAGGGAGAAGGGGAAAGGCTCAGAGGGAGAAGGGGAAAGGCTCAGAGGGAGAAGGGGGATTTAAGCCAATTAGGAATTCAAAATTTTCAGTTATTCCAAACAAAGTATTGGAGGACCTCAGCACTGATCAGTATTATGCTTACAGAATTTGTATGGCTGTTATGCTTGGGTGTGTTGATCTTGATCTTGAGCTCCTTGAAGTTAGACTGATCTGTCATTCAAGGTGGTTGACTCTGGCATGTAGAATCCTCAGATTTTATACATCTGAAAGGAAGCGTTCCAAAGTTCTGGTCACACTTCAAGTTTTGTATCTTGGTCTATTTTCCAAGTTGGTTCCAGATCAAGGAGTATCAATGCACAGATGGTGCTAAGAACTTTTATGATATGCTCCAAAGGATCCTGAATTTTCCTTGCAAGGAAGCCAGGGACAGCCCTAAAAATCCTCTACTGAAATTTATACTATGCTCACCCTGAGAATGTATTAATTGCCATGCTTGCTGATTCAGACCCACAAATCCGCAACATCGCAGTTAACAAGGTACTTTTGGTCAGAGGGAATGAATCAGTTGAAACAGTGATAGCAATGACTTTGAAGGTGGTGACCTGATAATTGATTCAGATGAGAATGGGGCATTCCAGGAGAGATCACCCAATGCATGTCACCACTCCGACTCAGATTTTGATGAAAATTGACATATGGGGTTCTTCCAGGTGCTGATTTCACTGGTCAAAATAAAAAAGTTCTATGACCCATAGTTTTTGAGATATGGGCCCACAAAATCTTAGGTGGTAAAGTGGGGGCCCCAACTTTAATGGGCAATAACTCCCAAACATCTTACTGTAGACCTATAAAACTATACATTTTTAGAATCAGCATGAAGAGATCTATTAAATGATACCACATTCAAATGTATAGAATAATAATAAAAATCTCCCCCCCCTCCTAGGCAGTGAAATAAAAAAAAAACATTTTCATTTATTAAACTTCCATTAATTGTTAAGAGATACAAACAATAAAAAATGTGGGTATGAAGTTGCAAGATATTTTAAAAATTATTGAAAAAATATGTACATTGTGAAATTTTGACATTTTTACGCCTGCAGACTAAAATAGAGAACTACAAATGATATATTCACATGGATGAAAGTAAACAGCAAAAATACAAATTGAACACACCTATTACATCAAGTTGATTCATAATTACATTAGTTTTTTCAACTCATTTTCTGGGAAAACATATTGAATACGCATTGTTCCTGGCTTTAAAGTTGGTGTGCTTAATAAACCTAAAATTTTATCTCTTGATATGTGGCATGTATCTCTAATTTGTGGGAAGTAATAATAAACACTATATCCTGATGGGTGCAAAAGCTAACCTCAAAGTCATCAAATTCCTCATTATAGGAATGTACAAATCCCAACCATTTCTGATCATTGTAAGTACAAACATTGTACTCTCCTATTTTCGGATTAACTTCAACATTATCTTCACCCAGAAAAGCTTTGCTTATAATCCTCACCTCACTAACTTCATCAGAAGATAATTCAAATGTTTTTATGTTATTTGCATTAATAGGTACAAATCTGTGGAATTTTTGTATTCCTGTTAGCCACATACTTTTTTCATATCTGTCACTTAAAAATTTTTCCATAGCTTCAATTTCTTCAGAATTTATTAAAAAAAAATTTATGCTGTCACTTATATTGTTTGAACAAAATTCAAACATGTCTTCTGGTGTTAATATTTGATTTGTGAGTGTTCTCTGCATACTTGCTCTGGCTACAGATCTTTTCACTGTACCCCCAATCCCATCACAAGCACTCTTACCATGGCTTGTGGCAAGGAAATGCCACTCACATTCCAGCCCAAAATCTTCATGTTTACAAATGTTAAAGTTGAAACGATTTTTATATTGTCCTGCACATCTGTCAGTAAAATAATATAATTTTTTGATATGAAGGGATCTTCTAATAATAGGTATGAGTGTATTTAAAAAGGTGTAAACCATTGTAGTGTTATGGTTTGTATTTGGAGATAAAAAAAATAACTTGAATGTTTTGTTTCATTACTTTCTCGTTCCTTATAATCAGTGGTGGGCACTGTTAACCAAAAAATTAACTTCAATAACGATAATCCGTTAACCCCAATTTTTAACTCCAATAACAATAATCCGATAATTTTACTACAAAGTTAACGGAAGTTAATGATAATCCGTTAACGATAACTATTTCTTTACTAACATTTAAAAAAATCAAGGAAAAAAGCTTTAAAACCCATAGAAAATGTTTATTTATGCAAAATCCAACAATAAATAGCTATTTAACTATTTTTATCAAATTTTGCAACTTTTTTGCTTAACTTTTTTTTTTATTTTTAATAAAAAATATACTGATTACATATTTTGAAACCCTTGTAACCACTAACCATTAACTAAATTTTAATTTACCAGAGAATTATTATGGCGGGAACTGAAAGGTAAAATTAAATTTTAGGCACATTTATTAAAGACTGACACAATGTGCTGGTTGCCCTTCAGAAAGACCAACTTCCAAAGTTAGGCCCAACTGCCAGTCTTGACCTCTTGGGCCTCAGGATGTCCTTGCCAAGAGAGAAGAGCCGTTCCACTGCGGCAGAGGACGGAATTGGCAGACTGAAGTTATGGCGGTTTGAATTCATTCGCGGAGCGGTGATCTTCCGTGAATGACTCCTCGCAGTTAACGTGTTAACGGACTTTAACAGACTAAATATTGAGTTATCGGAAGTTAACTGGTCCGATAATGATAAATGGAAATTAACTTCCGTTAATAGTCTGTTAAAAAAAGTTAACTTCGTTAATTAACTGTTATCGGATTAACGCTTTAGTGCCCAACACTGCTTATAATATAACACAAAGGGATGCACTGTGCATTGGGTATTTTCCCAATGAAAACCTTGGGCTGCATCCTGTACTACAAATGAGTAGTTTTCTGAAAAGTCACCAAGAACTACAGCTGTATGGCTATTTAAATTATTCTTCAAGTTTTTTGGAAATGCACTCTGATTCTTTGCTACAAAGTGATGACATGTCAATTTAACAATTTTTGTGCTTAATGAATTTATAAAATCATCTACAGATTCTGTTTTTTCAAGCATATTGCATCAATCTGTAGTAACCCATTGTTTATATTTTATTTCCTCACATTCAGGATCGTTAACACTGAAAAGTGAGCAAAAAATTCTTAATACCTTATTCTTTTGGACAGAGATTACATATTTGCATCATGCAATTCCTGTTGTTGACATCACACACTGCTTTCTCCATAAGAGTTGTGTATTCCAACCCTTTGACATGCAAAGCTGAGAATTGTATTTTGGCATTCTGGTGGTATGTACATACACACACAGAATGGGTGCCAGCAGCTCCAGCTAAAACACAATGTCTAGGGCAAAGGCTGGCAAAACTAGAGAAGCCAATTTGGGGACTATCTGGATTATTTTTATAGAGACTATTTTTAAAAGCTTCTTTCGGATTCATTAACACCAGTCTTCTCTGCACAGATTCTTTATACCCACTTTCATTTCTGATACTCAGGCAGTCTTTTGTACCTGGGCACAAATGACTAATTTCAACCGATTCAAAAAATTTCTGAACAGAATCTTTAGTACCTTTAGTTATTACTTTTCCTTTTGACATGGGTTCAATTTCAGGAATAATTCCAAGTTTTTGTTTCATATTTCTGCTTTTCTTAACTAAATATTCAGTTGTCTGAAATAGATTTATAGTTTTTGATATGCTAAATAGAGATAATGTCAATATTTTGAGTTTTCCTCTGATAACTGTCAGTAGAATGGAAAGCTTCAATCAGTTCATTCATGAGATGGAATCACTGACCTGAAACAAATTCATGAATGTATAATAGCTATAAACAAAACATTACATGTGCATATTAAATTTTTTGGATTATAATATTGATTTCAAGTATAACAAAATGAGCATTCTTTGAGATAGTCAAATTAAACCAAAAATTATTTTGTGACCAAATGGATTCCAAATGATTTAATGGGCCCATTGATCTCCAATCTTTAGGGAGTTGTGCTTCTAGTTTCTACTATCAAAGGTGAATACCTACATTTTGTTTTTATGCTTCAGTTTTAGTTTAGGTATATTCCTACTTAATAATAGCGTATCATTTTAAAATTCATACCTTTGAGTTTCATGATCCAACTTTGTAGCTTTTGATGGGCTTGGGATCTCAATTTCTAAACTTGTTTCTAGCTTTCATTTTAACAAACAATGTGCTTTTTCTATTGTTTGAATAGCTTTTGCTTCTTTTCTTGAGGAACCCAAACCATCTGAATTTTTTTAATTAATAAATATATTTGACTCCATTTGATATATATGGACAACAACACTGGTCAACAAAGATTTTTCATCAGAGTAAAATTTGTGATGGCTGGATAGCATTTTTCACGCTGATTCCAAAATTGCATTCAGATTTTTTCTAGCACGTATAGTTTTCAAGATGAAGGCATATATATAACTACACAGATTTAACCATTTTAAATAGGTAAAATACTAATATTTCAACATTTGATTGTGTTTATTTTATTGTTTTTTTAGTTTATTCATCTTATTTATTTCAATTATCTTAATTATACATCTTATGTATTTCAGGTATGAGCTTTTATGTCTAGCAGCATTGTGATTCAGGCAACAACGCCGTGCTTTGTGTGTCAAAAGATCACTCCAGTCCAAGAACTTGTGTCAAGTTGTACATTTTTTTTTAATTTATAGTTTGCTCAGGTCAGTCAACATGCCTCGATAATGTAAGAATGACCCCGACAAGTTCTGTTTCGTATGTGGCCAGTTGACAACTAAAACACAGCGATGAAGTATTACAACCGGCATTAAGAAAATATACAAGCTATACTTTGGTTGCCATCTAGGTGACCAAGATAAACCATGGGCACCACATCAAATCTGTTTTGGCTGTTCAAATGGATTACGTGATTGGCTTAACAAAAAGAAAGCTTCAATGCCATTTGCCATACCCATGATATGGAGGGAGCCGAGAGATCATCATGAAGACTGTTATTTTTGTAGTGTGAACTTAATGGGGTTTTCTGCCAAGAACAAACACCAGATTGTATATCCAAACTTGGATTCAGCACGTAGACCAGTAAAACATGATGAAACATTGCCCATTCCAATTCCCCCAAGTGATAGGCTAGATTCTATCATAGATGACATGGAAAGTGATGAAGGTGCAACTGGCGTTTCCGGACCATCTACAGAACCAGAGTACACTTTTAAAGGTAGACATTTAGAGCCTAAAAAGTTAACCCAAGGACAGTTGAATGATCTTGTTAGAGACTTATCGCTGTCTAAAGAGAAATCAGAGCTTCTCGCCTCAAGACTAAAGGAGAACAATTTACTTGAGAACAATGTTTGTATTAGTTACTACCGAAAGCGGAATTTTGAATTAACAGCATTCTTTTCAGTAGACGATCCTCTCTGTTATTGCCGACATCAATGGACTATTTACAGCCATATCTCAGACGTATGTGGCATCTGAGTGGCGCCTCTTTATTGATTTGTCGCAGAGAAGCCTGAAAGCAGTTCTTTTGCATAATGGTAATATAATGCCATCCATCCCCATTGCCCATTCCATCCATCTAAAAGAGACATATGACAATATGGATATACTACTTAAGGCAATCAAATACGACAGTCATCAATGGAATGTTTGTGGAGATCTAAAAGTTATAGGAATGCTTATGGGTATGCAGTCAGGATTCACAAAATTTTGTTGTTTCCTTTGCCTGTGGGACAGTCGCGCCACTATAGAACATTACACCAAAAGTGACTGGCCACTTAGGTATACATATGTCCCAGGGATAAGCAATGTCCAGTCTGTCCCTTTAGTGGATCTCCAAAAGATCTATCTGCCACCTCTTCACATTAAACTTGGTTTAATGAAGAATTTTGTTAAAGCAATGGGTAAAGTCAATTCTGAAGGGTTCCAATACCTTTCAAGGAAATTTCCGAAGGTTACTGCAGCAAAATTGAAGGAAGGAATTTTTGTTGGGCCACAAATAAGGGAGGTTTTGAATGACACTGAATTTGAAAAAGTCCTAAGTCCACTGGAATTGAAGACTTGGCTGGCATTCAAATGGATATGTGAAAACTTTCTTGGAAGCAACAAGTCACCTGCGTATAAGGATGGAGTCAAGAACCTCCTTGATGCCTTCAAAGAAATGGAGTGTCGAATGTCGTTAAAAATTCACTTCCTGCATTCCCACTTAGATTTCTTTCCTGAAAACCTTGGTGCAGTGAGTGACGAGCAAGGAGAGCGCTTCCATCAAGATATTCAGATGATGAAGAAGCAGTACCAAGGATACTGGAATGAAAGCATGATGGCGGACCATTGTTAGATGCTGTATCAGGACAATCCAGGTCAAATTTACAAAAGGAAATCACACTCACAGCGCTTTTAATAAAATAATGTATATATTCTTTATTTATAAGTACATTGAATAAGGTATATGATGTATTTGTTGTTTAGCATTCCTAAGTGTGATCTATACATCCATAAATTTTCTTATAGCAATATCAAAAACTTAAAAATATCAAAACCAGTGTATCTATATAACTATACATGCTAGAAAAAAAATAAAACCAGATTCAGAATCAGCGCAAAAAATGCATTAAGAAAAGTGTGATCATGTTTGCAATGAGAAAAAAAAGTTTCATTTTGTTGGCCAGTGTAATTAATATGTCAACACATTAATTTCATAAGTTTAATAAATTTAATGTCAACATATTAATTTCATTAAGTTTTTCAGCAACTACTGAAAAACTGTCTTGAAAGTAAATGCATTATAAATAAATAATATAAATAAAAAAATTATAAATATAAAAAGTACCTATCATTAAATAGTTGCGCTTCTTCACTGGAATCACAGCAAGACTTTCTAGAACTTGAGAAACCTCTTCTTTGGCATTACTTGATATACTTGGATCATATTCATCACTTTCTGAAATATTCTCAGAAGACTGATTGTGATCAGACTCTTCACTTTGTGATACTGATAGCAACTCTGGTCTCTGGGTCAATAATTTTCTACAGTTGCTACATAGTATAGTATTCCTTTGTAGTTTCCATTTACATTGATCATAAAATGATTGGCTGATGGTTCTTATATCCTTGTGTATCTTTTACTTATGTTTTTGTAAAGGATCATCACAGTATCTAATCATTTTTCATTACTAAAGATACACAATTGTAAATCTCAAAAATAATATATGATTTGACTCAAAATAAGCACAGCTGTAATAAAAATAAGCATAATTAACAAACATTTGAGAGAGAGAGTGCCTGAATATGAGTTATACATAGGATGAAATATATCATTTGTAGTTCTCTATTTTAGTCTGCATAAAAATGTAAAAATTTCAATGTACAATGTACAAATGTCAATATACATATTTTTTCAATAATTTTTAAAATATCTTTCAACTTGATACCCACATTTTTTATTGTTTGTATCTTTTAACAATTAATGGAAGTTTAATAAGTGAAAAAAAATTTTTTGGATTTCACTGTCTAGGGGGGGTGGGGGTCAAAAAGAAAAAGAAAAAGGGGGGGAAAATTTTCATTATTGTTCTACACATTTGAATGTGGTATCATTTAATAGATCTCTTCATGCTAATTCCAAAAAATGCATAGTTTTATAGGTCTACAAGAAGATGTTTGGGAGTTATTGCCCATTAAAGTTAGGTGGTAAAGTGGGGCCCGCCAGATTTTGGGGACCCATATCTCAAAAACTATGGGTCATAGAACTTTTTTATTTGAACCAGTGAAATCAGCACCCGGAAGAATCCCATATCTCAATTTTCATTAAAATCTGGGTCGGAGTGGTGACAAATTTTTTAATTTTGGGGTGATTTGTCCTGGAATGCCCCGGATATTGAAGTCCCAGAGTTACAGCCTCACTTGAGCATTGTGAGAGATGGTAGTGTCAGAAGATTCATGGTGCCTAAAATTGATAATGAAGCTCAAGGGTATCTCAAAATTATAAACTTAAATTCACCTGACATTCATGAGCCCCCTATCATAGTGTCTCTAACCAATGAAGAACTCAAACATAAGAAAGGAAGCACTGAAACTCCTGAACTGTGGTAAGATTTGAACATCTTGATGGCATTATTTGACAAAAGATGAAATAAAGAAAATGGATGAGTGTTCAATACAAAAATACAATATTCTGAAGCTGTTTAGATGATTATTTTTTATTACTTTGTTTAATGAGTGATACTTTAGATTAATCTTGAGTTAATTTGTAATATTTTCAGTAGAAAATTGTACAGTACATATTTACCACAATGTCTAAAAATTTGAAAAAAAAAAAAGGCTAAAAATAATATAATCATGGATTTTTTATGCATTATTGAGCCTGGAGCCCTCTGCAAATGTTTGAATCTGCTTAAGTAAAAAACACATTATAAACAGTCTTTAAATTGTCTTTCTATCACATCCAGAACCTGAGATAGGTCACTGGGTTCAAATTTTGGTCACACGCACATATGCTTTGTGTAAATTGGCTGGTAGCAGTCAGAGTTTTGTATGCAACCACCCAAAATTGGTTTTAAAGTTTAATCCTAGACAAAAGACAACTATCTAGAGTCTAGACCCCCTCAATTTTGATCCTGGCACTTATGATTTTTTTCACTTTACCCTCAACTATACATTTTGGAACAAAAATAAAATGCAGTTGCTAATAACACAGGCAGGCGAATGAGAACTTTGTAAGAGTTGTTTTCTTACTAATAATTAATTTTATATAATTCTGATTTCACATAAGATGTCCATTTTATTTTTTATTTTTTTATTTTTTATTTTTTTTTTCTATCACGTAAGGATTTTCTACAAACTGGAAGGGAAAAAACAACAACATAACTAAGTATTATTATTTATTTCAATTTACATTAGGCACCTATTTCGCTTTGTTATACTAATTACAAATGCAAATAACTTTAAAAAGAAAGAAGACTATTAACGTCAATTACATATTCATCTTTATTTGTCCCTAGTGATGCGAGTCGTTTTTTATTATGTCGTTTTTTTGTCATTTTTTTTTGTTTAAAACGAAGGTAGTCTGTTTTTTTGTTTTTTATTGTTTTAAACTTATTCCATATTTTTTTTCCTTTAATCTAATAAGTATATTAGTATTACCTATAATTTACTATACTACCATGCTTATACGGTTATACCTAGTATATATACTATATAGTCATCTTTTAGAAAAATTGAATCACGCAAAAAGTATATAATAGAAAGGAAAAACAAACCCTCATTTTTTATATGTATATATATTTTTTAACTAGAACATAAAACATTCTTCCTCGTTTCAAACAATATACATAATTGTGATTGGCAAGAGTACCAGTATATATATTCCAGATAGAAAAGGAAAATATTCACCTTTTTTTAACCTTTTTGTTAACCTACATTTCCATGGAAGAATCATCACTAGATTGGGTAGAGCATATATGCTAGTTTCAATATCACAGGTACTGGTATAATATCCATAATACTGGTATAAAACAATAGATATAATTGTGATTGGCAAGAATACCAGTGTGTGTATGTATATATATATTATATATATATATATATTCCAAATAGAAAATAAAAAAAATATAAATATTCATCTCTTTCTTTAACCTTTGTGTTAACCTAATGCTGTTTAACTTTCATTATCTGATTCTATTTCCATTGAAGAATCATTATCACTAGATTGATTAAAGCAAATAGTTTCAATATCACAGGTACTGGTATTTATTGCAGATTTGGATGCTGACGAAGCCAATGTAGCACCATGTTTAGGGTGCCACTTATTTGGGGTATTTTTCATTTTTTGGGAATTTCTATCAGGACGGGCGCATTTCTGGTGTCATTCCGTCTAAAAACATTGTGTGTAAAATATTTTTGAAATAAAATAATAATTAGAACTGCCTCAACGAGGTCAAAGTTTATACTTTTTGTCGAAAAGTACTCATGGCGTTCTGTTATCATGTCAGTTTTCGTTTCGATAGCTGCTGTAGTTTCTGAGTTGAAAAATGATAACAGACAGACAGACGGATGGTCAGAGTCGTTGGTTTAGTCTTCCGCACTGGTGTACAGAAGACTAAAATGAGGTATTATACAGGGTGTAACACGAGTTTATCCAAATATTGCTACAGGCGAAAGAACATGTTATTCTAAGTAGAAAATGGGTTGGGACGAGTTTTGCCAACACTAACAGTGTTTCATTCTCTTTTTCAGTGAGTTCTGAAATGACGTGATGGCTTTGGCAACAAGATCTAAAACAGCAGTCTATCTCCTGGGGACCATGGACCACAGCATCACAGGAAGCATGCTGCCTACGGGAAAGCAGGCGCTTCAGTACTTTTTCCACCTTCACCTTGATGTCAAGAAGCCGATCAAGGAAGCAGCCGCTGAGACAGTGACCGCAGTCAAGGAATTCTGGGAGCGGTCCCGTATTCCTACGCAGAAAGACCAACGCGCAAGGGACAAGGTTCTCCAAATGTACGAGAAGTGGCGGGCTCTGAACAAGAACTCAAAATGGCGCACTGTGACCCAAATCAGGAACGAGGCCGAGTTCCTCTCATCCCTTGACCGCCTCTTCGACATCGCACACGAACAGGCGATGTCGATGATCACAATCAAAGAGGACAGGGAGTTCCTGACGGGACAAAGGGCCGAGGTGCGGCGCGGCCGCATCTCCTCCACACGTGACATGACGCTGCACACTGAGGAGGAGCGTGCGAGGAGACAGGAAGCGGAAAGGAGCCGCCGGCAAGATGATGAAAGGGCGAACAGAGAGAGCCGAGAAGAACTCGTCGAACTGGCATCGAGCTCCAGCTCAGGTGCAAGCAGCCCGACTCGGTCACCGACACGGCGTCGTCGCCGAGAAGAAGAGGAAGAGCTCTCTCTCCCGGGCCCGTCCACGTCGAATGCAGAAGCATCTATCTACGACCCCTTTACCACCCAAGCGATTCCGCGCGTCGAAAAAGATGATCACCCCTGATCTCTCCGCAGCGATGGATCGGACGAAACTTACCGACCGAGAAGGTGTTTTTTTGCTGTCGGCGGCTGCGAGGAGCTTGGGCCACGACCCTGAGGAGCTGGTCTTGAACCGCGAATCCTCCCGCCGCGACCGAGCAAAGTTCCGTGCTATGGCAGCAGCGGAAATGAAGGCAGCCTTCCATCCTACTGTGCCGCTGACCGTTCACTGGGATGGGAAAATCGTACCAGCGGCTGACGGAGGCCCTGCTGAAGATCGCCTTCCAGTTCTGGTGTCTGGGGAGAACGTCGACAAGCTTCTGGCTGTGCCCAGCCTCCCTGACGGCACCGGCCGCACCATGGCGGAAGCCGTCCTCTCTGCCCTCGAGGATTGGGACATCAAGGGACGGATCTGTGCCCTCTCTTTTGACACCACCACCTCAAACACAGGACTCTCAGGAGGAGCTTGCTATATCATTGAGCAGAAACTCGAGAAGACAGTGCTTCATTTGGCTTGCCGCCACCACATCCACGAACTGGTGTGCGAGAAGGCATTCACGGCGTGCCTCGTCCCTCTACTGGTCCTGACATCCTCCTGTTCAAACGATTCGCCGCCCAGTGGGACTTCATCGATCAAACCAAAGCGAAGCCCTTCGAGGATGGAACCATGCCGCAGCACCTGAAGGACACCCGCGACGACCTGCTGATCGAATTCAGCCGCCTCCTCGACGGTCAACATCCACGTGATGACTACAGGGAACTTCTGGAGCTCTCTGTAATTGTGCTGGGCGGTCCGAACAAGCGGGGTGCCCGGTTCGCTCGTCCCGGCGCCTTCCATCGCGCGCGCTGGATGGCAAAAGTCATCTATGCCATCAAACTGTTCCTGTTCCGGGAACAGTTTCAGATGTCGTCAGGCGAAGCGGCTGGAATCCGGCAATTCACCATCTTCGCCGTGTCCATCTACGTGACGGCCTGGTACAAAGCGCCGCTCCCGGCAACGGCCCCAGCCACGGACCTCGCGCTGCTCAAGGCCCTCATCTATTATCCGGACTCAGCGGTGGCCAAGGCAACAGTCTTCGCCAGGCACCTATGGTACTTGAGCGAGCGCCTCGTCACCCTGGCCATCTTCGACGAGGGTATCGACTTGGCAACAAAGCGGGAGATGATTAAAGCGATGGAAGAAGAGGAAGGATCAGAGGATCCCCCGCGGCGTATCAATGTGGACCTGTCCACCGCCTCAATCGCCAACAATACATTGGCCAAGTTCACAACGACTACATCAAAGGAGTTCTTCAAGGTTCTGGACATCAGCACCGCCTTCCTGCTCAAGGATCCGGAGGAGTGGCGGACGGACCCAGCCTTCATCGCCGCATCCCGCCGAGTCCAGGCCCTTCAAGTTGTCAATGACTTCGCGGAGCGCGGGGTGGCGTTGATGCAGTCTTTCAACCTGGCCCTTACCAAGAGTGAAGACGAAAGGCAGTTCCTCTTACAAGTGGTCGAGAAGCACCGCTGTGACTTCCCAACCGCCCGCAAGTCCAGCGTGACCTCTGCAAAGTAGGCAACAATGAGAGGGAGATGGGCGCCCATGATACCCCCCCCCCCCCCTTGAGGGGCTAATACTCGAGTTGAGGGAGACCTAGAGTTGAAAGTATGAAGTCCAGTTATATGTTTTAGGTCAAGATTAGTAGCTTGAACAAACTAGAAGTGATATTTTATTTGCTAGAGGCATAGAACATCATGATCTAAAATTTCTACTTTTCGAGAAAATATACAAACTTTGACCGTATTGAGGCAGTTCTAAATATTGTTTTATTTCAAAAATATTTTACACACGATATTTTTTGACAAAATGGAACCAGAAACGCGCCCGTCCCGATAAAAATTCAAACTTTCGAAAATAAGTGTCACCCTAACCATGTTTTACTTCACTTTCTTGGAATTTTGCATTTTGGGATATAAATACTAGCTTTGCTGCTCTGTCTGTGCTTAATTGGTTTCTTTTGGCTGTATGGATATTACTGTATGTGCTAAATGATCTCGGAGGTAATGAAAGGGCGAAATAGAGGTGTATGAGTTTGTGTAGGTATATATGTAAGTATGCATGCGTATGTATCTGGAATTCTGGATGTATGCATGTGTATGGGGTATACAGTGCCCGCGAAAAGTATCCGATCACTCAAGAAAATACAATATTTTCCCTTAATATTCAGAGACATGTAATTCACTTTCTATTTGTTCTAGCGACATCTGGTAACTTTGAGGTTGCTCGCTGATATGAGAGCTATCCAACGCATTCTCAAATTAGTCTTCTGGTAGCCTTCGTTGCGGGTGGCTGTGTCTCAAATTTGTCAGATTTCACTGTTTGTATAAATTTCTTGATATTTTTTTTTTTTTTTTACAGAAAGGGGTGTAAATAAAATTTATATATAATGTGTGCTAAAAAACAACTTAAGAGTGATTGTTGAGGTGCTATTGTTGCTTTGCATGCATGTGGGAAATCACAGAGACAGATAGCTAAGGAATTAAACATATCCCAAAGTACCGTTAATTTATGGGTTTCACGGGCTAAGAACAATGGTGGCCTAACCACGCCAGTCCCTAAAAAACGATCTGGCAGACCGAGAAAAACAAATTCGCGAACAGACAAACTTATGAAACGTTTAGTATTGAAAAAACCCAACAATAACTGCGAAAGAAATAAATTTAATAGGAATAATTTGTTATATGGTGTTTCTGAACGAACTATCCAGGAGCGGCTCCAAAAAGAACTCGGATTACCATCTCGCCATGCTGCTAAGAAACCGTTCATTAATGAAAAAATGCGTAAAAAACGTGTCGCATTTTGTAAAAAATACATTCATTGGACTGTTGATGACTGGAAGGAGGTTTTATTTAGCGATGAGTCGACATTTTTGACATTCAGAAGTTGTCCAAAAAAGGTTCGCCGGCCTATTGGCTCAAATAGGATGGACCCTAAATACACCCTAAAGACAATGAAACACCCTCCAAGTGTGATGGTTTGGGGTTGTTTCGGTTACTATGGGCGTGGAAACTTATATTTTCTTCCGAAGAACACAACTATGAATGGTGCACGGTATTTAGCAATGCTACAGGATAAACTTCCAATGGCAATGGCAATCCAAAGGACAAAAACATACATGCATGATGGTGCACCATGTCACAGGGCCAAAATAGTGACAAAATGGATTACTGACAATAAATTTGATATTTTGGATTGGCCTGGTAATAGTCCAGATCTCAATCCGATAGAAAATCTGTGGCTAATAATAAAAAATAAGGTTGAATGCCACGACACTGGCTCAGTCGAAAAATTACAAGAGGCCATCAAAAAGGTATGGTGCAAGGAAATATCAGTGGAAGTTTGTCAAAACTTGATTAAATCCATGCCAAAATGTCTAGAACAAGTCATCCAAACCAAAGGACAGATGACAAAATACTAATATAAGGTTAGTATACATTTAAACATTGTTTTTTATGTAAAAAATACAAATTTCAAGGGTGATCAGATACTTTTCGCGGGCACTGTACAATAGATATAAATGTGTATATAAGTATTTATGTATATATTGGTATATATGTATATGGGTGTATGTGTATGTATATATATATGGATGGTCTCGTGGGGGGGGGGGGGGGGGGGGGGGGGGGGGGGGGGGGGGGGGGGGGGGGAGTTAAGTGGGAGATTCAAAATCCGAGGCATGGATGGGAGAGTCCTGGGAAGGTTGGACAATGGGCAGTCAGCTCCCAGCCAGTGTTCTCGCAAGTTTAATGGATCTCAAGATAAGACTTTCAGTGCAAGAAAGAGGCCAGTTTTTTCTGTAAATAGGCTGAAAAGGACATTCTATACTGGTACCATATGGCCTATTTTATTATTTATTTATTTATTTTTATAATATATATCATTGCAAAAGTATCTTATAATTAAATTGGCAATATCTATATTAATTATTAAAAAAAACAAAAAAAAACAAAAAAAAAAAAAAACTTTTTTTATATCACTATTTGTCCCGAGTTTTCTTGTGAGATCTATGCCTTTTAGTCTCGAATGTACGTGCTGTTCCTTTTCTTTTATGTAATAATTCTTGAGTATCCTGTTTCAACATCCAGCAGTACAGTAATCAGTCATCATGCTGATGTCCCACCTTCCCTGATATCTCTTCTCCATTTCTTTGATGTCTTGGTGAAACCAAGCATTTATAGCAGGGTTAGCAAAAACCAACTACCCAGCAAAAAACCAGTTGGGTTTTTGCCAACCCTGATTTATAGGCAGTAATTTTTAATCAAAATTTAATGAAAATTACTTACATATGTAATATGAAATAGGACATTGTGAAAAATCTGTATGTAATGGCAAAAAATTATTATTATTTTCGGAATCAGCATGCAAAAATTACAATGGATAAAATATTTTGAACAAAAAAACCATTGCAGGCCTGTGTAATTCAATTGTTTCATTCTTGAAACAAATTTACAATTAAATAAGTACTGGTAGTTACATATAAGAGAGCATACTTTTCAGGAAAAAAATTATATAAATTAAATGCAGGTGACAAATATATAATTATGAAAATGAAACTATAATTTTTTTCAGTGAAGTTACCATTATTCAAATCTCAAAACACACAGTTTACACCTAAGTACACAGCAATTTCTTAAATTCCACTTATACAGATAGAGTTTGGGCTTAATCTGATATGAAAATTTGGTACTTTCCTGTTATCCCAGACCCTGGACTTTTTGCCAGATTCAGACACCACTTGCCAGATTACCAAATTTTATTTTTAAATGTTAAATAACTAACCTAACCTAAACCAACCCCTGGTTAGGTTAGGTTTGGTTAGTTACTTAACATTTAAAAAAAAAAAAAAAAAAAATGAAATTTAGCAATCTGGCAAAAAGTCTGGGGTCTGGGATAACAGGAAAGTACCGAAAACTTTTTAAAAATCCATTGAGGTGAGGGGATAAAACCCTGAGAACCCCCCAAAATTGGAAGGGCCATAAGTTTTGAACTGTCAGTCTAATCACTGAAACTTGAAATTTCAGTTTTCTTGGTATAGGCAATGCTATACAACAAATTATAGGAAAATTGAAAGGTGTGTGGTGTAAAATTTCATTTTTTTTTCCATGATCTGTCCTGGAATTACCCTGAAAAGAAATTTAGGGTGCTATAAAAGAAAAGATCCAAAACTACTGATCATCCCTACATTTTATTAGCCTTATTTGTAGCCTCAATTTTATGTACCAAAAACAAAAGATTGCCATTTAGTCACTTCCTGATATGTATGATAGGCAAATGTATCACACAAGATACTGCACTATGTACGGTATTAAAAATAAATGGTAAATTTATAGTTTCAGACATCACGAGTTTTGGAAGTTGAAATTATATTTTTCAAACTTTTTTTGATGCATTTTGAACAATGCTGACGACCTTCATTTCTATCGGAAATCACCCATTTTTGAGAGAGTCCCTCATCCCTGAACCTAGTGTTTTCTCACAGAAATCTATGTCAGAATGATCCAAAACACATCAAACCTAACGTTGGAAAAATATACTTTCAACTTCCAAAATTTGTGATATCCGAAACTATAGCCTAACCTAATGTGACCTGACCTAACAACCAGTAATCAATCTCACAACCTGCACATAAGTTAGCCATGGTGGAACGGATTCAAATTTTTTCCAGACACCAACTGATTGACTATGCTGAGCTGTGATTGGCCAACACCAGCTGATTTACCATTAAATCAGCATCTGCAAGAGAAAGACTGCCTATTCGTGATTAAAATTGGCCACCATCTGGCTGATGCGCAGAAATGTACTAAATGTGGGTCCATCCTCACGCAGCTGCTTCTCCCCACATGCGAGCGAGAGCCAAGAGTGAGTTAGTCACTGAGTTGCCTTCGTTAGTGACACATTGTCTGCACTGAACTTTGTGTTTACTTTCATGATTTTGACGGTATTTTGCCTTATTTTTTTATTAACTATGGGTTCCAAGGGCAGTGTTAATGATATTGAAAGTTTTCTGTAATTTTCTTTATTACAGGTGTTAGAAATATTGATAGGCTATGTTCATGTTAGGCTAGGATTTATCACTGTCAGTAGTGGTAGAAAATGATTTCATACAATGTTTTTTTGTTGTTTCTTTTAATTCTATTTAGTATTAATCTATATAATTATTAACATAATTGGCATTTTTTTCAGCATTTATGGCTAAATTAGGGGGGCAAAAAGAGATTTTCAGGGGAGCTGGGAACTTGACCCTATTTTTCCATAAGTTAATTGAGTAATTCCAGGACAGATCACCCAATGGTCAACACCATCACCTCTCCAATTTTGTTCAAATTTGGTGTGCAGGTTAGATTGGTGTTAGAAACAATTTCCCCAAATTTTTCTTCAATCTGTTCATTAGGTCAAATTTTACGGAGGGGTCAAGTTTGAGGTCGAGCGCGTAACCTCTAAATTTCAAATGGTCATAACAACTTCTAATTGTCGGATCTTCACAAGTTTGGCACCATTGGATTTGGGAGAGTCTACTTTTCAAAAAGACCATTTACAACACTGTCGATCAGTTAGAAAAAAAGTTATGTTGTAAAAAATATTTTGACCTGACCTTTGACCTCGAGGATATCATTTTTCAGAAATTTTTATAGATGACAAAAATGTTCCTTGAAACAAGATCTACCAGAATCAGTAATAAATTAGTCTTATTTACCAGTATGTAGGTCAAAACACGATTTCTAATGACTATGTCTGCAAAAATTTTGACAAATTTTTCGCACTTTTCATAAATCACTACCCCATAAATATTTTAAAAGTCAAAATCAGAAAATTTTTATAGAAGACAAAAATGCTGTATGAACAGAAATCTATTAGAATCAGTAATAAAAAGCGGCCTTAATTACTAATAGATAGGCTAAAATTTGATTGTATATATGATCTTTGGTGAGATATTTTCAGATTTTTAAATAAAAATTACAATTGTATGTAAACTATTAATTTTCTGTTTCCAAGATTTTTATTTATAACTACATGATTTTGTTTTTTGTTTCCAGATCTTAATTAAATGTAATTACATAAATAAAATAAAAATTAATTTGTAACAATGCCACAAAACTTATTATTTTGTTGCGATCTGCAAAAAAAAAAAACAACAAAAGATGATGTTTCAACAAAGTATTTCCTGTAAATAAAATATTAGCTGCAAATAGTTTTGGCATGTTAAGCGAAAAAGATTTCTTATGCAGCAATTGTTCAACCAAATTTAAAAATAATCCGCAAATTTTGGAGAGATTAAGTCTGCCTAAAGAAATGGATGTCGAAGAAAAAATCCAAGAAGCGGCACTGGAGAGAGAAGATAGTGGAACGTCTCATACCAGCAATGCATTATCAGATTTGGATACATCATTTATTGGAAAAAATATATTGATGGACAAAGTTCTTCCATTCTTAGATGAAAGTCCAATTAAAACAAGTAAGCGCATAATCTAAAATACTAATATTTTTCGCAAACTTTCATATCTTACCTAAGCCTAAAATAAAAAATTATAATTACAACTTTACATCCTGATATAATAGGTTACTAAAATATGGGAGATAAATTTCAAAACTTTTAATTTAATGTTATTTTCTATTATTGTACTTTTCAAATTAACACTTTAATTTTATTTATTAGGCGGGCTAACACCAGTACAAAAACAAAAAAAAGACGCAAAGAAACTTGTGTTCACCACAGAGAAACTTAAAAGAGGATTGGAAAGTGTGTATGGAGTTGAAATTCCTGAGTCTACAAAAAAAAAAGAGAACTAAATAATGAAGAACTTGAATTAGAAAGGTTATAGAATAAAATGTTTTTTCCACACACCTATCTATCAGCTATTAATATATATATTTACATATGTATCTATGTATAAAAATTACCTACACACAGACATAGAATTAATACTTTAAAATCAAAGTTATGTAAATTTAGGTTTAATTAATTTATCATGGGATTCATGCAGTATATTTTTTTTTTAAATTAAATATAAAATTTTTAGATTTCGAGGTATCATGGAGGAACTACGTGTAGAATTTCAAACAGAAGGTACTAGTTTAAACAAGAAAATTCAAATTTTAATGCTGTCCCCATTCACTATTAAGAAAACGCAAGAATATTTTAATACGACAAACTATATGGTAAAAAAAAAGCAGAGAATTTAAAAGAAAATTTAAAATTCTCCCTGAAATTCCAAGCATGTCAAAAGGTAAAGTCATCTCATTTGAAACAAAACAAGTAGTTAAAAATTTTATGAGTCTGATGAATACAGTCATCAATGTCCTGGTCAAAAGGATTGCAAATCCTATACCAATTTTGAGGGTAATAAGCAGGGTTTCGGAGCCGGTAAAAAAACTTCCGACTCCGGCTCCGGAGCAGAAATTTTTTATAGTCTAGCTCCGGCTCTGGCTCTTTTATAGTAAATTCTGTTAATTATAAAATAAATATCTAGATTTATATAACTAATTGTCCAATTTAAAATATTGCACAAAAATATTTTATTATTAAATCACTTTAATACTCAAAATTTAAATTTCTTATGATTTTAAATTAGGCAAATATAATGATAGAATGAAGTTATTTAAATAACTAAAGGAAAATGATGAAAACTAAATGATATTAAATATTTATTAACAATGGTAGCTTATATAAATTAGAGAAACTTGCCTCCTAATTAGTTCAAAGTTCAAACTTAAGAATTCTCGTATGGAAAATAGTAACAATCAAACTTTGAGATAATATATGCATCTTTTTTTAAGTGTTGAAACTTGAAAGCTTCATGAAAGCCAACTTGGCTTGAAAATGAGCTGAATATTTCAAAAAATTCAGTTTTTAAATTTTTAAATTTGCTGGTTTGCTTTAGTTTTTGAACTGGCAGAAGTACTGGGTCTTGAAAGCTCAAGCATTTGCTTCTTTTCTTCCATCATTTTTGATATTTCAGGATGTAATCGACTCAAGTGTCTTTTCAAATTATATGCTCTTGAGGAGACATCAGGCTTTTTGCTTTGAGGCTTGGTAATTTTAGTTCCACACGTTGAAATATTTCCGAAGCATCAGAAACTTCACAAACACAAACATAGTGTTTCTTATCTGAACTTTCAGTAAAATACTTGAATATATCAGACTTCTTTATTGAATCTCTATCCATTATGAAGGGTCATAGACTGATAATTATAATTAAAGAATCAAGTACAAATTATAAAGAATCTGAAAAAAAAAAAATTTATCAATACAAGATAATTGACCTAAAAATAAAAATAGTTCAATCCAAGTCAGAAGGACCAACCTTACTAGGTATGTATCTAGGTAGTTACCTACTTAGATAAATAGTTAGTACCTACGTACCTAAGGTCTCCACCGCCATAAAAAAAATTTTACCTATATAATTAAGTGTTGTTAAGACAAATCTTCCCAAATATTTAATGGTTAAAAAATGGAAATTTGCAGATTATTCCTGCAACTCCCACACCTCCATAAAATCCAAGAATCCTATGGTACCATTTTTCGTAATATATTACAAGAATTATAATTTGCAGCTAAACCTATATTTAACAAATAACAATTTAGGTAGCAATATATCGCCCGGAGCCAGACCATGGAGCCGTATTTTCAAGGTTTCTGGCTCCGGCTCCGGCTCCAGGTAAGCAAAATTCACTGGCTCCACCGACTCCGGCTCCGGCTCCGAAACCCTGGTAATAAGGTCAAAATACAAAAATGCCTTCTTTTGTGTAATTTGAAAGAACTTTTTGCCGCATTCTGTAGCATTCCGGATAATCCAAAAATAGGTTTTAGCAGTTTTGCTGCATTGCAACCTCCTCACTGCATTATTGCTGGTAGTAGTGGCACACACAGTGTGTGCGTGTGCACCTACCACCAAAACCCAAAATTACAGCTGGCAGCATTAGGAATTAAAGGCCTAGAATATAAAGATTTAATGGCGGAAGCTGTATGCGACAAACGCTGAAGCATGCATGATGCAAAAATGTGGTCAGTGCAAAGGAGTAGCTGGTGTTAAAAGTTACTTAGAACTACTAATGATCAGTGAAAATTTTGAAGAAATTAAATTTAAACAGTGGCAGACTGTAGACCAGTGCACACTAATCGAAAAAAGTCAGTCCCCTGAAGAATTTATAGATACCCTCTCCAATAGTATTTTTGTTTTGACCAAACACCATTTTATTTGCAAGTCCCAATCAACATACTTCAAAGAATTGAAAGAAGGTTTGTCAATGATGGAAGGATGTCTGGTTGGCGACTTTGCCAAAAACTACTCCATCATCCAAGATGCGGTGCAGGGGTTCCATTGGGAAAATTCCCAATATACCCTGCACCCGTATGCTTTTTATTATAAAGACTGACATGAAGTTGCAGTGTGATACGTTCTGTATAATTTCTGATGGTCTAAAACACAATAGCGTATTAGTATACACGTTTTTAAAAAAAATTATACCTATCATACTGGCCAACCGCCCCAACATAAAAACTATACATCATTTCACTGACGGGTGTGCCGGCCAGTATAAAAATAAATTCAATTTTTACAACTTGTGCCAGCAAAAATATGATTTTAACATAACAGCTTATTGGCATTTTTATGGAACATCACATGGAAAAAATATTTGTGATGCTATTGGAGCCACAGCAAAGCGGTCAGTTGCGAAGGCATCTCTTCAAAGAACCATCACTGATCAGATCCTGACTCCTGAGGCATTCTACGACTTCTGCAACCGAATGGAATCAAAAATCAAATACTATTTCGTACCACTCTCAGAAGTTAAAGAAACTGAAGTTTTTTTAAATCGCAGAACTCTTCCTTTGAAAACCATTACAGGTACCCAGAAGTTTCACAAATAAGTCCCCATTTCAAGCAACTTAATAAAGGTCTTCAGTTTATCAAAACATCAAGACGAATTAGGAGAAGTAAAAGTGCTTTTAAATGATAAATCAGAGCCAGCCATAGCCAACGAAATTATTACCCATGAAACCATCAGCACTAGGGAAGATGTGATAGTTGGGTGCTTTGTTGCAGTTTTGTATGAAAAAACATTTTGGTTTGGGTCGGTGCAGAGTTATGATGAACAGTATGATGACTATAGCATAAAATTCCTTCATCCATCAGGGCTGTCACCATCGTACAGTTTTCCGCAAAAAGAAGATATTTGTGCTGTTCCTAAATCTAATATATTAGGATGTATAGAAGCTTCCTTGAGAGGCGGAACACGAATCCAGTACAAGTTTCCGCAAGAAGAAATAGAATTTTTTTTATGAAAAATTTTTATATCAAATAAAATGAAAACTTTAAATAAATAAGGAAAATAAAATTAATTATGTACTATGTAGTTTGTACCTTTTTAATACCCATACAGTAAATAGAATTGTGGCTATGTCATCTAACTTATTTAGTAATTTTGCTTAAATGTCAGTATATTTCATTCTTATACGAATTAATGCCAAATCTGTATATTATAATTAATTATAAAGATTTTCATATAGTGTTGAGTACCAGATAGATATAATTGACGCCATTAGTTATTTTTTATAGCAATCTGTATATTATACATTAGCATAGATTTCTTAAGCTATATTTATTTCTTATATCTACATTCACTTTTACAATAATAATATAGGTATCTACCAATGTAAGTAGGATATGTTTAAAATATTTCTGGAATATAATTTTTTTTTTTTAATTTTTTCAAAATTTTAGAAAACTAATTAAAAATTTTGATAGCAGCATCATACATACAATCAAATTTTAGCCTATCTATTAGTAATTAAGACCGCTTTTTATTACTGATTCTAATAGATTTCTGTTCATACAGCATTTTTGTCATCTATAAAAATTCTGATTTTGACTTTTAAAATATTTATGGGGTAGTGATTTATGAAAAGTGCGAAAAATTTGTCAAAATTTTTGCAGACAGTCATTAGAAATCGTGTTTTGACCTACATACCAGTAAATAAGACACCATTTTATTACTGATTCTGGTAGATCTTGTTTCAAGGAACATTTTTGTCATCTATAAAAATTTCTGAAAAATGGTATCCTCGAGGTCAAAGGTCAGGTCAAACATTTTTTTATAGCATAACTTTTTTCTAACTGATCTAGTGTTGTAAATGGTATTTTTGGAAAGTAGAGACTCTCCCAAATCCAATGGTGCCAAACTTGTGAAGATCCGACAATTAGAAGTTGAGTTATGACCATTTGAAATTTAGAGGTCACGCGCTCGACCTCAAACTTGACCCCTCCGTAAAATGTGACCTAATGAACAGATTGAAGAAAAATTTGGGGAAATTGTTTCTAACACCAATCCTAACCTGCACACCGAATTTGAACAAAATCGAAGAGGTGATGGTGTTATTTTCGATTTTTGTTGGGTGATCTGTCATGGAATTACTCAATTTAACATCCGCAAGATGAACACTCGCGACGATTTTTAAGAACCTAACCCTCGTGAATAATGAGGAATGACTGTATTTTCGTTAGTTTAACTCATCACATCTTCGCGTCTCTCTAAGCGTCACTTCGGTCTTTCTATAGATCTTCGCGTCGCTGGCAGAGACGCGTAACTTCATTAACACATAATTCACAAATTATGCCATAATTGGTTAATTTTGAATATGTAGGCGTGTCTTCCACCATTTCTGACCAATTGTAAGTAAGAATTAATCAGCTGAGACGAGTAGAATCTAAGAAAACTGACTCCCAATTGGTTTAGGGTCGTAAAATCCGTAGAGTATAATAAAAATGGCCGCTGATTGGTTCAGGGTCATGTGGTCTGTTTTGCCTTTTTTTTTTGTTTGTGGGTACTACTTTTATTTATTTCTTGTAGTACTTGTGTTACCTTATTTCCATACAATAATGTCTTGAAGTGAAAGTGATACTTACATCGTGTGTAATGATTCTAGTGTATCGAGTGTAGATCGTATCAATGCTACGGATAGGCCAATAGCGAGCGCTCTCTCAAAAAACATTAATTTACATTCATTGAGGCAATGAAACTCTTTCTTTTCAGATATGCAAGTTACCCATAAAATTTGAAGCTAAAGTAAGTAAAGAAAACTAATTTTGATGGGAGACTTGTCTTGTTAAGAGGCCTCCAAGACTAAACTTCTCTCTACTTTTTTTTTCTACCAACTTCAGACCATTACTTTGGTCTTATATAATTATTAGGGCAGTCAAAAGTCAATAAAGTCAAATTCTTTCCTATGGGGCACTTTTCGCCAAAATGACTGAAAATGCAATAAAAACACCTGTAGGGGTATATTATCAAAGTTAATAGGTCAACCAAAAGTCAACTTTTACCTGTTAGGTCAAAAAATAGCAATGAGGTAAATAAAGTCAATTTTTTGGAATAAATAATTAAAATAACTAAAAATTGGCATCTTTTTGGTTAACTGGCAACTTCGCTGCTCGTATTTGTCTTATTCAGTTATGTCCGTTCTGGTTTTGGATGTGGTTATGTTGTATGTATTGTGGTTACTGATTACCATTTTTGATTTGTGATTTTTTCTGATTTGTGATTTCACTGATTTCAATTTCTTTTGATTTCAGATATTTAAAATGCCAAAAGTTGCAGTTAGTTCTATTGCTAAAGTGCGCGCTATAATTGCAAAATATCCTAATGAATTCATTTGTTCAGGAAAAAATGAGCTATACTGTCAGATTTGTTGTGTTGTGGTCAAGCATGACAAATCCTTTTTTGTTGATAAACATCGCTCTACCCAAAAGCACCAGCGTGGTATAGACCAAAATGTGGGAAATGAAGACGTTTTGCCAGAAAATGTCGGCAAATACTTCATAATTTACCACAATCGGTCAACTGATGTAGAAGAGCAAGAATAAGTAATTAAAGTATCGTTTTTATTATTGAAAGTAAAGGCAACTTTATAAGTCAATTTTTTCAATTCGTAAGGTCAACTTTCTTAATTTTTTCGGTCAACTTTTGACTGCCCTAATAATTATTTTTAGGAGAATTTAATAAACATAATATTAAAGTACATTTCTTTCTCATTAAAATGCTGCATAATAATATATATCTAGCAAGAACAATCCAATCATTGCATAAAAAAAATTGAAAGCGTATGCAATTCTCAGAATTTGCAACAACATTTATGCAATGTTTGCATAATTCATGATGGGTTAAACAAAAATATCAACTAAACCTAACCAATCATCAAGGGCATAGTTGACCTAACCAGATATTCAGTTGACCAAACCAGGCATTCCAGCCATGTTTTCTCATAAGAAAGCAACAAAAATGGATAAATATTTACTATTACACCAGTCTCTGATAGAAAGTTTTAAAAAGCTGGTTTTCAATGTTTTTCAATGTGCTGAATTCAAAAATTATACTCATTTCCATTGCAAATGATTTGTTAGAGAGTTATTGAAACTTAAAGCTTATAAAACTTTCTACCCTTTTTTACTTGGGGGCCCCTCAGTGGGAACTGGGAGTTTTTGGGTGGGGAGAATCACAAAAAACGAGTGGTTTCCGAAGATTTTGAAAGTCAGATTAATACAAAACACATCAAAAACCATAGGGAAAACATAAATTTCACCTTCAAAATTGGCTGAACCTAAAACAACCTAAGCAAGCCTAACCTAAGCAAGCCTAACCTAACCTAACCCAAAACGAAACTTTCTACTGGAGACCAGTGTAATAGTAAAGAAATACCCAAAAATGATTCAACAAAACAAAGCTAATGCTGTTAAATAATTTGGGATGCTATTCATTTATTTTTGGTTGGTTGAATAATTTGGGGTATTTTTTGGTTAATATTCATCTTTTAACCCACTCACGCGCAGTTAAACCAGTATAATATATTGAATTACCATTCAAAACTGACTAAGAAAATATATATCTTATCTTGTGCAGATTTGTATAAAATGTGTTTTTTTATTAAAATATATTTTCTATTTTTCGTGTTTTTTCAAAATATATATATATATATATCAGGGCTGTGGAGTCAGTGATAAAATTTGCCAACTCCAACTCCAAAAATTTTAATATTCCGACTCCGACTCCAGAAATCTGACTTGTATAATTACGACTCCGACTCTGATGGAATGTTAAGGCCAAATTGATTATGATTAGCTTTATTAGGCCAATGGAGATTCATAAACAAGGCATTTCGTCACCACCACATGACTCATCAGGTTACTTAGTGGCTGTAACTATGCCTTAATGGGCTTTTTTTCTCTTTATTCAAAAATTACAATAAATCCCAAAATATAAACTGATTGAAACTTAAACAAAATAAGATTATTATTGGTTTAGCAAATTAATAAGATGTTTTTGTATTATTATAAACATCCGTAACAAAATGTACTAACCTAAACTGAATTTGTTCTTAAAACAAGGATCGCTTCCATTAAATCTTCTTTCAGTGATGCTTATCAAAATTATCAAATTGAAATCTAAAAATCTGAAAAAGATTTAGGGTTGCTAGTACAAAATTTTTAAATTTCCTTATTATTACTTATGTTAATTAATTAATTATAATCCTTATTAATTATAAGCAACTATATTTATATATTATTTATATTTATATATTTATATGTTATATATTATATTAATAGGGTCATTCCATGTCAAGTCAGCCACCTAAAACACTCACCCCTTTCAATTTTGCTCATACTTGGCACAATAGCAGATATACGGGTACATGCCAAACTTAAATTCCCAAATTATTAGAGCTGACTGACCTTTGGTTACTGAGATACAAGGTCACAAAGTTGTGACATTTTGACCTTTTTTGCGTTAAATGACTATTTTCAAAAAGGTGTAACTAAAACACTATTAAAGCTAGAGCATTGATTTTGGTCTCATTTTAAAGCTCTTTAGTAGCCCCTTGTTTATTGTCTCTTGTTAAATATCTCTACTGTGAAAAATAAAAAAATCCCTTCAAAAGTTGACCTTTGACCTTGAATAAAAAAAAATACCTTCTCCTAAAAAATTCAATTTTTTTACATTAATACCTTGAGTCATGTACAACAAAATCCCAAGAAGCTGTAAGTGGCTGATAACTAGTTCAATGTATAAAAAATAATGAATTCAAGCAACATTTTGAAAAAAGTCATTTTATACAAAAATTGTCAAAAAGTCATGACTTTGTGACCTTGTATGTCAGTAACCATTTTTGTCTAAAGTCAGCTCAATCTCTTACAAATACAACCCATATCTACATACTATCTGCAGCCTTCTACAAACAAGCAAATGCTTATTTTTAAATATTTATTCTTTACCCACCTCACCTGTATGTTGTGCATGTATGTGATAGTTTTCAGTAGTTGACAAGATTCTTGTGGGCCACCCAATTTATTGTGATTTCTAGAAGAGAAAACAATTTTTAATGTATACCTAGATAGCTACCTAATTAACAAATACAAGTAACATATTAAAATGTACATACAATATGTATAGGTATAGTGCTCATTGATTTCCATTTATCACAACTTAAAATGTATGCAGTTTATATATAGTTACATGACCATTTTAATTTTGAATTCTTACCTTTCTGTGCTGTAGATCTGCCAAAGCTTTGGATGCCTTCAAAGTAACTTCTTTGCAAATCCTGTATGTTCATCCATTAGTAGTAGATGCCTCAACTTGTGTTAGAATATCTGAATATGGTAAGATTAATTCATCTGGTCGACCAGGATACACAAATGATGGGTTTGGGCCATGAGGATGAACGAATGTGACTTTTACTTCTCTATTCTCTGGTATCTTTTCCAGCACATATGCCACCCACCAATGGCCATCATATGCAGCAGTAACAAAACCATGTATTTTCTCCTCAGTCACAACTTCTTCCTTTTCAGTAACTTTCTCAATATTTGAATAATCTGATAATGAATAATGTTTAACCTTAAGAGAAGTCAATGAAACTGGCTGTAAATGGTGTAATTTCTGTGTACCAGCAATAGTCCTTGCAGTTGAGTGTCTTTCTTGGAGAAGTTGGCTTTCCTCTTCATACTCTTTATTGGTTGAAAAATGACATTTTATATTTACAATATTTTCACTTGCAAATGTATATAACTGTTCTGCAGTAAGGATCTGTTCATCATAAGATGTCGATTTTAGAAGCATGTTTAGTTTAAATGAGAACCCAACTCGCAACAATGGCTGGAAGTTGGATTTGAAGCGGTTTAGGACTAGTGTGTGTAGGAATTACTTTACGTATAAGATCTGTGACACGTGGAACAGGTTACCTTCAGGAGTTGTGAACAATTCCTCTGTGGATCATTTCAAGAACAGGTTAGACCAAATCTTGCACACTATTTGAGGGTGTAGAAAATTTTCCGTGGCACCCGTTGCCATTGGTACCTCCTCAGTATGGGCCACAAGGCCTTTTGAGGTACTTCTTTTCCTTGTAACTCCTTGTAACTGTGCCTCCAACACCATCACAGGGTCCCTTTCCATGACTTGTTGCAAAAAAAATTCCATTCTGCCTCAATTCCAAAATCATCTCTGTGATGGCAAAGATTCAAAAAGTTTTTGCAGTTCTTATACTGTCCTGCACACCCATCTGAAAAGTAAATTATTTTGTGGATGGAACCGATGGATGAGATATTATCTTTTAGGAATTTTATCAGATGCTTTTGAAACAAATGTACAGCAACTGTGTTATGGATGTTACACTCTGAAATAATAACAAAGCTAAGGTGAGCAATCTCCTCATCCTTTTTATAGTAAATAACAAATGGATGTAGAGTAGCCATCTCATTGTTCCACTGAAAGCTCTGAACCTCATCTTGAAGAATAAAGGAATAATTTTCAGCAAAATCACACACAGCAAGGACCTCACCATCTTTCAAAGACATTTTTGTTTCACGGTAATAAGTTGCTTGCATCTTTGTCTTGAAGTCATGTATCTGGTATTCTGTCAGTTGGTTACAGAATTGGTCAATATATTCATCTGTATTCAGTTCTACTGATTCAAGATTTGACCGATCTGTATTGGTCCACTTTTTAAAATTTATGATATCGAAATGAAGTTGTTTGTAAATATGTCCAGTAGTCTGTTTTTTAAATCTGATGGATCTCCACATTGTTCACATTGTCTGAGGCAGCATTTCTGTGAGGCAGGATTACATTCCATAAAGGCAACACAATGACATACATTCTTAATAGGTGTGTCATCATTTGCAGTTAGTTTTTCTAATTCAGCTCCTACAAACATAAGTTTGGCATTCTGATGAATTGTACAGACACATACTGAGTGAGTTCCTGTTGCTCCAGCAATAACACACTGCTTTGGACGCAATTCTGCAAATTTACTGAATCCCACCTTAACCAAAGGATTTCTTTCTTTGAAAATATGATAGGCTTCTTTTAAATTGCAAAGTAAAAGATGCTTTTGCAAATGTATCCCTTCCTCTTTCATTGTCAATGATACTACAATAGTCTTTCTTTCCTGGCATTGTTCTACTGATGTCTTCTGAAAGATAAAATGCTTTAATAGCGTCAACAGTATCCTGTTTAATTCTTTTCCCACCCTTTGGATTTGGGTCTGAAAGGACACCTTTTTCTTCAACTATTTTTTTAGCAATAGATGCTGTATACCTTGTTGTGTTAAATTCTGAAGCAATTTTCCTAATGCTCCAACTTTTGGGCAATACAGTAAAGATTTTTATTTCATCACTTCTTTTAGTATTTTCATTTTTGAATTTTTCCTTGAGTTGATTTATTATTTCTAAACAGTCTACATCTCCAGATGGCTCCTTAAATTGTGAGTCAGAAATCTCTTTTCCTGCAACTGTTTCCATTCTCTTCTTAACTGTCTCTGTCACCTTGCTTAGTTTTTTAGCTCCATATGACTTTTGCTCTACAAGCTTTCTCTTTTTTATGGGTGATTCACCAATTGAAACAAAAGAATCATTCAAAGTACACATCTCATGGTTTTGCTCTGAAGTTGATGCATCACTATTATCAACATTTTCAATTTTCTCAAGATCTTCAGGTGGTTCACTACTACAAGAAGAATCATCATTTATGTCTGAATTCAAAGTGCCTATTCCTTTCTCAGGCAAGGACTCAAGATGTTCTCTACACTGCTTACAAAGTCTGTGATGTAGTGTTAAGTGCAGATCGGGAAACTTATTTACAAGTTCCTGTGGTACAATTCTCAAACTCTTCTTTCAACACTGACCTTTGTGACGCAGCAAAGGATCAGCACACTTCTGTTTCAGTTTTAAATGTTCCATGTTTGTACTCTGAAATCACAAAAGCGCACAGAAAATCCTGAAAAGAAAACAATGAACAATTAATGAATTATTAAATAAATTTTTATACATGTATTTAGTAAAAATAAATTAACTAACTTGAAGTCAGGAGTCAACTCTGTAAAGTTGACAGTACTTATATACTAGTTGGGCCTTTGGATCAACGCTACTCCAGTAGATTTGGGGCTGTCGAGGGGTTTAACCCTGGTTGTCTTTTAAAAGACTTCTTTTGGCACAGGTCACAAAAAGGTTTTTGAACTAATAATGTTAAGTTGAACTAAGTCTTCACTGACACTATATCAGAACAGAACTTTTAAATAAATGAACTGACAAAAAAAATCTAAAATTGAAGAATGATGCCAACTTCATTTATTTTTTATACATTGAACTAGTTATCAGCCACTTACAGCTTCTTGGGATTTTGTTGTACATGACTCAAGGTATTAATGTAAAAAAATTGAATTTTTTAGGAGAAGCTATTTTTTTTTTTATTCAAGGTCAAAGGTCAACTTTTGAAGGGATTTTTTTATTTTTCACAGTAGAGATATTTAACAAGAGACAATAAACAAAGGGCTACTAAAGAGCTTTAAAATGAGACCAAAATCAATGCTCTAGCCTTAATAGTTTTTTAGTTACACCATTTTGAAAATAGTCATTTAACGCAAAAAAGGTCAAAATGTCACAACTTTGTGACCTTGTATCTCAGTAACCAAAGGTCAGTCAGCTCTAATAATTTGGGAATTTAAGTTTGGCATGTATATCTGCTATTGTGCCAAGTATGAGCAAAATTGAAAGGGGTGAGTACAAAAAGTGCCATTTTATGGCTGAGTTGACATGGAATGACCCATTATATTTATATATTATATTATATATTAAAACATTGTTAAATCTACTTTATTCATAAAATTGAGCTAGGCCTAGGCCTAGGCTGCTATGGTTATAATTGAAAGATTTGCACCGACTCCGACTCCATCCAACTATGCACTTCCGACTCCAACTCCACTCAAAATTGACCAACTCCACGACTCTGGCTACTTCTGCGTAATTTAATTTGTCCATTTTAAAATTAAATCATTATTAGCAATTGTTGGTCTGTTAGTTCGGTGTTTTTGTGACCACAAGTATGACGTGTCAGTTTTGCATATTTGACTTTGAAGACGTAATCCACCATATTGCCCTCGAAGACAAGAGTTTAGACCTTGTTTTCAATCATGGAATAACTAAGACATCCGTGACCTGCCCTAAATGCAATAGTGCTTGTATTTTAAGAAAAGGCCAGAAGGTCTTTAGGTGCCGTAAAAAAATCCAACCAAATATTAAGCCAGGTTCAATCATTATTAGCGACTATTGGTGTGCCTATGATCGTATCAGTGAGCTTGGTTACATGCATAAGTGAATTAACCACAGTGAAAATTTTGTGGATCCCCACAACGATAGTATCCACACACAAAATATTGAATGCCTGTGGAAGGATGTGAAATCATGGGTTTTACGTGCTGGGAACAAACACCCTCATTACCAGAAATATTTTACGCAGTACTTGTTCTGAGCAGAACATACCGATGATTCCACAAAATTGCATCACTTCCTGACTGCAATTGCAGAACTCTAACCTCCGCAATAAGGTAAGGTATTGTGGTTAGGTCAATTGAAATGCTGTTAGGTCAATTGAATTAAGAGTTATTTTGTACGAAACTGCCATCTGTTTCCTGTGCAAATGCGTAGTTTTCGAGATATCATCTCAAAAATTACACATTCGCACAGGAAACAGATGGCAGATTCATCCAAAACACCTCAAAATTGACCAGAAAAGTTTCTCATCATAAAAACAGACTTGAGTGTAAAAATGAATAATTACCTATTTTTTTTTTTTTTTTTTTTTTTTTTACAGGAGTACATTATAGGCTTTTGAGGAATTTTAGAATTTTCAGTTAGTTTATATATCAAAACTATGTTTTTCCGATTGTTTTTGATGATGTTTGAACGAAATTAACCTTCATTCAAACCATATCAAAAACCATCAGAAAAACATAGTTTTGATTTACAAAGCCTGCAGACATGGGCAGTAATGTATTTGAAAATACTTAAATACATATTTAAATACATGTATTCATAAATACTTTTTGGAGAACATATTTAATTATGTATTTAAATACTTTCAAAAAGTATTTAGTATGTGTAAATACCTGTTTTTAAATACATTTTTAAAATACTTTTTGTGAACTATTCAATTTTGCAAGGATGTACAGTACTAACCACCCAGTATTTAACTGGTACCACAGAGCACAGTAAAACATTTTTCAAGGTGCTTGTGCTTCCAGAAAGTTCCAGGCTCAGCAGGCTGGAACTTTCTGGAAGCACCTTGAAAAATGGAACTTCCAGCCTACTCTAGTAGCAATTGTCACAGACTCACAGCTGCAGTGCAGCAGCCGGCAGTCTATCCTGAGGCATCGTCATATATGGTTGTGTAAAGTTGTGCTAACTGCACAATTAGCCTTAGCCTATTTAAAAGTATAATAATGAACATACAAAGGAAGCATATCCCACAGTGTAAAATCAGAACTGGAAAAAATAAAAAACAACCTTGGATAAACTGCAATGTAAAAAGAGCAATCGGAGAAAAAACAAAAGCATTTCATAAATTCAGAAGAACTAAAAATGGCATAGACTCCGAAATATATAAAAGTAAAAGAAGCATTTGCAAGAAAGTAATCAGAGATAGCAAATGAGACCTGGAAAAAAGCCTAACCAAGAATTCAAAAAACAATCCTAAGAAGTTTTTCAGTCACTTCAATTTGAAAAGTAGAGTGAAAAAGAAAATTGGCCCCCTCCATATAGATGATAAAACTATAGATGATGATCTTGAAATAACTGAAGAACTAAACAAATACTTCTGATCAGTATTCACAAATGAAAATTTAAATAATATTCCTGATCTTATACTACCAGGACAAGATAGAGAAATAAATGAATTAAGGGTAACAAAACTAGATATCCTAAAAGCAATAGATAAATTAAAAATAGAAAAATCTCCAAGGCCAGATGAAATGTATCCAAGAGTCATAAAAGCTGCCAAAAAGAATATAGCACAGGCACTAGAAATTATTTTTAATAAATCATTGATACGTACTGAAATTCCAGAGGATTGGAAGAAAGCAAATGTGGCTCCAATCTTTAAAAAAGGAAATAGAAACTTGGCAAAAAACTACAGACCTATCAGCCTCACCTCCATTATTTGCAAATTACTCGAAAGTATCATTAGAGGTAAAGTTACTGAGTTCCTTGAAGAGTGCAACCTTATAAATGATAGCCAGCGTGGCTTTCGAAATGGAAGGTCCTGTCTAACCAACTTGATTGAATTTTATGATGGAGTCCTATTGCATTTGGACAATAACGAGCCAGTAGATATAGTATACTTAGCTTTTGCAAAGGCATTTGATACTGTTCCTCATGCAAGATTGTTGATAAAAGTTAGAGCCCATGGTATAAGAGGTCATATAGCTGATTGGATAGAAGAATGGCTGAGAAATAGAAAACAGAGTTCATATAAATGGAAATAAGTCTACTTGGAGACCTGTATTGAGCGGAGTTCCACAGGGGTCTATTCTGGGACCTCTGCTTTTTGTTGTCTATATAAATGAGCTAGAGAAGGGCCTATCATATAAAACCTCAAAATTTGCTGATGATACAAAATTAGGCCATAATGTTAAGTCAGTAGCAGGAGCAATGACAAAACAAAAAGATTAGACAGAGTAACAGCCTTGGCAGATAAGTGGGAGATGAAATTTAATGTTGATAAGTGCAAGATTATACATATTGGGCCAAAAAATCTAGAATTTGAATACAATATGAATGGAATTTGGATTAAAAATGATAAAGAGAAAGACTTGGGTGTCACTGTGACTAATGAACTTAAACCCTCAAATCACTATGGTAATCAGAAATAAAGCAAATGCTAGACTCAATCTCATGCACACACACATTGAATACAAATCACCCAATATTATAAAGCAACTATACATTTCATATGTAAGACCCCTCCTCAAATACTGCATTCAATTTAATAGTCCCTATTTGATACAAGATATTAAAAAACTGGAAAAAGTTCAGAAACAAGCAACAAGAATAATCCCATCTCTAAGACAATTGACATATAAAGAAAGACTGGCGTATCTAAGCATGTTCTCGTTAAAAAGGTAGTGGTTAAAGGGTGATATGATAGAGGTGTATAAAATGATAAAAGGGGTTGAATAAGATAGATTTTGAGTCTCTTTTCATTAAAGATCACAATAACTAGACTAGAGGTCATAGTATAAAATTATTTAAGCCAAGATGTAGAACAAATTTAAGAAAACAGAGTTTTACAAATAGAGTAATTAAGTTTTGGAACAGTCTGACAGAAGAAGTGGTGACTTCAGATACACTTGATTCTTTCAAAAGAAGGTTGGAGAGTTTGATGTCTGCAAGGGACATCTAGTGATAGTGTTTAAGCCCATTTTTATTGCATGAATGGTACTAGTTTATTTCATATATATTATATGCATTTGGGTGATAGATCCCACAGCTCAACACAGGTGTTGTGGGATATAGGGAGGCAGCATCTTGGGTTAGGGGATACTCTGTCCTTACACACCCTATTTAAAGAGATTCCTCTACCGAGCAGTGTCCCCCATAGTACTATGAGATATTGAAAAACTCATGATCTTCACTTGCCCCCCAAACACCTTTAAATGGGAGACCCAAAATGGGTGCACACACATTTCTACATTACTGTACAGTCTTTACAGCCACACCTACACTTTTCCTCCTAAGTATATATATTGTAATGTATATGGATGTAAATTGTGACTTGGTCTGCAATTGATATGGACCGTGACTTATTTTTGGTTGGCACGGTACTGGTATTGATGGGTACCATAATGAAAATGACTAGATTCTTTGGATCTGATATATTTGCATGTCAGTTATAAATAGATATAGTATGTAACATATTTGTGGATAGTAGCCTATTATGACTTTGATCCTCTGGATCCAGAGATTCTATCTTTAGTTTTAAATTAATAATTAATTAGTTTTGTAAAAATTGGTTATTGCCAATGTACAGGCTGTTTTTACATAGTGGAGCCACCTCGATGGGCCGAAGTGGCCCCTAGTGTGCCCACTATAAAAATTTCTTATGTTCTTATCATATTAGAGGAGGACAACATTTGTAACATGGCTACAGCAAATGGAAGTGGTAGGAAAAAAGGTAATAAAATAGTTGTTGATGGTGAAAGTGAAAATAAAAATAGTGAATCACACCTGCACCCAATTTTTGATGGAAAATATTTCCGAATAACTTCCAAAGATGGTAGTAAGACTTATGTTTTGTGTGCCACAAAACAATTGCAGCATCTACTGTGACTTCTCAATTTTATTTGTCTCTAAGCTGATGTTAGTGATTTGTTATGCTTTTTGAAAAGTATCTAAATTATATTTGAAATGTATTTAAATACATTTTAGGAATAATGTATTTAGTATTTAAATACTTTCTGAAAACCTGAATTTTATTTAGTATTTAATTACTTTTAATTTCAAGTATTTATTATTTAAATACATCTAAAGTATTTACTGCCCATGTCTGAAAGCCTATAACTTGTAAAACTTAACCTAATTTGGGATGCCAAAATAGAATATTGCCGCTTCTATTATCTTAATGACTGACTCACCAAGCCTAGTGATAAATCTAAATACAAAATCGTGTATGACGTTGGTCCAGTTAGGCACACTGACACTAGAGGGAACACCATTTATGAATCTAGTTCTTAATACTCCTAAGAATACTAGGGCCCTATAGGAAATATACAGTTTTCTCATTGTACATTCTGTAGTTCCACCACAAATGAGCGTAAATGGGGTACAAAAAGTTTTGAATATGGTTAACCTAATATCTAATCTACACATGAAATTTTCTTATCAAAACATTTCCCTCAACATATAATTGTCTATGCTTTAAAATGTCATCAGTTAGTTTGTGGCCCAGATACTTAGCTTGCATCATTTCTGACAGCACCACTTTTGTATCATCTGCAAATTTAGAAACTTTACTACCTACTCTCTTCTCTAAATCACTAAAGATACAAAATAAAGATTAATGGACCTAACAATTTACATTATATTCTATAACTACGAATCCCCTCGGTTTCAGAATGAAACCGATTGAAGATAGGGGAGAAATAACTACAACGACGAAACAAGACGAAATAAAACGCATTTTTCCGGATTGTAGGTCATAACGGTGTGAACAGGCCCGCAGCCAGGGAGGCGAGGGTAGGCGAGGGTGGCGCGCCACTCACCACAGAGCAGCGAGTTCCGCCAAAGTACATCGTATTTTTAGCTGTTAGGAGTGACCATCCCTGACAAGGAAAATGGTCTCTGGCTATTACCTGCTTCCTAAAAGGATATTATTTATGTATGGATACTTCAGTAAAGTAAGCATGAGATAAAGTAAAGCTAGAGATAAAGTAAAGGCCAATTTGAGGCTTTATTCAACACAAACATAGCATAGATCTGAAACACAGAAAACAATAATTATTAAAGACTCATTACATTCCTCTCTTCTTTTATAATACGTGATACATTGCACGGTAAGAAACAAAACGACAAGTTCAAGATATTTTGGAAGAAAGAAGAGTCTACAAGTTTAGGCGTTGAGCTGGGTATCTGATTCGAGTGCTTCTTCTCAGAGGGGGACTCGTCTCGGAGGTTACTGACACAGGTGGGCCTCTCTCGACTTCGACTGGAGTCGCTTCGACGGGAGCTGTTGGGACCGTGTGTCGGCGGATCTCAGCGGGTTCTGAGTCGTCCGTTAGCGGGGTGGAATTGATTGGCGGACTGGGTACGGGGGGTTCATAGTGATTCGTGTCATCCTTATTGCTACGTCCCGCCGGTGCCAGGTCCCTGATGGATACGGTATCTTCTCTCCCATTCGGATGCCGTATAAACGCGTAGTTGGGGTTTGCCTCAATTAACTCAACTTCCTCGACGAGGGGGTCGTTCTTGGATCGGCGAATGAATTGGCGAAGGAGTACAGTTCCCGGAGAAGACAGCCACGTCGGTAGTGCAGAACCGGTAGAAGTACGCCGCGGGTGCGTGAATAGACGCTCGTGAGGAGTTTCGTTCGTGGCCGTACACAGCAGCGATCTAATCGAGTGCAGCGCGTCTGGTAGGACGGACTCCCATTGCGACATCGACAACCCGCGATCTTCTATGGCTAGTTTGATGGTGTTCATGATGATTCCATTGTAACGTTCGCATTGCCCGTTTCCTTGGGGGTGATACGGCGTTGTGCGACTAGTCGCGATACCATGTTTAGATCTGTGTGGATGTAAGAGGGAGTTCCGAAGGTAGAAAATAACTCGGTGAGACGGGCGATAACGGTTGACGTGTTCGTATCACGGCACGGGAAGGCAAAAGGAAAGCGTGAATACTCGTCGATTACTGTTAGGATGTAGGGTCGCGAAGTTGCGCTCGGAAGCGGGCCTTTAAAGTCGATGTTAAGTCGGTCAAACGGGGACATGGCCCGTATTAAGTGACTAACTTCTGGTTTATAGTACTGTGGCTTACATTTAGCGCATGTTTGGCATTCCGACGTAACTCGTTTGATGTCATCCACTGAGAATGGTAGGTTCCTCGCTCTCACAAAATGAGTCATTCGGCGGACTCCTGGGTGTATCAGATTAACATGCAGCTGGGCGAGGGATATTCTTGGAGTAGCAGCGCAAAAGGATCGCGACAATGCGTCTGCTGCTCGGTTCTCGGGGCCCGGTCTGTATTTTATTGTGAATGAGTAGCCGGCTAGTTCTACACGCCAACGGAGAATCTTATCGTTCTTAATACGACCAGTAGCTTTTCCATCGAACATGAAAGATACGCTCCGCTGGTCGGTGACGACAGTAAAGTGTCGATAAGCTAAGAAGTGCTTCCACTTGCGAATGGATTCGATTACAGCGTATGCCTCCTTTTCAACGATGTGATGGCGACGTTCTGTGTTATTCAGAGCGCGAGAAAAGAACGCCACCGGGCGGCCGTTCTGGGTGAGGGTGGCTCCGATTGCTGAAGAGGAAGCGTCCATCTCCACAGTGAACGGCAGTTCTTCATCGATTGAACCGACGACAGCTTTCGAGATATCATCTTTGAGTGTTTGGATCGTTGATACTTCCTCGCGAGTTAATGGGAATGATGAAACGTTGAGCAGAGGTTTGATCTTGAGGGAATAGTTCTGAATCCATTTAGCATAGTATGCGAATAGTCCGATTACGCGTTGTAGAGACGACTTGTTGCGAGGAGTTTGAAGTTCTTGTAGTGGCCGGAGGCGTTCGGGATCGGGCCGCAATACGCCATGAGAGATAGAATACCCGAGCAGGTGCACTGATGTCATCGAAAGCTTGCATTTTTCCTTGTTTAGACTCAGATTTACTCGTTTAGCGGCTTCCCAGAAATGTCGAAGGTTCTCATCGTGCTCTTCCCAAGTGGTTCCGCAGATGGTGAGATCGTCGAGGTAGGCTTATGTTGATGGTAAGTTGTTCGAGGATATGAATTCGTTCATGACGCGCTGGAAGGCCGCGGCTCCGTTAGTTACTCCCATAGGGATCCTTCTGAATTGGTATAGATTTCCGTCAGCCTCGAATGCTGTGAAAGGTCGTTCAGACGGATCGATTTCTACCTGGTAGTATGCGCTTGACAGATCAATTACGCTGTAGTATTTGTGTTGTGAGACTTTGTTGGCTATATCATCGATTCGCGGAAGAGGATATGCATCTAGCATGGTAAATCGGTTGACGGTTTGAGAGAAATCGATTACCATGCGTTTTTTTTTTGTTTCGGTAGATGTGATGACTACTTGAGCACACCAGGGTGAGTTACTGGGTTCAATTATCTCATCCCTGAGTAGCTTTTCGATTTCTTTCCCAATGAAAATTTTGTCCTCAGAGCAAAATCGTCTGGACTTCGTGGCGATGGGACGACAATCGGCAGTTAAGTTGCCGAATAGTGGTGGGGCTGAAATTCTTGATCGAGTAAGGCCGCATATATGGATGTTCAATTCCTTGTGTCTGATTAAGAATGGGGTACCGAGTATTATGTCAGCGCACAGATCCGACAAGACGGATAGTTCGAGCTTTTCGTAGTCGCGGTCTCCCATCGTAACCTTCACTGTACATCGACCTGAGACGGCTGCGGATAGATTAGGCGAAGCCATTGATACGACGCCCGAGTGCGGAAGAATGGGCAGCTCTAAGTGTTTGGCTAGATCCTCACGAATGAAGTTGTCCGAGCTGCCAGTATCCAACAAGGCGAGACACGAACGGCCGTTGACGAGGATATCGACTGTTGAGTTGGTAGGCATGGAGGAGCTACACGATAGAGTGGTACTAATGGTCGCTAATGCTGCGGCTGAATGAGACGCTGTGGTTTTATCCTGTTTTTGACGTGCCGAGGAAGTACTTGAGCGGCAGACTTTGGCCCAGTGGCCGGTCTTTTCACATTTCGCACAGATAGAATCCTTTGCTGGACACCTGCTTCGTGGGTGGCGTCGAGACCCGCAGAAGAAGCACAGAGCGGCTTTGTTGTCGAAATTCGCAGCGGCTGAAGAGTTTGGGAGATCGTCTCCTTGGACGCAGGCAGGCCGGGCAGAGTCAGTAGTCGGCGACGGTTCGTGGCGAGAGCCAGTGGCTGCAACAGCACCGTAATGAGTGAGGTACGATTCTGAGTTTTTCTGGGCCTGATCTAATGTTCGAGCCTGGACGATAGCCTTTTCCAGTGAGAGTGTCATTTTCGAGTAAGCGGGTACGGATGGCGCTATCTCTAATTCCTCGGATGAAAGCGTCTCTCACAGATGAACTCCTATTTTCGTCGGCGGAAACCGATTTGAAGTTGCAGTCATTGGCTAGTTGTTGAAGAATTTGCAAGTACTCATCGAGGGTTTCCTCGGGCTTTTGGTGACGGGTGGACAACAGGTGGCGAGCGCATACCTCGTTTGGCTTCTTGACGTAGGTGGCCTCTAAGGCTGCCATGGCATCCTCATAAGTAGAGCAGTCTTGAATGATATCAGCGACATCGGGGCCGATATGTATGAATAGAACCTCCAATTTATTGGGGTTGTGTTCGGCGATAGTACTCAAGAAATATTTGAATCCGCGCGACCATAATTTCCATAGTTTCCCAGCTTGGGGAGAATTCGGAGAAGTAATAAATTTATCCGGGCGAATCACCTTCTCCATGATATAGTAAGATTACTGGATGAATATTTGCAGTGGCGGTCCTAGCTTACATGACGCCCTGGGCGAACCTCACCTTCAGCGCCCCCCCCCCTGTTCGCCAACACACACACATTCGAATCCCCCCAAAATAAAGGACAGACATAACTCTTTCACAAAATAACTTTTTATTGGACTAATTGTTGGAACTTCAGAACCAAAACAAAGACTCAAATTTCTGAATTTTACAAATCCTTCATCACGTAAATAGAATAACTCACTTAAGAGAATGTAATTATGATACTATGAACAGGAAAAATACAAATTAAATTGCACAACTGCCATAAATAAACTAGAGAATCAAATTTCTAAATTGTACAAATGCTCTATCACATAAATAGAATAAGACACTTAAGAGAGGGTAATTATTATGCTACACTTTGAACAAGAAACAAAATAAATTGCACCACAGCACAACTGCCATCTAAAGCCTGACTCTTCTTACCTTCCTTGATGCAAAGTCATGAATTAAATCATCATATGAAATCTGCTCAGCAATTGTATGATTTATACTGATGATGGCCAGACCGGTAAAGCGTTCCTGTGACATAGTTGACCTCAGGTAGGATTTGATGAGCTTCAGCTTTGAAAAGCTCCTCTCTGCTTCAGCAACAGTGACTGGAAGAGTAAGACCAATTCTGAGAGCAGTCCACAAATTTGGATATATTTCAGAGAGCTCCCTTTCATGGATAAATGTCAGCAGTTCAAGCAAGGATATGGTCTTTGATGGCAAGTCAGGCAAGTTGTTCAGCTCCTGTACAAGCTCTCTGCCATCCAAGTCAGATTGTCCCTTAAAGTGTAGTGTAGTACTAAGGTTCACACATTGTTCTGTCAGCTCCTCAAATGTGAGATTTTGGAAATGTGTCAGCACTCCAAACTTCTCTCCCACAATTTCCAACGTGGAAAATCTTTCCTGAATGGCTGATGTTGCAGCATCAACCACTGCATTGAAAAATGTCACCTCCAGCTTCTTCAAAGCATCAATCAAGGGCTCATCAGATGCTTCATAGGAGAAGTGCCGCTTTGTGGACCTCAGCCGTTTTTGTTTTAACACAGCCTCCACATTCATTTGTTCACAGATATCTGTGGCTGCCATTTGTGCAGCCACAAAACCTGTTGCCCTGTAATTGCGGAGACCTCTCTCTGTTTTTTTTAGGAGATTTACTGTAACATCAACGTGCATGCTAGGAGACTGCATCTGCTTGCTCACATGCTGAATTTGGCACAACAGGTCATGCCACACCACTGAACAAATGGCGAAGCGGTATGACCCAACCTCCTCTGACAGAGATTGAGCCTCGACCTTTATTACAGAGTCTTTGGTGTGGTCCCTCACCTCGATCAGTGCATCTCTCACTGCAGCTGCCTGATATCTCAGGGGCTCCACACTCTTGATCTTGCTTTCCCACCTTGTATCAGACCACATCTTCAATGTGATGTTCACATGTTTTTTCAAAATGGCCCATCGTTGTGTGGAGGCTGAAAACAAGTTGTAAAGCTTCTGCAAGATGCCAAAGTAACTTGTGGCATCAATAGATCCCTTAGCAGCATCGGCCACAAGCAAATTCAGAGAATGAGCCCCACATGGAACAAACAGAGCTCTGGGATTAATTTCTAGGAGCCTGGATTGAACACCCTTGTTTTTTCCCCTCATGTTGGCCCCGTTGTCGTATGATTGTCCTCTACAGTCCATGAAAGGAACTTTTAGCTCCTCCAGTCTCTTCAGAATCAGAGATGCCAAATGTTGACCAGTGGACTCCTCTGCCTCCAAAAACCCCATGAAATGTTCCTTTATATGGGGCTTCCCCTCCAGTGACACAACCCGAATCACAACTGACAACTGTTCAGTGTGGCTGATATCTGGAGTGCAATCTAGAATTATTGAAAAAAACTTTGATTGTTTGATGTCGCTCACCATTGCTGAAATGGTCTTGCTGCTCGACAAATCAATGAGTTCGTTTTGTATGTGGTGGCCGAGGTAGCTGGTGTGACTGGAGGTCCCTTTTTGGACACGGTTAATGTGCTCTTGCATTATAGGATCAAATTGTGCCATCAGTTCAACTTCTTTCAGAAAATTGCCATTTGATGGTGAGAACAATTTTTCTGTATGTCCCCTTAGTGCCAAATTCCTAACTGCCAGAGAATGCACAATAGCAGTGAGACGTGTCAGCACCGCTCTCCATCTCAACTTCTCAGCCTCCAGAAGTGCCATCTCCTGCTTGTCAATGGTCTCCCCCTTTCTCATCCTCACTGCCAGTTCTTTCCAGATTTTCATAGAATTTAGGTGTTCTGAACTGTTGTCATGTGATGTGAGCAATGAGCTTGCATGCTTCCAGTCCGAGAGTCCCAAACTTGTTAAATTTATTTTCCTCTTGGAAAATAATGTACAACAGAAACAGAAAAGGCTGTTGTTTTTTAAGGAATAGACCAACCAACTTCTGGTTATATTTTCCCCACTAACCAATGACTTCCTGAAGTATTGATGGTGGAAACTTCTTCCGTCACTGTCGTTTCTAGGGAATACAAAGTCAGATGGTACTTGACTTGGTCCTCTGGAAACCAGTTGTGTCCGAATTCTCTCAGTCAGAACTGAAGGCCAGTTAGCAGGGTCGGTGGACAGAGACTCATCCTCAGGAGGCGATTCTGCTCCAGGCCTTTCTAATAGAGAGAACAAGAGCATTACTCATTAGTATACACACCTAAGTTAGATAACACATTATTCACAGCACTTTGTTATGGTGGTGGTGTTATGGAATTATGGTGGTGAAACACCACACATACCCAGTAACCCAGACCCAGTGATAATAACATTATAATTTATAACTGTTTGCAAAATGCTTTGCAGGGATGCACACACATACACATACACACACACGCACACACTCACAGACATATGTGCACACAAACTCACCTGAAGAGTCCTGCCGGGGAGAAGTAGAAGCAAATGGGTCTTCATCCTCAGGATCAGACTGCATTTGTGGAGACATATGTGAGGCTGAGGAGGTAGATGGCTCCTCAGCCTCAATAATGGCAGAAGTAGACGGCTTCTCATCCTGGCTAGTGGCAGAGGGTGTTCCAAAATATTTCAAAAGTGCCCCTGCAAATAGTAAAATAGAACATAACAGACCAATGCATGAATAGGCTAGTACAATTAATTTAACATGTTATTAAGCACAATTTATTAAACTTTTAGAATAGGAAACAAATGAATAATACAACCTCCTTGGTTAATGGCTAATTATATACATAATAGTACACTTCAAATGACTCAGAAAGCTATATCACAAAATAGCAGTGCAATATAGCAGTGAAGAGTAGATGACATAGCTCTATACCTTTATCTTTTGCTCGTTTCTCCTCTTCTTCTTTCCTCTTTTTTCTAAACTGAGCACCTGATAGCTTTGACCTCTTCTTATCCATTTGCGGTTATTTGACAGACCTTAGTGGCTTAGTGTGAAGATTCGTTCTGTAATAAATAATATACATTTCACTATTTAACCAAACCCAGAAAAATAACATTACATATGTTAAAGTATGGGCCTTTATTCCCAATAATATTAATCTGGAAGCATTTTGCATTGTTTAGGTCTTTTATGGGAAGGTTTATGGAAAATGCAATAGATGGTTTTTTATTAATAAAAATATATTTATTGATCTTTTATTATTTATTTTATTTTATTTTTTATTTTTATTTATTTCTTTATTTATTTATTCTTATTTTTATTTTTATTTTTTTTGCAGGCGCTCATGCCGCCCCTCCACAAATGCCGCCCTGTGCGGCTGCCCATATTGCCCATATGAGGAACCGCCACTGAATATTTGCTTGCTGTATCTGAAAGGCCGACTGAATGGCTGATTGAAATGTTGAATAAATTGTGGTGCCGCGTTTGTTAGCGGGCTAGAGATAAAGTAAAGGCCAATTTGAGGCTTTATTCAACATAAACATAGCATAGATCTGAAACACAGAAAACAATAATTAGTAAAGACTCATTACAATCTGGTAACATTTATTTCAACAAATTTACTCATTTCTTCATTAAACTAGAATTATTTTCTACGTATACAAATGATCTTTTTCAGTTAATGATGTCTCGTGTAATAGCAATATACATAAAATTGCCAGATAATTAATTAATCAAACAGTATGCCAGTATGCTAGGTTAAGTGGCTATGTTGGCCCTATTTTTGTATTAACCTCAGAGTAAGGGGTTCCAAAAAACCTTAGCCACCCCATTTGCAGCTTACATGTTTACTTATATCGAAATAGTTTTTAGTGATTATAAAAATATATAAAATTCTTTATTTATTGCAGGTATTAAAATTACTCTAGCTGATAAAGTAATAATATAATGGCGTCTCAATTAATTGGTGATTCGAAGAGGCAACGTGTGATAGATCGCATACGAGCAATAACATTTCGGGAAGCTCGTGATGCTGGAGCCACCTTTATAACACGTTCATGGGTTGCCAAAAAGTTGCGAAGAAGTGAAGACTTCATCAAAAGAAATTTGAATAAAACTTTGGATGAATGTGAAATGGATACAACCAAATCTGGGCGCCCAAATTTGCCACTCTCTCAGGAAACAAAGGACATCATTGAAAGCGGTACGCGTAAGCGGAAGAACAGCTGTGCTAAACTTTCTAGAGAGATCGAAGTGTTGAGAGGAAAGATCGTTAGTGGTGAGATCATTCGACTGTACCGTCATAGGCAAGGTTTAAAGCCTTGGCATGAACTTCCAAAGCCAAGAAAAACTCAACTTAACATCGATGACAGAATGTGGTTTGCCCATTATCCTGAAGATTGGGATGTGGATGATTTTATGCACTTAGCTGTCTCCGATGAAGTTTTTGTTTACGTAACACGTCGGCCTAACTACCAAAAGTGATCGAGTGTGGGCCACAACACCAGATGATATCGATGACAATGAACATTATCGCGAATTATTAAAAAGTCCAGACTGTGTTGGTGTGTTTGTTTTGGTTACTGCAAAGAAGCTCATGTAGGTGCTGAAGCCAAATGGTCAGAGTTGGGATCGACAGTATTTTCGTGATATTATTCTATCCCAGCATGTCATTCCTTTTTTAAGAAGCCCAAACAATGTTATGGATGTCGATCAGGTCACACTTCTGCACGATAAGGCCCCCTGCTTTAAGGCATTAGCCACTCAACAGTTGTTGCGGAACCATGAGATCGATTTCTTTGGAAATGAAGAATGGCCAGGAAATTCTCCTGACCTGAACGTCTGTGAACACATTGGATCATTTACAAAGGACAAGGTTGAATGTCTCTTGTTTCAAGAACCTGCAGCAAATCGATTTTCGATGGATACAATGACGCAACACATTGAAACTGTTTTAGCAAATTTGCGTAACGATCAAGATCTATTCACGTCACTTTTGGCAAGCTACCCAAAGCGAATTCAGGCTGTCTTGGAAGCCAATGGCGGGAACACCAAGTTTTAATTGTTTCTCATTAAATGCAGGATTAAATTCTCTTTTGTAAGGTATGTTTAGTTTTACTGTACCTCTAATGGTTTAGGGCATGGGCGGGGGGCTAAGGTTTATAATACGTAAGATTGTACTTAGGCCTTTATGTTAGGACTCAGACCCGTAACTAGCTAATTTTGCGTAACTAGCTAATTTTGCGCGCGAGGCAAGATCATAAAATTGTGTCCTCTTATAAAATTGCGCCCCCCTATTCCTATAACACTACAGGATCCTCTAAGTGGTAAATTGTTTTTGGCACAAAACAGCACAGCATCAAGAACTATTTTCAGAATATGTCTCCATTTTTGTTTATCAGTTTCAACAGCTTTCTGTAATGCATCCAGGAGCGTACCTAAAGTATTTTGCACCCCCCATAAATAATTTTTAAATTTAAACACACAGAAAAATATATTATGTTTGCAAGTAGATTTTTAAACAGTAGAGTACTGTCATAAGCAAATTGGAAATAAGAAAAATCAAGGACATTAAAAATTCAGTGAACAGGTAATACTGCATTTTATTTTATACAAAAAACACAGGAAATCCAGTCTCAACGCTCAGCCTATTCTTCAAAGGTAAATAGAGAGGATTCACAGTCTCTGCTTTCGAGCCTTAATTTCTGCAAATTGATCAATGACCTCATCAAAATTCACCTTCTTTTCATATTCATGTTCAATTGAAAGTAAAGCCAGATTTGTCAATCTTGTCTGACTCATGGTCGAGCGAAAGAAATTTTTTATCAATTTCAATTTGGAAAAACTTCTTTCACATGAAGCAATAGACACACAGACAGTCAAAAAGAATCTCAAACACAGTGACAAGCTTGGCAAAGATTCACAAAAATCTCATTTCACAATAAACTCCAGAAACTGCAATGCTGTCCATTTCTTTGCCTCTTCAACGCTGATTTTGGCAGCTTCCAAATGCCTCCGAAGTTGTCCAATTTCCACACTGATATCTTCATCAGAGAATTCATCGAAAATCTGAGTCAAATTTGGAATATACTTCCGAAGTTCTTCTTCTGTTGCAACAACCAAAGTGTTTGGCTGAATAACAGCGAAGATTGACAGAATTTGATCCATTGCCTTAGAACGAATCTCCAATTCTTGATGAAAGCGATCAAGACATTCAAACATAGCCCTTTTTACTTCCTCTGGTAATGTGAGACCAGCATTTGCCATCTCTCCTGGCATCCTTTTTCGGAGCTTTACTCTCCCTCTTCTCTCCATAGAAATGTTCATTTCCTCACACTTTGTAGTTGCATAATGAATGGCCCTCTCCACAATTTCATTGCGCTGATCTTGAAGAAACAGTTTTAGAGCTTGGAGCTTCACAGTGCACTTTTCAAGGCTGATTCCAACTGTTTGCAAATACTTTTGTGTGAGATTAATTTCTTCCAGGACTTCACACCAGAAAGAAAGGTAACTCAAAAAAGAGAAATCACATACAGCATCATTAATATCATTATCATTAATTATCATTTATAAACACTTAAACATCACTATGATACCACATTGTCAAAAATTACTGGACACTGGTATAAGTACCATGATATTGTTATAAACACCAGCACTTTATGCTTTATCATAATTATTTAATGAAACATACCTCATGTATGTGGAGTCACAGTGTCAAGTGAACAAGACTTGGAATGTCAGTTGCAGCCAGCTGGCTATGCTCAACAAACTGATGACTAAAACGTCAACAAACGTTCGCCTTTCGATGTAATTTTTATCAAATATTTACTTTTTCGTTTGTAAATTTTGTATTGCCAATAAAAATAAAAATTTATTTTATAGTGAATTTGAAATTAACATTAAGCTGTTGTAATAGTTTGAACATTTAAAAAAAAAAATTCTTACTTTGGCGAATTTTTCATTTGATTTGAAAACTTGTACTGGTATTTCAACTCTCCCGATGGCACCCCCCCTCCTGGCTGTCACCCGGGGCGGACCGTCCCCCTCGCACCCCCCTTAGTACGCCATTGAGTGCATCATCGATACATTGTAGGGCTTTCCATTTAGTACAGAAATTTTCACGATGATTAGTTGAATTTTCATGTTGTACAATACGGTTTAAATTTTTCCAGTCATTAAATCCTGTTTTCTGATTTGCGATATTCGGTTTGAAAAAGCGCTGATCGAATAATATGCATGGAAAACAGAGAATAAAGTACTGAAAAGTACTGAAAATTTATAGAAATGCGCCCTTTCCTTAATGGCATGGCGTGCTTGGGATAGTAGATACATATTTTATATAGTTTTTCTGCACCCCTCAGCTTTGCGCACCCGAGGCAAGTGCCTCACTCGCCTCGCCCTTGTTACGGCACTGACAGTTAGGTTAAGTGGCTATGGATTGTGAATGATCCGCAATAAAGATGTTTTGTTTGTTTCTTTGGTAAAATTTTACAAGACACCCGCATTGCCATGAAACATGCTACAGTAACGAAACATATATCAATCAATAGAGCAGAAAAAATGGTGCAAGCAGTTATGTATCATTTTGAAAATATTAGAAAATAACAACGTTATAATACTTTGAAGCAATGTCATTTTTAGCGACATTTAGCGACAGTTTGAGATATATCTAGCGACATCTGCCAATATTTTTAGCAGGGCTGTGGAGTCGGCACATAAAAAACCGACTCCGACTCCTCAATTTTTTGTCTATCCGACTCCGACTCCGACTCCGAAGGTATATTAATTCTAAATCTGCTATGATGATAATTACACAAGAGGCATTTCATCACCACCACGTGAATCATCATCATCTGTGGTCATTGTTACGGTAACTTTGTCTGTAGTAAAGTATCTTGTAAGTGGTGCTTGTCGTTCAGTAGATTTCTGATCTTTTGTTAACTTTGAAGTAGTTGCAAGGTTTTTATTACTATCTTTCTCAATGACAACTTCTAAAATTTTGGGATGGAAACGCTGCAAATGTCTTTTCAAATTTGATGCTCTGGTTGGTGCATTTTTATCAGAGCCAGTAAAACCACTGATTTTTGCTTCACATAATTTTTCATCATCATCATCTTCTATCATACACTGACACACGAAATGTTTCCCATCTGTGGTTATTGTAAAATATTCAAAAACTGCAGACTTTGTTAGAAGTGTCTTTGCCATTGTGAAAGGGGTTTTAGACTTGAAAGTTAAAAACTTATGAAATTTAGAAAGAACTCGAAATTAAATAAGCATTAAAAATAAAAATATTATCTGAAAAGAAAAAATGAATTAATGGCATTAGTGTCTGAAATGGAAAACATTGTGTTTATTATTTAAGTGGTTTAACCACCATAGCTGCCAGTGATATCACACACAAAAACATTTTATTAAAATTTATATTGAGGTCGGAGTCGGAGTCGGTACATTTTTACCGACTCCGACTCCGACTCCAGCACCACCAAAATTGCTTCCGACTCTGACTCCGACTCCACGACTCCGACTCCGACTCCACAGCCCTGATTTTTAGCAATTATTGGTATATCTAGCGACATTTGGCAACCCGTTAGTTGCCACACCATTCAATTACTCCATTAGGTCAGATTTGGTCAGTTTGTGTCTTGTTGTTGAGGCGTTAAGATGGATTGTTATGACATGTCAGTTACTGTGTTTTTTGATAAGTTTCGCTCTAAGGATAAGGAGCTATTTAAATTTTGTGTTGAACATAAGTTACTATTGAGCGAATGCTACAGTAACGAAATATATATATCAATCGATAGAGCAGAAAAAATGGTGCAAGCAGCTATGTATCATTTTGAAAATATTAGAAAACAACAAAGTTATGACACTATGAAGATGTTACTAGGCCTATCATAGCTTACACCATTTGGATCTTTTCTGTTTCATACTGTTTCCGATTTTGTTGAAAATATTTAATGTAGGTTAACTGAATGCCCGGTTAGGTCAACTGTACGCCCTTGATGATTGATTAGGTTAAGTCGTGATATTTTCATTAGTTTCTAATATTTTCAAAATGATACATAGCTGCTTGCACCATTTTTTCTGCTCTATCGATTGATACATGTTTCGTTACTGTAGCATGTTTCATGGCAATGCGGGTGTCTTGTAAAGTTTTACCTTTTGTTTTGTTTGTTTGTTTATTCATTGTGTTATGAAAACATGATAGTTATTAATATAACAATAATAATAATAATAATAGTACAAACAAAAAAACAAAAACTTTATTTCAGAGTCTGAAATAAAGTGTTTGTTTTGTTTGTTTGTTTGTTTGTATTATTATTATTATTATTATTATTATCATTATTATTATTATTATTATTATTATTATATAACAATAACAATAATAACAATCATATAACATATATAATATAACAATAATAATAATAATAGTAGTACAAACAAACAAACAAAACAAACACTTTATTTCAATCTGAAATAAAGTGTTTGTTTTGTTTGTATTATTATTATCATTATTATATGAATAAATATCATGTTTTCATAACACAATGAGTAAATTCAGAATCAATAGATACAGACATTATAAAAGAGGTCCATTGAAGATTAAAAGATAGGTGTCTGGAGCAATAATAATAATAATAATAGTGAATAATACCTCATAAATATCAAAGATAGGAATGGTTTCCTTGTGTATGGCTCTTTCCTATATATAGCCTACTCTCTTATATGTGTTCCGCTGAATGAGACTCACCCAACCACCCATGAAAAATCCTGGATAAGGGCCTGGTGAAGTGAAATCAAGAATTACACAAGAGCCCGACAATCGGGGACCTTCTGATAGTCGTGAAAGCATTTTAGACAACAACTTTTAATGGACATGGTGTTGATATGTATCATAATGTTTTATTGGTATCTAAAAGTAAATTATGCAGGAATTATAACTTAATTAAATGAAATAGCAACATAAGTGTTATTACAAATGGAGCTTTATTATTCAACATTTAAAAAAAATAATTAAAATACGATATATACAAAGTAACAATATTTAAATAGGGGAAGGTGGGACAACTCGGAACACCCCCTCCACAGCCCAAACTAGAGCTGCGATCTAGCTTTAATCTATCTCCGTCGGTGCCGATACTGATCAGTGGCCTTGAGACAGTGGTATGGGGTAGGTTGCGCCACGCAGCTCAGCAAAAATTAGAAAGTCTCACTTTTTTTCCATTTTATCTATCATCAGCGAATTTTTTCTTAATTCATAATTCCAAAGCTGTAAGAACTTTTTTTTTTTTTTTTTTGTGTGTAGGTTACTTATGGATCAGTGTTTAATTTTCACGTATCGTCGTGTCTGAAATTTCATCAGTGACCGCGTGGTACTGAAATTTTGGAAAAGGGGCAAAAAGGAACCACGGGTTCCGAGTTGCCGCACGATTTTTTAAACCAAAAAATTGCAGTGGCTTTTTCAAGTTTCAGTTACACCTAATGCAAAGCTAGAACACTACAAAAAGTGATACAGAATGGAAGACAGAAGGTGAAGATAAATGTTTTTGTATATAATGGGTCCAAATGCATCCCTTACGGGTCCCGAATTGCCCCACCTTCCCCTACATATACACAGGGCCGCCGAGAGCTGCCCCGGGCCCCAGGGAAGGATTGATATATGGGCCCCCCTCTTTACTCAGTATTTTATTATGAATGTTTTTGTGTACATAACAAGCAAACTGATTATATGTCCAAGTCACTATTCAAAACATACAGCATGAATTCTATTACCATACAATTTAAAAATGCAGTACCAGTCCATGCAGGCAAGACAATTTTTTACTGCAAGATTTTCATAATTAGAAGTATACTTTCTTTGCCTTCTCTCTAGCAAAGTGGTAAATGATTCTGATGAAATTTAAAGTATGGGCTAACTGGCTTTCAATTGCAATGGTTCCCAGATCTGTCAGTCGGTCTTGGGCATTGGTGGACCGCAGATATTTTATCTGTTTCAGTTTGACTATGATAAAATAATCTCTATAAAATGTATGTTCATTAATTATATTTCCTCTCTGTTATTTAATCAATTGCTTTATTAATATTTTTAGATTTTATCCCCCCTCTTTACGGGCCCCCTAGAGGCCCGGGCCTCGGGGATTTATCCCGGCTTCCCCACCCTCTCGGCGGCCCTGCATATACATATCTGAGGCATGCAGCTTAGCACAGTCAAGAAATATACAATATATGCAAAATAAAATATTTACAAATATATTTCGTACATATCATATAGTATGGCCATTCAGGTTAACACAAAACTTTAAAAGTTGCCAGGCTGTTGTCTGTCCGCTTAAATATTTGTTCCATGCTGTTTCGGGTTACTGTTGGATTCTTCGGTATTTATTTTCGATGAGCCCGAATCACTGCTCCCGGTGACACCAAACGAGTCTGGATGTTCACGGACTTACCTTCTTCGTGCAGGAGTTGCACAAGCAGGTAGAATGCAACTGTCCTTTTTGTGCACGCTGGTTTCGTCGGTGATGCCATCCTTCAACATCAATGTTGATTCTGATGTGTAGACTGAAAACACTCAAACGTTTGGGTGGCCATACTGTATTGTCGATCCAGGTTGTTTCTATGTAATCCGTCAGTCGCTGAAGAGGTACGATTGAAGCTTGTTTCTTCAGGCGATTGAACACAGGAACGATGTGTTCATGGGGAAAATACGAGAGAGCCATCAGTTTCTTTCAATACATCTGGGTCGTGTCGTCATTCATGTAGAACTGTAGTCTCAGCTCTTGGATTTTTCTCCAGATGGCTTCATTGAGATAGAAAGAACATCCCGAAAGTTTAGCCAGTGGAAAGACTTTTCGAGGTGCCACCCAGACAGCCTACTTCAAAGTCCATCATAGCACCTTTGACGGAAGGTTGAGAAAGCAAGTGTTTTGATTGTCTTGAACACCTGTCGATAGTCCTGCTTGCTTTTTCCGGACATCAAAACAAACACGAGGGGAACTTGCTTTACGTTGTCATTGGCTCTCACGAAGGCTTGTATGGTGTAAAGCTGTTTGAATAGGTTCCTCACGATTTTAAGGTCAAGGCTACCCGAGCGACTTCGTCGTTGCATCAGAGTTGCAAGGTATCGCAGCGACACAATCGCAGTGGCTGTTACAAACTACACGGGCTACAATTTCTTCGTTTTTAGTGTCACGTGGCAGTGACTCTGTGAAAAAAGTCGCTCGTGTAGTCTACCGCACTTGAAACAATACAACGCAGCTGGATGGAGGAGGAGATTGTAGACACTAATCGATCATGGAAGTACTCCGAGAGGCGGGTGGACGTTAAACAGAAGATAGGGAGTGCTGGAACTCCCGTTTCTCCTGTCATTCTCTTCCTTAGCTGATCTTTTTCCGTTTCTCAGCTACCCTGTGACCAGTCCAGCATGCTCTCAAACACACACTTCTCTCCCTATTCCTCACAAAATATACATGCATCTTACGCACTACATAATCTTTTCAAAATTAAGAAAAAAAATGGCATCAACTTTAAGAGCCTCGGAGTCCCCTGGGGAGGGGACCATACTGTAAATGTCCTGACTTCTGGTTCCCCCGCTGCCGGTACCGGGAACGCAGACTAGGGCAGCGGGGCTGGATCTGCTACCGCCCATTTGAGATGTTCTGCGCCCCTGCCTGATTCACTTTTCATTCACTTCTGCAACATTCGTGGCCTTTTCTCAAATTTTCAATCTGTTGAACACCACCTTTCCTCCTCTAAACCTTATTTTCTTTTCCTCACTGAAACTCAGGTGTCTGCGACGACTGACACCAACCCCTTTTCTGTACCCTCTTACGTTCTCTATACTCATTTTCACTCCAAAGGTGGATGTTGCGTATATGTACGCAATGACCAAACTTGTTCTCATGTTCCCGAATTCGAATCTTCCGAATTCTGTACAATCTGGCTACGGCTTACATGCCAATCTCATACTAAATACATCTGCGCTGTTTACCTTTCTACTAATTCTACTGACTATCCAAAATTCTTTGACTACCTCACTTCCAAAGTGGAATACACTCTATCCCGCTCTCCCTTTGCTGAAATCTCAATTTTAGGACTTTTCAATGTTCATTACCACCTTTGGCTTTCTTCCCGTTTCACTAACATCCCTGGTGAACTAGCTTACAACTTTTCTATCCTAAATGACCTGGAGCAGATTGTACAGCACCCTACTCGTATCCCCGATTGCCTTGGAGATAGGCTCAACATTCTGAATTTATTTCTTACCTCTCATCCTTCTTACTCTGTGAAACCTTTTCCTCCATTGGGCTTCTCCGACCACAATCTTATATCTGTTTCCTGTCCTATCGCTCCAATTCGGCCTTTCCATCCTCCGAAGAGGAGGCGCCTTTGGCACTTTGGCGCTGCTGATTGGGAGGCCCTCAGGCAGTACTTCTATAATTTCCCATGGAATGATTACTGCTTCTGTGGCCGGGGCCCTTCTGGGTGTGCTGGGCGCATCACAGAGGTAATTCTCTCAGGCGTGAAGACGTACATTCCATATTATATTCCTATTACTAATGCAAAAAAAACCCTTGGTTTAACTTTACTTATTCTAATGCTATCCACAACAGAGAGGAGGCTTTCAGAAGGTACCGTCGCCATCCAACTCCTGACTCTCACTCAGCTTATATTTCTGCCTGGAATTGTGCAAAATCTGTTCTTCGACTCACCAAAAATTCCTTCATCCGACAAAAATGTGAAAAGCTATCCAATTCTAATTCTTCTCGCTCTTTCTGGCATCTAGCTAAGAACCTCTTCAACAACTTTACTTCCTCTTCTTTCCCTCCTCTTTTCCATTCCGACGGCACATTGCCGTCACTGCTGACAAAGCTGAACTTCGCTCAAACTTTCGCTTGCAACTCAACCATGGACGATTCCGGTGCTGTTCCTCCACCACCTCCTCCTCCTCCTCTCTCTGACTTTATTATGTCTGAAATTAGAATCTCTTCTAAAGATGTTCTTTCTGCCCTATCTGGGCTCAACTCCAGGTAGGCGTACGTTCCTGATGGTGTTCCTCCTGTTGTTCTTAAGAACTGTGCTTCTGTGCTGACACCCTGCCTAGGCAAACTCTTTCATCTTTGTCTCTCATCTGGTACTTTTCCTTCCTCCTGGAAGTTCGCTTTCATTCAGCCTGTCCCAAAGAAGGGTGGCCGCGCTCAGCCCTCCAACTATCCTCCAATTGCTTTGATTTCTTGCCTTTCTGAAGTTTTTGAATCTATCCTTAATAGGAAGGTTTTTAAACACCTTTCTTCTCACAATCTTCTTTCAGATCGTCAGTATAGGTTCCGCAAAGGACGCTCTATTGGCGATCTTCCTGCATATCTTTCTGACTCTTGGTCATCCTCCTTTCAGGATTTTGGTGAAACGTTTGTTATTACACTAGTCATATCGAAAGCTTTTGATAGAGTCTGGCACAAATTTTTAATTTCCAAACTGCTCTCCTTCGGTTTCTATCCTTCTATCTGTGCTTTCATCTGTAATTTCCTTTCTGGCCGATCTATAGCTGCAGTTGTTGATGGCCACTGTTCTTCTCCTAAAGCTTTCAACAGTGGTATTCCTCAGGTTTCTGTCCTGTCATCCACTCTTTTCCTTTTATTTATTTATTTATCGCACTTCCTGTCCTATTCACTCTTATGCCGATGATTCCACTCTTTACTTCTCTAACCGTTTCCCAAAGCATCCCTCTCAACAGTCACTCCATGATTCGTGTACGACGGCTATGGACCATCTGACCTCTGATCTTTCTGCTATCTCCATTCTTCTCATGTGTAGGGTGTCTCAACCCACAAAGCCGTACTTCACCGGGTGGAATCAAAGGCTTTTCGTCTCATCAATTCCACACCTCTTACTCACTGTCTTCAATCCCTCTCTCTTCGCAGCATTGATGCCTCACTGTCTCTTTACTATCGCTATTATAATGGACACTGCTCTTCTGAACTCTAATTGCATGCCTCCTGCTTTAAGAAGAGCACGCAGTACCAGATTTTCGACACTTTTTCATTACTTTTCTGTCCAACTCTCTATTGCAAGAGTTAATCGGTATTTTCAATCTTTCATCTACTCAACCGGTGAACTCTGGAACAATCTTCCTCAATCCATCTTTCCCCCTGTCTATGAACTCCAATCTTTCAAACGCAGAGTGTCTAGGCATCTCGAAAATCCTGGACCTTGATTTTGGCTCTCTTCTACTTCTATTGGGGCGGGGCGCTTTTATGAGCATTCACCCTTGGCTCCCTCCTTCCTGCATAAAACCCCCCAGAATAATTGCCTCAGCGACTGTCTGCCGTGTTATCTTGCCCCATAGGAAACAACAGTACCTATTATTTGCGCTTTGTCGTTACAATTTCGTCGCAGTGATAAAGTCGCTCGTGTAGCCTTGGCATAAAATTTGCATCTAGGCCACTTTCTTCAAAAATTACGGCATCAACGATGGCGGCCGCAGACGTGAAGACATCAGCTTTTGCTTTGTTTTTCAATTTGTTTTTCATAATATCGAGGTCAGCCGGATGGCTATGAGAAGATGAATTAGTAGTAAACATATCACCTTTTTTGAGAAACAGTCGTACGACAAGTCAAATTTTTATTTCGGACACTACACCGCCAATAAGCCATATTGGATCGTTTACGACTGACAACATACATAGTACCCCGAACTTTGGATCAACTTGTCGTTCCCCTTCTGCGAAGAATCCTCCACAATTTCAAAGAAGATGGCGCCGTTTTGACCGATAATTATTAGGTGTTGCCGTTATGGTTTGTCGCCGTTATGACCTACAACTTTTCTCCGTACGGAATTTTCCTTTGCTAACATCGGCAAGAACGTAGAAAACATTCGTGATTCATGAGATTGTCTCAGTTACGCATAATGCTGGAGATAAGAGAAGATCTGATGAACCTTCTCACACAGTAAAATGAATAGGCCCTACTATGTGTGTTCTTCATTAAATACAGAGAAAGGGGTAGGTCTGCTGAAATAAACATAGCCCCGAAGGACAACTGCAACAGTGAATGAGCCCAGGGACCTCAAACAACAGCAGTGTCGAGTGGGCCCAGACCTTTTACCAAAACGACTACTACTACCAGAGCAACTACAATATGGTCGACTCCAACTCCAACTAGTCTCGCTTGTGAACCAAATATATGCAAGATTTAAGGTATGTATGGATACCTTACTCTTTATATGAGAGATCCATAACTTAACAAGAACAAGGTCTTTTGAAGACATACACGTATTTATAATGAAAAGGCGTCGGTCTTTTGCTTGTTGTCTGGGCATTATGCCTGTCGATGTGCAATCACCATAGGCTGGTAATTTTTTCACAGCAATAATAGTGCTAATAACGTAATAATTATAAAAACAATTTTTTCATAGATTTCCTAAAATACTGGACTACCACAGAAGTGGTGAATTCGATGGTATACTAGCCTGAACTACATGAAAAAAAAATTCCGTGAAAATATTAATATACTAGCAGAAGCCTGTGGTAAAAATATTACACTTAAACAGTCAACAGAGGCAACTTTATTTTATTTTTTTAATAATATTTCCTGCAATGAGCATATACACAAACAAACAAACATTATTCGATTTCAGCTTTATATATGTAGAAGATTATAAGGTACTTGTGGGTTATCTGTCGCCACTTTTTAATTTAATTTTCCAACTTTTTCACAAATACAGATGTGTGTTATCATGTTGCCATTTTTACAAAAATGTTTTTACGCCTCGTGAACAGGCTCTCATCGATCTCAACCACTATTCCTTCTAACCTAACCTAACCTAACCTAATCTAACCTAAGGGGTCATTTATTTTTTAGTTAGGTTAGGTTAGGTTAGGTTAGTGTGTGGTTAGGTTAGTGTGAGGTTAGGTTAGATTAGGTTAGGTAGGTTAGGTAGGTTAGAAGGAATAGTGGTTGAGATCGATGAGAGCCTGTTCACGAGGCGTAAAAACATTTTTGTAAAAATGGCAACATGATAACACACATCTGTATTTGTGAAAAAGTTGGAAAATTAAATTAAAAAGTGGCGACAGATAACCCACAAGTACCGATTAGAATTTTACTGTAGGTTTCAATTAATTTTAAACAACTTTTACCTAATATTTTTTTAGGGTGGGACAGACAGACAGACAGACAGACAGACAGCATTAGCCTATTATATATATAGATTGTAGAATTTAGGTATCATTTCAAAGTCGTTCCATGTTCACATTATACTATGTAAATAATTTTATACAAGCATAAAACTTAAACCAGTGAGACCTTAACATTTACTTTAAGCTCACGAGACACTTAGTTTTTGAGTGCAGCTTCACAAATTTGGTCTACTTGCATTTCCTCCCCATGAGAATGACGCAAGGCCGACTTGAAAGTACGGACCATGTTTTCCGCGAGACCATTAGTAGACGGGTGAAAAACACTAGCCCGGACATGTCTAATGCCATTTAGGTGGACAAAAGAACGAAATTCCTCACTGGTAAAACAAGTACCATTGTCAGAAACAAGAACTATGGGTAAACCTCATCGAGCGAAACACGAACGGAGTAAGCGAATAGTAACACCCGAAGTCGTGGAAGTAGTTGGAAAATTCCATCCACTTAGAGTAGGCGTCCACACTGACTAGGAAATAAATATTATTTATAGGACCTGCATAGTCAACATGGATCCTATACCAAGGTATAGTAGGCCATTCCCATGGATGAAATAGACTTTTCCTTGGGCGATCTTTGTTCTCTAGGCAATTTTGACAGGAACGAACCAATGATTCGAGTTCTTCATCTAAACCGGGTCACCAGAAATAAGCTCTCGCCAGCTCTTTCATTTTTGTTGCACCCATGTGTTCAGCGTGAAGTTCTTTCACTAAGTTCGACTTGCCTTTACTCGGAATTATCACTCTGTGGCCCCATAAGAGACAGCCATTTTGGATTGAAAGTCCAGACTGACGTTGATAAAAAGGCTGTAATTCACTTTTAACCTTAATAGGCCAACCCTCTGAGCAGTAATGGATGACCCTAGACAGAAGAGGGTCTGATTTTGTCCACTGCCCTATCTGTACTGCAATTACTGGAGTGGAGTCCAAAAACTCCACCAAGTGAACCCATTCTGTAGGTATAGGTACGCATTCATTTGGATTTTCTAAAGGCAACGTACTTAGACCATCAGCCGTACCTAGAGTTTGCCTGACCGGTGTATAAGTCAAATTTATAGGCTTGTAGAATCAGTGCCCATCGTTGAATCCTACCTGAGGCCATAACTAGAATATTTTTATTAGGTGAAAATAAACCTAACAGAGGTTTATGGTCAGGGCCGTTTCCTCGCAAAAGCAGACTAAGTGGCCGCTTAGGGCCCCGCTGCTACTAGGGGGCCACTAGACAGGCTCCCAGGTCATAGCTCAGTGGGCAAGAATAGGAATATAGCTGAAGTTATTATTAATATTATTGTTATTATTATTATTATTATTATTATTATTATTATTATTATTAGTGTTGTATTAATTAAAGTTTTTGTATGAGACAAATGTGATAAAACGGAGACAAACGAAACGTTTTGGTCGTTATGTGTAAATAACTATTATGAGATCTTATTTCTACATTATTTAACTTTATTCTTACTATATGCTTATACTTTCCTAAACGCTTAATTTTTCTAGTATTGTAAAACATTATTTCACTAATTTACTAATTATTAAGAGATTTTGTAACACTTTAAAACCTAGGATTATTTTCGTTATGTTTTCAAGTTTATTAATTCTTTTCTCATCTTTTTCAGATAATTTGAATTTTGTTTGTTAAAACCTAAATGGTCTGATAAATTATTTGAATGTATTTGATTAACGTTACAATTATAACAATTACTATTATTATTATTTATTATTTTATTATTATTATTATTATTATTTTTATTATTTTTATTATTATTATTATTATTATTATTTAGCAGATTAGTTGTGGTTAACTAGATGTGACTTCGTGCATCTTCGAAAATGAAACGACATTATCCATCAGGAGCTGAAAAACGGAAAAAGAAGAAAATAGAGGAGGAGAAGCTTTCCAGTAGCACAGGTGAGATGTGCCACTTCTATATTCTTTTGATTACAGTTCAGGCAACTAGGTTAGGTAGACTCTCTAAGATACTGAGCTCTCTAAGATACTGAGCTCTGGAGCTGACTCTGACATTGATGGAAGAGAACTGGCCCTCGAAATTAAGAACTTGCTGACTTTACCTTCACACAACATGACTGCATTGGAGCTTCTCTCCTTCATTCATCAGAAGCAACTGGAGGAACTATACCCCCAATCTCTGGATTGCACTAAGAATTGTCTGCACTCTACCTGTGACAGTAGCGTCAGCCGAGAGGAGCTTCTCTAAGATGAAGCTAATCAAGAACTACTTCAGATCATCAATGGGGCAGGATCTCCTCAGTGGCCTTGGCATCATAAGCATCAACCAGGACGTTGGCAGGGAGATTTCATATGATGATGTTATTGATGATTTCGCCCAGAAAAAATCTAGGAGGCAAAAATTTTGAAGATACAAACTGTTCTGTATAACTGTTAGCTATTACACGATTGTATCGTAGAGTTAGTAATTGTTTGGTAGTTGATAATTGCATTATTTTTTATACATAGTTCTGTCATTTATTCTGAATAATGTATAAGCTAATTTTCAGGAATTTCATGAAGAGTATTTTTTCTGTTTGTCTTCTGAAAGTACAGATTTGTTGTTTTAGACATAAATGTTTCATTAAAATTGTTTCATAATTGTTTTTTATTAACACAACCATTTTTTGTATGTGTGTGCTGAGGTGATGTAGTAAGGCGTGAGTTGGTGGATGGAGGGGTGGGACCTCAAATGGGTATACTGCTTAGGGCCCCTAATGGCTAGAAACGTCCCTGCTTATGGTCAGTAATTAGTTTGAATTCATGACTCCATAGATAGAAATGAAATTTCTTTACTGCAAATACTAAAGCTAAGGCTTCACGTTCAAGTTGTGTATATCGCCTTTCAGTCTCAGTTAGTGTTCTAGAAGCAAAACAGATAGGCCTATCTATACCATCAATGTGGTGAGATAACATGCCCCAATTCCATAAGAACTGCTATCCGCTGAAACTACGAGAGGAAGTTTAGGATTATAATGCACAAAGAGAGTGGACTTTAGTAGTACGTCCTTGGAAGCCTCAAATGCTTCCTTTTGGGTTTTCTCCCATGTCCACTGCTCCCCAGATCGTAATAACGTATTTAGGAGTTCAAGGAAAGTCGATGCATTAGGGAAAAATTTCCTATAAAAGTTTAGGAGACCTAAATAAGCTTGTAACTGTGTGATGTTTTGTGGAAGTAGTGCATTTTTTATTGCTTCTAGTTTGTGAATGCCTGAGGCATCTATGTGGAACCCCAAATATGAAACCTCATTAGTGACCCAAGAACACTTTTCTTTCTTTAGCTTAAGACCGGCATCTCGGAGTCTTTTTAGAACTGTTGTTAATCTAGTTAGGTGTTCTTTTTTAGATGAACCTGAAGTGAGGACATCATCTAGAAAACAAAGTACCCGGAATGTGACCTAGAACTTGGTCCATTGTTCTCTGAAAAATACCCGGAGCCGATGCTATTCTATAGCATAGCCTATTGTACCTATATAGGCCTCGGTGCGTATTTATGATAGTTAGCTCTTCAGAATTTTCATCTAAACTTAGTTGAGCATAGGCTTGGGACATATTTAGTTTTGTGAAATATTTACCCCAGCAAGAAAGCTAAATAATTCATCAGGCTTGGGTATAGGGTACTAATCTAGAAGAACTGCTCTATTTGCTGTTAAACGGTAATCCCCACATAACCGCACTGAATTGTCAGGTTTTAATAAAGGAATTACCGGGGCAGCCCACTTAGCGTGTGTGACTGGTTCGATAATTTTATCTTCGAGCAGCCTATCATTTTCTAATTTTACCTACTCCCGCAGTGCATGTGCAATTGAACGAGCCTTACAAAATTTTGGAGTTACTTAGGGTTTCCCTCTATACAGACCTGATGGTCTTTTAGTTTGCCTACTTCAGGCCCAAAAAGAGAAGAAAACTCCATTAACATTGAGTTTATGTCAGATGGATATGCGAGTGTATGCACATCTACCCAACCCTTTGGCAAAATTTTGTCAAAAGGCAATTTCAAAGCATCAATCCAATACCGGCCTAGTAGAGTAGGCCCTTGCTCATCCACCACTAAAAGAGTTAAGAGATGAGACAAAGTTTTGTTGTTGTTGTTGTTTAGCCGATCAGCTCACCCCGATCGAGCAAGCCGGCGGCACGCAGGTAACCGATCGCCCTCTCCGGAGTGGACCAGAAGTTCAGCGCACTAGCGATGTTGTGTTGTGTTGTTTGTTGTGCTAGAGCGGTAAAGTCTGTCATAATGTGTTCAATTGTTTGTGGTGTGTCCTGGCACAGGTGGCAGGTGTCGTCTGTGGAGTTGTCTAGTCTGTGTTTATATGTCCGTAAGTTGGGGTGATGTCCACATCGGAGTCGTGCTAAGTTAACTCGATCCGATCTGCTCAGGCTGATATCTGACCTGTTAATGGGTGGCGGCTTCGCACCTAGGATCACATTCGGACCGAGTCGTGTCAGTGCTTTGTGGGTTAGGTGTGTGTGTATGTGTTTTCTGTATTGTGTGATGTCTGTGGGGCGTGGTATGGAATGGAGTATTTGGTTATAATGTCTCTCTGGTGTTACCTTAATGGTGCGAGGTGTCGGTGCATGATTGTACATGTAGTGGCAAGGGTGTTGTGGGTTAGTTGTCGCTGCTGCCATGAATTGTGTTCCCCTCATCTCTAAATGTTCCCTAACTTTCAGTATTTTTGTTTCTGTGTGCAGGTGTTATATTGGTGTTGTTTGAGTGCATCCTGCAATGATACGAAGTGCGTTGTTTTGTATTGTCTGTAAGGTGTTTATTTGTGTGTTTGAGATAATGGGTACCCAGCATGGGCTAGCATAGTCCATAACTGAGCGAATATATTGTTTGTATATGAGTGATGTTGTTTCCTGCTGGTGTCCAAAGTTTGTGCCTGTTAGTACCCTAAGCGTGTTAAGTCTTGACGTACATTTCTTTTTAATGTCCTGAATGTGGTTTGCAAAAGATAATGATGTGTTGTATGTGACCCCCAAGTATTTTGGTCCTGTGAGTGTGTGGAATGTTGGTGTTGTTTAGTGTAAGCTGTGGAGTTATCTGGTGTTCTTTTGTATTGCTTGTAAGCAAGGTGATGGTTGATTTTGTGGGCGCTACTTTGAGTCTATTGTGTGTGAGCCAGTCTTATATACTGTTTATGTATGTTTGTAGGTTATTTGTAGCGGTGTCGATGTTGTTGTGGGTGGATGTTAGAGTGATGTCATCTGCATATGATGATAAGGTAAGCTTGTTATCTATGGGTGTTGGACTGTCATGCATGTATAAGTTGAACAATGTTGGTGAGAGAACAGAGCCTTGAGGGACCCCGTTCGGAAAAAGTTTGTTTTTGGATGACTTGCCATTAAATGTGACATGTGAGTATTTTCCTGAAAGATAGTTGCTCAGCCATCTTTTACTGTTATTGTGCATGTTTGTGTTGAGTATTTTGTTTATGAGAGGGAAGCGTGGGATAGCATCAAATGCTTTACTAATGTCTATTGTTGCTAATAGTGTACATTGAGCTGGTCGTCTGGAGTTGATGCCGTCCATGATGTGCTGCGTGAGGTTAGTGAGTAATGTCGTGGTTGAGTGGTGAGGTCTGAATCCATGTTGAGTAGGCGATGTTGAGTAGGCGATGTTGGGTAGGCGATGTTGGGTAGGCGATGTTGAGTAGGCGTATGTTACCATATTTTTTTAGTATTGTTTTAGATGCATGTAGTTTAGGTGTCTTTTTGAAAGTTTTGTCCAAAACTGTTTTATACATGACAGTTCTGGCAGCACCTGTATCTAGTTCAGAGGAACTGTAATTCCATTTAGGATTTAGGCCTACCTCTACAATATATGGATCTGTATTATCACCACTTTGGTGCTCATAAAATAGGTACTCCACTCCAATGTTCGAAGTATTTCCATTTTGAGGATTAACACTAGAAATGTTATAATTAGAATTTTCACCCCTTGTTTTCTTTGAAAAACAATGTTTAGCTATGTGGCTTATTTTACTACAGTTTCGGCAAACTGCTTCTTCAAAAGGGCAGTCCTTCTTCCAATGGTGTTTTCCTCACCCAGTACATGGCTTGGAAGGCTTTTCCTCCTGTTTAGCGCTCGAATTAGTAGGTTTAGTCGTATATGCCGCATACCTTTTATTTGTTTGTCTAGTAGGCTTATTAGGTCTGCCAGGCCTAGGAGATTTAAAGTTATTTATGTGTTGAACTTTACTACTGTGACTACCAAAAGCTCTAACATCTTTAGCAGCTGCTTCCCTAGCCGCAGCTATTTCTACAGCCTGACTAAAAGTTAGGTCCTGTATAGCTAATAGGGCTCTCTGGGTAGACTCCTCTTTGAGACCCATTACAAACCTATCTCTTAACATTTCGTCTAATTTGTCCCCAAATTTACAAGTACGGCTATGGGCTTTTATACCTGCAACAAACTGCAATGCTTTTATTCGCAGTCTGATGCCTCGAATAAAATTTGAAACGTTCATAGATGAGAACTGCTCGGGGTTTGTCGTGATTGGTTAGGGCCTGTACCAATTCACTACAGTATAGGTGCAAGTTTTTGGTGCTTTAGGAGCAAGTAGGTCCATAACTAAGCCAAACGTTTTAGGGCCTATTATAGTCAAGAAGGTAGGTACTTTCTTAGCATCAGGAATGGAATTTGCCTCGAAAAACAACCTCACCCTAGTGGCATAAGCTTCGCAGTCCTCCCCAGAGTCTTCGTAGGGGCATATATGGCTAATCACCGACATGCTAGAACAAAACCGATTTAGGCCAAATAACGTGAAGTAGGTTAGATAGGGTTTAAATTTGATCTAGTTACTCCCCAGTTAGGGCTGAATAGGAAATTGTAATAGGGTTAGGGCTGAGTAGGAATTAGTATTAGAGTTAGGGCTGAGTAGGAATTAGTATTAGAGTTAGGCCGGCGGGACCTAAGCTATAGTACGGTAGCTTACCAACACAAGCCAACCAAATCGAACGACCCACACTAGCTAGGCTACATCCAATTTTCCAAACCACCAAATAAATCCCATCTTTGTCGCCAAATGTGGGTGGGCAGTGGCGTCCACAGGGGGGGGTACAAGTATTTGCAAGCTCTAAGAGGGTCCGGGGGCATGCTCCCCCGGGAAATTTTTAAAATTTACGCTGACTGGGACTGTGGCTGAGTGGGACAGCATTTCCTGCCTTCTGGAGGCAGTTAGGAGGGCAAATTATAATTATAGGGCTTCAAATATACTAAAAAATAAGGATTTTTTTTGGACATCCTTTGTATGTCCATGATATGAGGGTGAAACCAGATACACAATAACTTGGTAGATATACAAGTTTATTATTCTTACATACTATACATATAAATAATTGTCATGGGACTGAGAAGGTTATTGAAGACAGTATTCAGCTCTTTAGGTAATGTACAAGATATCCTTCCTAACGATCTCGTAGTCGCGTTCTCCACAACAAATTTTACATGTTTTAATTTTAATCACAGGATTTTCTCTTCATATCAACAATATGGGAAATTACACAATATTAATAATATATATAGTAAATATCAACAATATGGGAAATTATACAATATTAATAATATATGAGGGGTCGCGCGTCTTACGGTACCTAAGCACCACCACAGGCGAAAACGTGTTTTTGATGGATATCACTATTTTCACCCTTCCTCTATCGCGTGGTTTGGGTTATAATGACCTTACGACACTAGAAGTATGGTTGAAAACCTTATGAAGCGAACTACTTTTTTCACCTCTATCGCCAGCCAAAAGTTCACCCAAAGTTCGGCATAATAAGAAAAAAAATAAAAAAAAAATATATATATATATAAAATATAAAATATGAAAATCTATTCCAAAAACTCATCAACATCTTCATTAGCATACTTAGAACTCTAATTTAGCCAAAAATGAACGTTCTAGCTCAATTAATAACAGAGATACTATTGCGAGAATATTGCTGAACTTTGGAGGCGTGGCGAATTTTAATTTTGGCGCTTAGGTACCTTAAGACGCGGAATCCCTCATATATAGTAACCAATTACTATCTTCAAATATTATGACTAGATTTTGGGTTTATGATAAAATCTATCTGGAAGCAGTTGACGAAGAAACGAGGGGGCACCATTGAAAAACGAGGGGGCTTGGCCCCCTGGTGCCCCCTCGGTGGGGTGTTAGACCCCGTTAGGTACAGTGGCGAAACTACCGAGGGTGCAGGCGGTGCAATGCATCGGGGCCCACAGTTTGGGCCCATCATAGATTTGTTTAATTAATAAATAAAAATTGTACTTATAAAGCAAATACAAATCTAAAGATTACACTGGTATGCATATGAAATTTTTTTGTCTGCTGTGAGGGTTTTTTCAACTCATATTATATAATTCGACCATGCTGAATTCGAAAATGACATTGGTTTTCCTCAATCAGGTCAGGTTTTTTCTCTATTGGCCATTTATTATAAGTCCAATTTTATCCCCAAATTTATTGATTTTTTTAGCTTAAACACTGTAGATACGAGTAATATTATAAGAACACTCTGCTTCGCAAATTTGGTCTACTTGCATTTCCTCCCCATGAGAATGACGCAAGGCCGACTTGAAAGTACGGACCATGTTTTCCGCGAGACCATTAGTAGACGGGTGAAGAACACTAGCCCGGACATGTCTAATGCCATTTAGGTGGACAAAAGAACGAAATTCCTCACTGGTAAAACAAGTACCATTGTCAGAAACAAGAACTATGGGTAAACCTCATCGAGCGAAACACGAACGGAGTAAGCGAATAGTAACACCCGAAGTCGTGGAAGTAGTTGGAAAAATTCCATCCACTTAGAGTAGGCGTCCACACTGACTAGGAAATAAATATTATTTATAGGACCTGCATAGTCAACATGGATCCTATACCAAGGTATAGTAGGCCATTCCCATGGATGAAATAGACTTTTCCTTGGGCGATCTTTGTTCTCTAGGCAATTTTGACAGGAACGAACCAATGATTCGAGTTCTTCATCTAAACCGGGTCACCAGAAATAAGCTCTCGCCAGCTCTTTCATTTTTGTTGCACCCATGTGTTCAGCGTGAAGTTCTTTCACTAAGTTCGACTTGCCTTTACTCGGAATTATCACTCTGTGGCCCCATAAGAGACAGCCATTTTGGATTGAAAGTCCAGACTGACGTTGATAAAAAGGCTGTAATTCACTTTTAACCTTAATAGGCCAACCCTCTGAGCAGTAATGGATGACCCTAGACAGAAGAGGGTCTGATTTTGTCCACTGCCCTATCTGTACTGCAATTACTGGAGTGGAGTCCAAAAACTCCACCAAGTGAACCCATTCTGTAGGTATAGGTACGCATTCATTTGGATTTTCTAAAGGCAACGTACTTAGACCATCAGCCGTACCTAGAGTTTGCCTGACAGGTGTATAAGTCAAATTTATAGGCTTGTAGAATCAGTGCCCATCGTTGAATCCTACCTGAGGCCATAACTAGAATATTTTTATTAGGTGAAAATAAACCTAACAGAGGTTTATGGTCAGGGCCGTTTCCTCGCAAAAGCAGACTAAGTGGCCGCTTAGGGCCCCGCTGCTACTAGGGGGCCACTAGACAGGCTCCCAGGTCATAGCTCAGTGGGCAAGAATAGGAATATAGCTGAAGTTATTATTAATATTATTGTTATTATTATTATTATTATTATTATTATTATTAGTGTTGTATTAATTAAAGTTTTTGTATGAGACAAATGTGATAAAACGGAGACAAACGAAACGTTTTGGTCGTTATGTGTAAATAACTATTATGAGATCTTATTTCTACATTATTTAACTTTATTCTTACTATATGCTTATACTTTCCTAAACGCTTAATTTTTCTAGTATTGTAAAACATTATTTCACTAATTTACTAATTATTAAGAGATTTTGTAACACTTTAAAACCTAGGATTATTTTCGTTATGTTTTCAAGTTTATTAATTCTTTTCTCATCTTTTACAGATAATTTGAATTTTGTTTGTTAAAACCTAAATGGTCTGATAAATTATTTGAATGTATTTGATTAACGTTACAATTATAACAATTACTATTATTATTATTTATTATTTTTATTATTATTATTATTATTATTTTTATTATTTTTATTATTATTATTATTATTATTTAGCAGATTAGTTGTGGTTAACTAGATGTGACTTCGTGCATCTTCGAAAATGAAACGACATTATCCATCAGGAGCTGAAAAACGGAAAAAGAAGAAAATAGAGGAGGAGAAGCTTTCCAGTAGCACAGGTGAGATGTGCCACTTCTATATTCTTTTGATTACAGTTCAGGCAACTAGGTTAGGTAGACTCTCTAAGATACTGAGCTCTCTAAGATACTGAGCTCTCTAAGATACTGAGCTCTGGAGCTGACTCTGACATTGATGGAAGAGAACTGGCCCTCGAAATTAAGAACTTGCTGACTTTACCTTCACACAACATGACTGCATTGGAGCTTCTCTCCTTCATTCATCAGAAGCAACTGGAGGAACTATACCCCCAATCTCTGGATTGCACTAAGAATTGTCTGCACTCTACCTGTGACAGTAGCGTCAGCCGAGAGGAGCTTCTCTAAGATGAAGCTAATCAAGAACTACTTCAGATCATCAATGGGGCAGGATCTCCTCAGTGGCCTTGGCATCATAAGCATCAACCAGGACGTTGGCAGGGAGATTTCATATGATGATGTTATTGATGATTTCGCCCAGAAAAAATCTAGGAGGCAAAAATTTTGAAGATACAAACTGTTCTGTATAACTGTTAGCTATTACACGATTGTATCGTAGAGTTAGTAATTGTTTGGTAGTTGATAATTGCATTATTTTTTATACATAGTTCTGTCATTTATTCTGAATAATGTATAAGCTAATTTTCAGGAATTTCATGAAGAGTATTTTTTCTGTTTGTCTTCTGAAAGTACAGATTTGTTGTTTTAGACATAAATGTTTCATTAAAATTGTTTCATAATTGTTTTTTATTAACACAACCATTTTTTGTATGTGTGTGCTGAGGTGATGTAGTAAGGCGTGAGTTGGTGGATGGAGGGGTGGGACCTCAAATGGGTATACTGCTTAGGGCCCCCTAATGGCTAGAAACGTCCCTGCTTATGGTCAGTAATTAGTTTGAATTCATGACTCCATAGATAGAAATGAAATTTCTTTACTGCAAATACTAAAGCTAAGGCTTCACGTTCAAGTTGTGTATATCGCCTTTCAGTCTCAGTTAGTGTTCTAGAAGCAAAACAGATAGGCCTATCTATACCATCAATGTGGTGAGATAACATGCCCCAATTCCATAAGAACTGCTATCCGCTGAAACTACGAGAGGAAGTTTAGGATTATAATGCACAAAGAGAGTGGACTTTAGTAGTACGTCCTTGGAAGCCTCAAATGCTTCCTTTTGGGTTTTCTCCCATGTCCACTGCTCCCCAGATCGTAATAACGTATTTAGGAGTTCAAGGAAAGTCGATGCATTAGGGAAAAATTTCCTATAAAAGTTTAGGAGACCTAAATAAGCTTGTAACTGTGTGATGTTTTGTGGAAGTAGTGCATTTTTTATTGCTTCTAGTTTGTGAATGCCTGAGGCATCTATGTGGAACCCCAAATATGAAACCTCATTAGTGACCCAAGAACACTTTTCTTTCTTTAGCTTAAGACCGGCATCTCGGAGTCTTTTTAGAACTGTTGTTAATCTAGTTAGGTGTTCTTTTTTAGATGAACCTGAAGTGAGGACATCATCTAGAAAACAAAGTACCCGGAATGTGACCTAGAACTTGGTCCATTGTTCTCTGAAAAATACCCGGAGCCGATGCTATTCTATAGCATAGCCTATTGTACCTATATAGGCCTCGGTGCGTATTTATGATAGTTAGCTCTTCAGAATTTTCATCTAAACTTAGTTGAGCATAGGCTTGGGACATATTTAGTTTTGTGAAATATTTACCCCAGCAAGAAAGCTAAATAATTCATCAGGCTTGGGTATAGGGTACTAATCTAGAAGAACTGCTCTATTTGCTGTTAAACGGTAATCCCCACATAACCGCACTGAATTGTCAGGTTTTAATAAAGGAATTACCGGGGCAGCCCACTTAGCGTGTGTGACTGGTTCGATAATTTTATCTTCGAGCAGCCTATCATTTCTAATTTTACCTACTCCCGCAGTGCATGTGCAATTGAACGAGCCTTACAAAATTTTGGAGTTACTTAGGGTTTCCCTCTATACAGACCTGATGGTCTTTTAGTTTGCCTACTTCAGGCCCAAAAAGAGAAGAAAACTCCATTAACATTGAGTTTATGTCAGATGGATATGCGAGTGTATGCACATCTACCCAACCCTTTGGCAAAATTTTGTCAAAAGGCAATTTCAAAGCATCAATCCAATACCGGCCTAGTAGAGTAGGCCCTTGCTCATCCACCACTAAAAGAGTTAAGAGATGAGACAAAGTTTTGTTGTTGTTGTTGTTTAGCCGATCAGCTCACCCCGATCGAGCAAGCCGGCGGCACGCAGGTAACCGATCGCCCTCTCCGGAGTGGACCAGAAGTTCAGCGCACTAGCGATGTTGTGTTGTGTTGTTTGTTGTGCTAGAGCGGTAAAGTCTGTCATAATGTGTTCAATTGTTTGTGGTGTGTCCTGGCACAGGTGGCAGGTGTCGTCTGTGGAGTTGTCTAGTCTGTGTTTATATGTCCGTAAGTTGGGGTGATGTCCACATCGGAGTCGTGCTAAGTTAACTCGATCCGATCTGCTCAGGCTGATATCTGACCTGTTAATGGGTGGCGGCTTCGCACCTAGGATCACATTCGGACCGAGTCGTGTCAGTGCTTTGTGGGTTAGGTGTGTGTGTATGTGTTTTCTGTATTGTGTGATGTCTGTGGGGCGTGGTATGGAATGGAGTATTTGGTTATAATGTCTCTCTGGTGTTACCTTAATGGTGCGAGGTGTCGGTGCATGATTGTACATGTAGTGGCAAGGGTGTTGTGGGTTAGTTGTCGCTGCTGCCATGAATTGTGTTCCCCTCATCTCTAAATGTTCCCTAACTTTCAGTATTTTTGTTTCTGTGTGCAGGTGTTATATTGGTGTTGTTTGAGTGCATCCTGCAATGATACGAAGTGCGTTGTTTTGTATTGTCTGTAAGGTGTTTATTTGTGTGTTTGAGATAATGGGTACCCAGCATGGGCTAGCATAGTCCATAACTGAGCGAATATATTGTTTGTATATGAGTGATGTTGTTTCCTGCTGGTGTCCAAAGTTTGTGCCTGTTAGTACCCTAAGCGTGTTAAGTCTTGACGTACATTTCTTTTTAATGTCCTGAATGTGGTTTGCAAAAGATAATGATGTGTTGTATGTGACCCCCAAGTATTTTGGTCCTGTGAGTGTGTGGAATGTTGGTGTTGTTTAGTGTAAGCTGTGGAGTTATCTGGTGTTCTTTTGTATTGCTTGTAAGCAAGGTGATGGTTGATTTTGTGGGCGCTACTTTGAGTCTATTGTGTGTGAGCCAGTCTTATATACTGTTTATGTATGTTTGTAGGTTATTTGTAGCGGTGTCGATGTTGTTGTGGGTGGATGTTAGAGTGATGTCATCTGCATATGATGATAAGGTAAGCTTGTTATCTATGGGTGTTGGACTGTCATGCATGTATAAGTTGAACAATGTTGGTGAGAGAACAGAGCCTTGAGGGACCCCGTTCGGAAAAAGTTTGTTTTTGGATGACTTGCCATTAAATGTGACATGTGAGTATTTTCCTGAAAGATAGTTGCTCAGCCATCTTTTACTGTTATTGTGCATGTTTGTGTTGAGTATTTTGTTTATGAGAGGGAAGCGTGGGATAGCATCAAATGCTTTACTAATGTCTATTGTTGCTAATAGTGTACATTGAGCTGGTCGTCTGGAGTTGATGCCGTCCATGATGTGCTGCGTGAGGTTAGTGAGTAATGTCGTGGTTGAGTGGTGAGGTCTGAATCCATGTTGAGTAGGCGATGTTGAGTAGGCGATGTTGGGTAGGCGATGTTGGGTAGGCGATGTTGGGTAGGCGATGTTGAGTAGGCGTATGTTACCATATTTTTTTAGTATTGTTTTAGATGCATGTAGTTTAGGTGTCTTTTTGAAAGTTTTGTCCAAAACTGTTTTATACATGACAGTTCTGGCAGCACCTGTATCTAGTTCAGAGGAACTGTAATTCCATTTAGGATTTAGGCCTACCTCTACAATATATGGATCTGTATTATCACCACTTTGGTGCTCATAAAATAGGTACTCCACTCCAATGTTCGAAGTATTTCCATTTTGAGGATTAACACTAGAAATGTTATAATTAGAATTTTCACCCCTTGTTTTCTTTGAAAAACAATGTTTAGCTATGTGGCTTATTTTACTACAGTTTCGGCAAACTGCTTCTTCAAAAGGGCAGTCCTTCTTCCAATGGTGTTTTCCTCACCCAGTACATGGCTTGGAAGGCTTTTCCTCCTGTTTAGCGCTCGAATTAGTAGGTTTAGTCGTATATGCCGCATACCTTTTATTTGTTTGTCTAGTAGGCTTATTAGGTCTGCCAGGCCTAGGAGATTTAAAGTTATTTATGTGTTGAACTTTACTACTGTGACTACCAAAAGCTCTAACATCTTTAGCAGCTGCTTCCCTAGCCGCAGCTATTTCTACAGCCTGACTAAAGTTAGGTCCTGTATAGCTAATAGGGCTCTCTGGGTAGACTCCTCTTTGAGACCCATTACAAACCTATCTCTTAACATTTCGTCTAATTTGTCCCCAAATTTACAAGTACGGCTATGGGCTTTTATACCTGCAACAAACTGCAATGCTTTTATTCGCAGTCTGATGCCTCGAATAAAATTTGAAACGTTCATAGATGAGAACTACTCGGGGTTTGTCGTGATTGGTTAGGGCCTGTACCAATTCACTACAGTATAGGTGCAAGTTTTTGATGCTTTAGGAGCAAGTAGGTCCATAACTAAGCCAAACGTTTTAGGGCCTATTATAGTCAAGAAGGTAGGTACTTTCTTAGCATCAGGAATGGAATTTGCCTCGAAAAACAACCTCACCCTAGTGGCATAAGCTTCGCAGTCCTCCCCAGAGTCTTCGTAGGGGCTTACATGGCTAATCACCGACATGCTAGAACAAAACCGATTTAGGCCAAATAACGTGAAGTAGGTTAGATAGGGTTTAAATTTGATTTAGTTACTCCCCAGTTAGGGCTGAATAGGAAATTGTAATAGGGTTAGGGCTGAGTAGGAATTAGTATTAGAGTTAGGGCTGAGTAGGAATTAGTATTAGAGTTAGGCCGGCGGGACCTAAGCTATAGTACGGTAGCTTACCAACACAAGCCAACCAAATCGAACGACCCACACTAGCTAGGCTACATCCAATTTTCCAAACCACCAAATAAACCCCATCTTTGTCGCCAAATGTGGGTGGGCAGTGGCGTCCACAGGACCAAATAAGTAAGGGGGCACTTCCAAATACAGGGGGGGGTACAAGTATTTGCAAGCTCTAAGAGGGTCCGGGGGCATGCTCCCCCGGGAAATTTTTAAAATTTACGCTGACTGGGACTGTGGCTGAGTGGGACAGCATTTCCTGCCTTCTGGAGGCAGTTAGGAGGGCAAATTATAATTATAGGGCTTCAAATATACTAAAAAATAAGGATTTTTTTTGGACATCCTTTGTATGTCCATGATATGAGGGTGAAACCAGATACACAATAACTTGGTAGATATACAAGTTTATTATTCTTACATACTATACATATAAATAATTGTCATGGGACTGAGAAGGTTATTGAAGACAGTATTCAGCTCTTTAGGTAATGTACAAGCAGTGGCGGTCCTAGCTTACATGACGCCCTGGGCGAACCTCACCTTCAGCGCCCCCCCCCCTGTTCGCCAACACACACACATTCGAATCCCCCCAAAATAAAGGACAGACATAACTCTTTCACAAAATAACTTTTTATTGGACTAATTGTTGGAACTTCAGAACCAAAACAAAGACTCAAATTTCTGAATTTTACAAATCCTTCATCACGTAAATAGAATAACTCACTTAAGAGAATGTAATTATGATACTATGAACAGGAAAAATACAAATTAAATTGCACAACTGCCATAAATAAACTAGAGAATCAAATTTCTAAATTGTACAAATGCTCTATCACATAAATAGAATAAGACACTTAAGAGAGGGTAATTATTATGCTACACTTTGAACAAGAAACAAAATAAATTGCACCACAGCACAACTGCCATCTAAAGCCTGACTCTTCTTACCTTCCTTGATGCAAAGTCATGAATTAAATCATCATATGAAATCTGCTCAGCAATTGTATGATTTATACTGATGATGGCCAGACCGGTAAGGCGTTTCTGTGACATGGTTGACCTCAGGTAGGATTTGATGAGCTTCAGCTTTGAAAAGCTCCTCTCTGCTTCAGCAACAGTGACTGGAAGAGTAAGACCAATTCTGAGAGCAGTCCACAAATTTGGATATATTTCAGAGAGCTCCCTTTCATGGATAAATGTCAGCAGTTCAAGCAAGGATATGGTCTTTGATGGCAAGTCAGGCAAGTTCTTCAGCTCCTGTGCACAGTGGCGGTCCTAGCTTACATGACGCCCTGGGCGAACCTCACCTTCAGCGCCCCCCCCCCTGTTCGCCACACACACATTCGAATCCCCCCAAAATAAAGGACAGACATAACTCTTTCACAAAATAACTTTTTATTGGACTAATTGTTGGAACTTCAGAACCAAAACAAAGACTCAAATTTCTGAATTTTACAAATCCTTCATCACGTAAATAGAATAACTCACTTAAGAGAATGTAATTATGATACTATGAACAGGAAAAATACAAATTAAATTGCACAACTGCCATAAATAAACTAGAGAATCAAATTTCTAAATTGTACAAATGCTCTATCACATAATAGAATAAGACACTTAAGAGAGGGTAATTATTATGCTACACTTTGAACAAGAAACAAAATAAATTGCACCACAGCACAACTGCCATCTAAAGCCTGACTCTCTTACCTTCCTTGATGCAAAGTCATGAATTAAATCATCATATGAAATCTGCTCAGCAATTGTATGATTTATACTGATGATGGCCAGACCGGTAAGGCGTTTCTGTGACATGGTTGACCTCAGGTAGGATTTGATGAGCTTCAGCTTTGAAAAGCTCCTCTCTGCTTCAGCAACAGTGACTGGAAGAGTAAGACCAATTCTGAGAGCAGTCCACAAATTTGGATATATTTCAGAGAGCTCCCTTTCATGGATAAATGTCAGCAGTTCAAGCAAGGATATGGTCTTTGATGGCAAGTCAGGCAAGTTCTTCAGCTCCTGTGCACAGTGGCGGTCCTAGCTTACATGACGCCCTGGGCGAACCTCACCTTCAGCGCCCCCCCCCCTGTTCGCCAACACACACACACATTCGAATCCCCCCAAAATAAAGGACAGACATAACTCTTTCACAAAATAACTTTTTATTGGACTAATTGTTGGAACTTCAGAACCAAAACAAAGACTCAAATTTCTGAATTTTACAAATCCTTCATCACGTAAATAGAATAACTCACTTAAGAGAATGTAATTATGATACTATGAACAGGAAAAATACAAATTAAATTGCACAACTGCCATAAATAAACTAGAGAATCAAATTTCTAAATTGTACAAATGCTCTATCACATAAATAGAATAAACTTAAGAGAGGGTAATTATTATGCTACACTTTGAACAAGAAACAAAATAAATTGCACCACAGCACAACTGCCATCTAAAGCCTGACTCTTCTTACCTTCCTTGATGCAAAGTCATGAATTAAATCATCATATGAAATCTGCTCAGCAATTGTATGATTTATACTGATGATGGCCAGACCGGTAAGGCGTTTCTGTGACATGGTTGACCTCAGGTAGGATTTGATGAGCTTCAGCTTTGAAAAGCTCCTCTCTGCTTCAGCAACAGTGACTGGAAGAGTAAGACCAATTCTGAGAGCAGTCCACAAATTTGGATATATTTCAGAGAGCTCCCTTTCATGGATAAATGTCAGCAGTTCAAGCAAGGATATGGTCTTTGATGGCAAGTCAGGCAAGTTCTTCAGCTCCTGTGCAAGCTCTCTGCCATCCAAGTCAGATTGTCCCTTAAAGTGTAGTGTAGTACTAAGGTTCACACATTGTTCTGTCAGCTCCTCAAATGTGAGATTTTGGAAATGTGTCAGCACTCCAAACTTCTCTCCCACAATTTCCAACGTGGAAAATCTTTCCTGAATGGCTGATGTTGCAGCATCAACCACTGCATTGAAAAATGTCACCTCCAGCTTCTTCAAAGCATCAATCAAGGGCTCATCAGATGCTTCATAGGAGAAGTGCCGCTTTGTGGACCTCAGCCGTTTTTGTTTTAACACAGCCTCCACATTCATTTGTTCACAGATATCTGTGGCTGCCATTTGTGCAGCCACAAAACCTGTTGCCCTGTAATTGCGGAGACCTCTCTCTGTTTTTTTTAGGAGATTTACTGTAACATCAACGTGCATGCTAGGAGACTGCATCTGCTTGCTCACATGCTGAATTTGGCACAACAGGTCATGCCACACCACTGAACAAATGGCGAAGCGGTATGACCCAACCTCCTCTGACAGAGATTGAGCCGACCTTTATTACAGAGTCTTGGTGTGGTCCCTCACCTCGATCAGTGCATCTCTCACTGCAGCTGCCTGATATCTCAGGGGCTCCACACTCTTGATCTTGCTTTCCCACCTTGTATCAGACCACATCTTCAATGTGATGTTCACATGTTTTTTCAAAATGGCCCATCGTTGTGTGGAGGCTGAAAACAAGTTGTAAAGCTTCTGCAAGATGCCAAAGTAACTTGTGGCATCAATAGATCCCTTAGCAGCATCGGCCACAAGCAAATTCAGAGAATGAGCCCCACATGGAACAAACAGAGCTCTGGGATTAATTCTAGGAGCCTGGATTGAACACCCTTGTTTTTTCCCTCATGTTGGCCCCGTGTCGTATGATTGTCCTCTACAGTCCATGAAAGGAACTTTAGCTCCTCCAGTCTCTTCAGAATCAGAGATGCCAAATGTTGACCAGTGGACTCCTCTGCCTCCAAAACCCCATGAATTTTTCCTTTATATGGGGTTCCCCTCCAGTGACACAACCCGAATCACAACTGACAACTGTTCAGTGTGGCTGATATTTGGAGTGCAATCTAGAATTATTGAAAAAAAACTTTGATTGTTTGATGTCGCTCACCATTGCTGAAATGGTCTTGCTGCTCGACAAATCAATGAGTTTCGTTTTGTATGTGGTGGCCGAGGTAGCTGGTGTGACTGGAGGTCCCTTTTGGACACGGTTAATGTGCTCTTGCATTATAGGATCAAATTGTGCCATCAGTTCAACTTCTTTCAGAAAATTGCCATTTGATGGTGAGAACAATTTTTCTGTATGTCCCCTTAGTGCCAAATTCCTAACTGCCAGAGAATGCACAATAGCAGTGAGACGTGTCAGCACCGCTCTCCATCTCAACTTCTCAGCCTCCAGAAGTGCCATCTCCTGCTTGTCAATGGTCTCCCCTTTCTCATCCTCACTGCCAGTTCTTTCCAGATTTTCATAGAATTTAGGTGTTCTGAACTGTTGTCATGTGATGTGAGCAATGAGCTTGCATGCTTCCAGTCCGAGAGTCCCAAACTTGTTAAATTTATTTTCCTCTTGGAAAATAATGTACAACAGAAACAGAAAAGGCTGTTGTTTTTTAAGGAATAGACCAACCAACTTCTGGTTATATTTTCCCCACTAACCAATGACTTCCTGAAGTATTGATGGTGGAAACTTCTTCCGTCACTGTCGTTTCTAGGGAATACAAAGTCAGATGGTACTTGACTTGGTCCCCTGGAAACCAGTTGTGTCCGAATTCTCTCAGTCAGAACTGAAGGCCAGTTAGCAGGGTCGGTGGACAGAGACTCATCCTCAGGAGGCGATTCTGCTCCAGGCATTTCTAATAGAAAGAACAAGAGCATTACTCATTAGTATACACACCTAAGTTAGATAACACATTATTCACAGCACTTTGTTATGGTGGTGGTGTTATGGAATTATGGTGGTGAAACACCACACATACCCAGTAACCCAGACCCAGTGATAATAACATTATAATTTATAACTGTTTGCAAAATGCTTTGCAGGGATGCACACACATACACATACACACACACGCACACACTCACAGACATATGTGCACACAAACTCACCTGAAGAGTCCTGCCGGGGAGAAGTAGAAGCAAATGGGTCTTCATCCTCAGGATCAGACTGCATTTGTGGAGACATATGTGAGGCTGAGGAGGTAGATGGCTCCTCAGCCTCAATAATGGCAGAAGTAGACGGCTTCTCATCCTGGCTAGTGGCAGAGGGTGTTCCAAAATATTTCAAAAGTGCCCCTGCAAATAGTAAAATAGAACATAACAGACCAATGCATGAATAGGCTAGTACAATTAATTTAACATGTTATTAAGCACAATTTATTAAACTTTTAGAATAGGAAACAAATGAATAATACAACCTCCTTGGTTAATGGCTAATTATATACATAATAGTACACTTCAAATGACTCAGAAAGCTATATCACAAAATAGCAGTGCAATATAGCAGTGAAGAGTAGATGACATAGCTCTATACCTTTATCTTTTGCTCGTTTCTCCTCTTCTTCTTTCCTCTTTTTTCTAAACTGAGCACCTGATAGCTTTGACCTCTTCTTATCCATTTGCGGTTATTTGACAGACCTTAGTGGCTTAGTGTGAAGATTCGTTCTGTAATAAATAATATACATTTCACTATTTAACCAAACCCAGAAAAATAACATTACATATGTTAAAGTATGGGCCTTTATTCCCAATAATATTAATCTGGAAGCATTTTGCATTGTTTAGGTCTTTTATGGGAAGGTTTATGGAAAATGCAATAGATGGTTTTTTATTAATAAAAATATATTTATTGATCTTTTATTATTATTTTATTTTATTTTTTATTTTTTTTATTTCTTTATTTATTTATTCTTATTTTTATTTTTATTTTTTTTGCAGGCGCTCATGCCGCCCCTCCACAAATGCCGCCCTGTGCGGCTGCCCATATTGCCCATATGAGGAACCGCCACTGCCTGTGCAAGCTCTCTGCCATCCAAGTCAGATTGTCCCTTAAAGTGTAGTGTAGTACTAAGGTTCACACATTGTTCTGTCAGCTCCTCAAATGTGAGATTTTGGAAATGTGTCAGCACTCCAAACTTCTCTCCCACAATTTCCAACGTGGAAAATCTTTCCTGAATGGCTGATGTTGCAGCATCAACCACTGCATTGAAAAATGTCACCTCCAGCTTCTTCAAAGCATCAATCAAGGGCTCATCAGATGCTTCATAGGAGAAGTGCCGCTTTGTGGACCTCAGCCGTTTTGTTTTAACACAGCCTCCACATTCATTTGTTCACAGATATCTGTGGCTGCCATTTGTGCAGCCACAAAACCTGTTGCCCTGTAATTGCGGAGACCTCTCTCTGTTTTTTTTAGGAGATTTACTGCAACATCAACGTGCATGCTAGGAGACTGCATCTGCTTGCTCACATGCTGAATTTGGCACAACAGGTCATGCCACACCACTGAACAAATGGCGAAGCGGTATGACCCAACCTCCTCTGACAGAGATTGAGCCTCGACCTTTATTACAGAGTCTTTGGTGTGGTCCCTCACCTCGATCAGTGCATCTCTCACTGCAGCTGCCTGATATCTCAGGGGCTCCACACTCTTGATCTTGCTTTCCCACCTTGTATCAGACCACATCTTCAATGTGATGTTCACATGTTTTTTCAAAATGGCCCATCGTTGTGTGGAGGCTGAAAACAAGTTGTAAAGCTTCTGCAAGATGCCAAAGTAACTTGTGGCATCAATAGATCCCTTAGCAGCATCGGCCACAAGCAAATTCAGAGAATGAGCCCCACATGGAACAAACAGAGCTCTGGGATTAATTTCTAGGAGCCTGGATTGAACACCCTTGTTTTTTCCCCTCATGTTGGCCCCGTTGTCGTATGATTGTCCTCTACAGTCCATGAAAGGAACTTTTAGCTCCTCCAGTCTCTTCAGAATCAGAGATGCCAAATGTTGACCAGTGGACTCCTCTGCCTCCAAAAACCCCATGAAATGTTCCTTTATATGGGGTTCCCCTCCAGTGACACAACCCGAATCACAACTGACAACTGTTCAGTGTGGCTATATTTGGAGTGCAATCTAGAATTATTGAAAAAAACTTTGATTGTTTGATGTCGCTCACCATTGCTGAAATGGTCTTGCTGCTCGACAAATCAATGAGTTCGTTTTGTATGTGGTGGCCGAGGTAGCTGGTGTGACTGGAGGTCCCTTTTGGACACGGTTAATGTGCTCTTGCATTATAGGATCAAATTGTGCCATCAGTTCAACTTCTTTCAGAAAATTGCCATTTGATGGTGAGAACAATTTTTCTGTATGTCCCCTTAGTGCCAAATTCCTAACTGCCAGAGAATGCACAATAGCAGTGAGACGTGTCAGCACCGCTCTCCATCTCAACTTCTCAGCCTCCAGAAGTGCCATCTCCTGCTTGTCAATGGTCTCCCCCTTTCTCATCCTCACTGCCAGTTCTTTCCAGATTTTCATAGAATTTAGGTGTTCTGAACTGTTGTCATGTGATGTGAGCAATGAGCTTGCATGCTTCCAGTCCGAGAGTCCCAAACTTGTTAAATTTATTTTCCTCTTGGAAAATAATGTACAACAGAAACAGAAAAGGCTGTTGTTTTTTAAGGAATAGACCAACCAACTTCTGATTATATTTTCCCCACTAACCAATGACTTCCATGGTGGAAACTTCTTCCGTCACTGTCGTTTCTAGGGAATACAAAGTCAGATGGTACTTGACTTGGTCCCCTGGAAACCAGTTGTGTCCGAATTCTCTCAGTCAGAACTGAAGGCCAGTTAGCAGGGTCGGTGGACAGAGACTCATCCTCAGGAGGCGATTCTGCTCCAGGCATTTCTAATAGAAAGAACAAGAGCATTACTCATTAGTATACACACCTAAGTTAGATAACACATTATTCACAGCACTTTGTTATGGTGGTGGTGTTATGGAATTATGGTGGTGAAACACCACACATACCCAGTAACCCAGACCAGTGATAATAACATTATAATTTATAACTGTTTGCAAAATGCTTTGCAGGGATGCACACACATACACATACACACACACGCACACACTCACAGACATATGTGCACACAAACTCACCTGAAGAGTCCTGCCGGGGAGAAGTAGAAGCAAATGGGTCTTCATCCTCAGGATCAGACTGCATTTGTGGAGACATATGTGAGGCTGAGGAGGTAGATGGCTCCTCAGCCTCAATAATGGCAGAAGTAGACGGCTTCTCATCCTGGCTAGTGGCAGAGGGTGTTCCAAAATATTTCAAAAGTGCCCCTGCAAATAGTAAAATAGAACATAACAGACCAATGCATGAATAGGCTAGTACAATTAATTTAACATGTTATTAAGCACAATTTATTAAACTTTTAGAATAGGAAACAAATGAATCATACAACCTCCTTGGTTAATGGCTAATTATATACATAATAGTACACTTCAAATGACTCAGAAAGCTATATCACAAAATAGCAGTGCAATATAGCAGTGAAGAGTAGATGACACAGCTCTATACCTTTATCTTTTGCTCGTTTCTCCTCTTCTTCTTTCCTCTTTTTTCTAAACTGAGCACCTGATAGCTTTGACCTCTTCTTATCCATTTGCGGTTATTTGACAGACCTTAGTGGCTTAGTGTGAAGATTCGTTCTGTAATAAATAATATACATTTCACTATTTAACCAAACCCAGAAAAATAACATTACATATGTTAAAGTATGGGCCTTTATTCCCAATAATATAATCTGGAAGCATTTTGCATTGTTTAGGTCTTTTATGGGAAGGTTTATGGAAAATGCAATAGATGGTTTTTTATTAATAAAAATATTTATTGATCTTTTATTATTTATTTTATTTTATTTTTTATTTTTTTTTATTTCTTTATTTATTTATTCTTATTTTTATTTTTATTTTTTTTGCAGGCGCTCATGCCGCCCCTCCACAAATGCCGCCCTGTGCGGCTGCCCATATTGCCCATATGAGGAACCGCCACTGCCTGTGCAAGCTCTCTGCCATCCAAGTCAGATTGTCCCTTAAAGTGTAGTGTAGTACTAAGGTTCACACATTGTTCTGTCAGCTCCTCAAATGTGAGATTTTGGAAATGTGTCAGCACTCCAAACTTCTCTCCCACAATTTCCAACGTGGAAAATCTTTCCTGAATGGCTGATGTTGCAGCATCAACCACTGCATTGAAAAATGTCACCTCCAGCTTCTTCAAAGCATCAATCAAGGGCTCATCAGATGCTTCATAGGAGAAGTGCCGCTTTGTGGACCTCAGCCGTTTTTGTTTTAACACAGCCTCCACATTCATTTGTTCACAGATATCTGTGGCTGCCATTTGTGCAGCCACAAAACCTGTTGCCCTGTAATTGCGGAGACCTCTCTCTGTTTTTTTTAGGAGATTTACTGCAACATCAACGTGCATGCTAGGAGACTGCATCTGCTTGCTCACATGCTGAATTTGGCACAACAGGTCATGCCACACCACTGAACAAATGGCGAAGCGGTATGACCCAACCTCCTCTGACAGAGATTGAGCCTCGACCTTTATTACAGAGTCTTTGGTGTGGTCCCTCACCTCGATCAGTGCATCTCTCACTGCAGCTGCCTGATATCTCAGGGGCTCCACACTCTTGATCTTGCTTTCCCACCTTGTATCAGACCACATCTTCAATGTGATGTTCACATGTTTTTTCAAAATGGCCCATCGTTGTGTGGAGGCTGAAAACAAGTTGTAAAGCTTCTGCAAGATGCCAAAGTAACTTGTGGCATCAATAGATCCCTTAGCAGCATCGGCCACAAGCAAATTCAGAGAATGAGCCCCACATGGAACAAACAGAGCTCTGGGATTAATTTCTAGGAGCCTGGATTGAACACCCTTGTTTTTTCCCCTCATGTTGGCCCCGTTGTCGTATGATTGTCCTCTACAGTCCATGAAAGGAACTTTTAGCTCCTCCAGTCTCTTCAGAATCAGAGATGCCAAATGTTGACCAGTGGACTCCTCTGCCTCCAAAACCCCATGAAATGTTCCTTTATATGGGGTTCCCCTCCAGTGACACAACCCGAATCACAACTGACAACTGTTCAGTGTGGCTGATATTTGGAGTGCAATCTAGAATTATTGAAAAAAACTTTGATTGTTTGATGTCGCTCACCATTGCTGAAATGGTCTTGCTGCTCGACAAATCAATGAGTTCGTTTTGTATGTGGTGGCCGAGGTAGCTGGTGTGACTGGAGGTCCCTTTTTGGACACGGTTAATGTGCTCTTGCATTATAGGATCAAATTGTGCCATCAGTTCAACTTCTTTCAGAAAATTGCCATTTGATGGTGAGAACAATTTTTCTGTATGTCCCCTTAGTGCCAAATTCCTAACTGCCAGAGAATGCACAATAGCAGTGAGACGTGTCAGCACCGCTCTCCATCTCAACTTCTCAGCCTCCAGAAGTGCCATCTCCTGCTTGTCAATGGTCTCCCCCTTTCTCATCCTCACTGCCAGTTCTTTCCAGATTTTCATAGAATTTAGGTGTTCTGAACTGTTGTCATGTGATGTGAGCAATGAGCTTGCATGCTTCCAGTCCGAGAGTCCCAAACTTGTTAAATTTATTTTCCTCTTGGAAAATAATGTACAACAGAAACAGAAAAGGCTGTTGTTTTTTAAGGAATAGACCAACCAACTTCTGATTATATTTTCCCCACTAACCAATGACTTCCATGGTGGAAACTTCTTCCGTCACTGTCGTTTCTAGGGAATACAAAGTCAGATGGTACTTGACTTGGTCCCCTGGAAACCAGTTGTGTCCGAATTCTCTCAGTCAGAACTGAAGGCCAGTTAGCAGGGTCGGTGGACAGAGACTCATCCTCAGGAGGCGATTCTGCTCCAGGCATTTCTAATAGAAAGAACAAGAGCATTACTCATTAGTATACACACCTAAGTTAGATAACACATTATTCACAGCACTTTGTTATGGTGGTGGTGTTATGGAATTATGGTGGTGAAACACCACACATACCCAGTAACCCAGACCCAGTGATAATAACATTATAATTTATAACTGTTTGCAAAATGCTTTGCAGGGATGCACACACATACACATACACACACACGCACACTCACAGACATATGTGCACACAAACTCACCTGAAGAGTCCTGCCGGGGAGAAGTAGAAGCAAATGGGTCTTCATCCTCAGGATCAGACTGCATTTGTGGAGACATATGTGAGGCTGAGGAGGTAGATGGCTCCTCAGCCTCAATAATGGCAGAAGTAGACGGCTTCTCATCCTGGCTAGTGGCAGAGGGTGTTCCAAAATATTTCAAAAGTGCCCTGCAAATAGTAAAATAGAACATAACAGACCAATGCATGAATAGGCTAGTACAATTAATTTAACATGTTATTAAGCACAATTTATTAAACTTTAGAATAGGAAACAAATGAATCATACAACCTCCTTGGTTAATGGCTAATTATATACATAATAGTACACTTCAAATGACTCAGAAAGCTATATCACAAAATAGCAGTGCAATATAGCAGTGAAGAGTAGATGACACAGCTCTATACCTTTATCTTTTGCTCGTTTCTCCTCTTCTTCTTTCCTCTTTTTTCTAAACTGAGCACCTGATAGCTTTGACCTCTTCTTATCCATTTGCGGTTATTTGACAGACCTTAGTGGCTTAGTGTGAAGATTCGTTCTGTAATAAATAATATACATTTCACTATTTAACCAAACCCAGAAAAATAACATTACATATGTTAAAGTATGGGCCTTTATTCCCAATAATATTAATCTGGAAGCATTTTGCATTGTTTAGGTCTTTTATGGGAAGGTTTATGGAAAATGCAATAGATGGTTTTTATTAATAAAAATATATTTATTGATCTTTTATTATTTATTTTATTTTATTTTTTATTTTTTTTTATTTCTTTATTTATTTATTCTTATTTTTATTTTTATTTTTTTTGCAGGCGCTCATGCCGCCCCTCCACAAATGCCGCCCTGTGCGGCTGCCCATATTGCCCATATGAGGAACCGCCACTGTGTACAAGATATCCTTCCTAACGATCTCGTAGTCGCGTTCTCCACAACAAATTTTACATGTTTTAATTTTAATCACAGGATTTTCTCTTCATATCAACAATATGGGAAATTACACAATATTAATAATATATATAGTAAATATCAACAATATGGGAAATTATACAATATTAATAATATATGAGGGGTCGCGCGTCTTACGGTACCTAAGCACCACCACAGGCGAAAACGTGTTTTTGATGGATATCACTATTTTCACCCTTCCTCTATCGCGTGGTTTGGGTTATAATGACCTTACGACACTAGAAGTATGGTTGAAAACCTTATGAAGCGAACTACTTTTTTCACCTCTATCGCCAGCCAAAAGTTCACCCAAAGTTCGGCATAATAAGAAAAAAAATAAAAAAAAAATATATATAATATAAAATATAAAATATGAAAATCTATTCCAAAAACTCATCAACATCTTCATTAGCATACTTAGAACTCTAATTTAGCCAAAAATGAACGTTCTAGCTCAATTAATAACAGAGATACTATTGCGAGAATATTGCTGAACTTTGGAGGCGTGGCGAATTTTAATTTTGGCGCTTAGGTACCTTAAGACGCGGAATCCCTCATGTATAGTAACCAATTACTATCTTCAAATATTATGACTAGATTTTGGGTTTATGATAAAATCTATCTGGAAGCAGTTGACGAAGAAACGAGGGGGCACCATTGAAAAACGAGGGGGCTTGGCCCCCTGGTGCCCCCTCGGTGGGGTGTTAGACCCCGTTAGGTACAGTGGCGAAACTACCGAGGGTGCAGGCGGTGTAATGCATCGGGGCCCACAGTTTGGGCCCATCATAGATTTGTTTAATTAATAAATAAAAATTGTACTCATAAGCAAATACAAATCTAAAGATTACACTGGTATGCATATGAAATTTTTTTGTCTGCTGTGAGTGTTTTTTCAACTCATATTATATAATTCGACCATGCTGAATTCGAAAATGACATTGGTTTTCCTCAATCAGGTCAGGTTTTTTCTCTATTGGCCATTTATTATAAGTCCAATTTTATCCCCAAATTTATTGATTTTTTTAGCTTAAACACTGTAAATACGAGTAATATTATAAGAACACTCTGCTTCACAAATTTGGTCTACTTGCATTTCCTCCCCATAAGAATGACGCAAGGCCGACTTGAAAGTACGGACCATGTTTTCCGCGAGACCATTAGTAGACGGGTGAAAAACACTAGCCCGGACATGTCTAATGCCATTTAGGTGGACAAAAGAACGAAATTCCTCACTGGTAAAACAAGTACCATTGTCAGAAACAAGAACTATGGGTAAACCTCATCGAGCGAAACACGAACGGAGTAAGCGAATAGTAACACCCGAAGTCGTGGAAGTAGTTGGAAAAATTCCATCCACTTAGAGTAGGCGTCCACACTGACTAGGAAATAAATATTATTTATAGGACCTGCATAGTCAACATGGATCCTATACCAAGGTATAGTAGGCCATTCCCATGGATGAAATAGACTTTTCCTTGGGCGATCTTTGTTCTCTAGGCAATTTTGACAGGAACGAACCAATGATTCGAGTTCTTCATCTAAACCGGGTCACCAGAAATAAGCTCTCGCCAGCTCTTTCATTTTTGTTGCACCCATGTGTTCAGCGTGAAGTTCTTTCACTAAGTTCGATTTGCCTTTACTCGGAATTATCACTCTGTGGCCCCATAAGAGACAGCCATTTTGGATTGAAAGTCCAGACTGACGTTGATAAAAAGGCTGTAATTCACTTTTAACCTTAATAGGCCAACCCTCTGAGCAGTAATGGATGACCCTAGACAGAAGAGGGTCTGATTTTGTCCACTGCCCTATCTGTACTGCAATTACTGGAGTGGAGTCCAAAAACTCCACCAAGTGAACCCATTCTGTAGGTATAGGTACGCATTCATTTGGATTTTCTAAAGGCAACGTACTTAGACCATCAGCCGTACCTAGAGTTTGCCTGACCGGTGTATAAGTCAAATTTATAGGCTTGTAGAATCAGTGCCCATCGTTGAATCCTACCTGAGGCCATAACTAGAATATTTTTATTAGGTGAAAATAAACCTAACAGAGGTTTATGGTCAGGGCCGTTTCCTCGCAAAAGCAGACTAAGTGGCCGCTTAGGGCCCCGCTGCTACTAGGGGGCCACTAGACAGGCTCCCAGGTCATAGCTCAGTGGGCAAGAATAGGAATATAGCTGAAGTTATTATTAATATTATTGTTATTATTATTATTATTATTATTATTATTATTATTATTATTATTATTAGTGTTGTATTAATTAAAGTTTTTGTATGAGACAAATGTGATAAAACGGAGACAAACGAAACGTTTTGGTCGTTATGTGTAAATAACTATTATGAGATCTTATTTCTACATTATTTAACTTTATTCTTACTATATGCTTATACTTTCCTAAACGCTTAATTTTTCTAGTATTGTAAAACATTATTTCACTAATTTACTAATTATTAAGAGATTTTGTAACACTTTAAAACCTAGGATTATTTTCGTTATGTTTTCAAGTTTATTAATTCTTTTCTCATCTTTTTCAGATAATGTGAATTTTGTTTGTTAAAACCTAAATGGTCTGATAAATTATTTGAATGTATTTGATTAACGTTACAATTATAACAATTACTATTATTATTATTTATTATTTTTATTATTATTATTATTATTATTTTTATTATTTTTATTATTATTATTATTATTATTATTTAGCAGATTAGTTGTGGTTAACTAGATGTGACTTCGTGCATCTTCGAAAATGAAACGACATTATCCATCAGGAGCTGAAAAACGGAAAAAGAAGAAAATAGAGGAGGAGAAGCTTTCCAGTAGCACAGGTGAGATGTGCCACTTCTATATTCTTTTGATTACAGTTCAGGCAACTAGGTTAGGTAGACTCTCTAAGATACTGAGCTCTCTAAGATACTGAGCTCTGGAGCTGACTCTGACATTGATGGAAGAGAACTGGCCCTCGAAATTAAGAACTTGCTGACTTTACCTTCACACAACATGACTGCATTGGAGCTTCTCTCCTTCATTCATCAGAAGCAACTGGAGGAACTATACCCCCAATCTCTGGATTGCACTAAGAATTGTCTGCACTCTACCTGTGACAGTAGCGTCAGCCGAGAGGAGCTTCTCTAAGATGAAGCTAATCAAGAACTACTTCAGATCATCAATGGGGCAGGATCTCCTCAGTGGCCTTGGCATCATAAGCATCAACCAGGACGTTGGCAGGGAGATTTCATATGATGATGTTATTGATGATTTCGCCCAGAAAAAATCTAGGAGGCAAAAATTTTGAAGATACAAACTGTTCTGTATAACTGTTAGCTATTACACGATTGTATCGTAGAGTTAGTAATTGTTTGGTAGTTGATAATTGCATTATTTTTATACATAGTTCTGTCATTTATTCTGAATAATGTATAAGCTAATTTTCAGGAATTTCATGAAGAGTATTTTTTCTGTTTGTCTTCTGAAAGTACAGATTTGTTGTTTTAGACATAAATGTTTCATTAAAATTGTTTCATAATTGTTTTTTATTAACACAACCATTTTTTGTATGTGTGTGCTGAGGTGATGTAGTAAGGCGTGAGTTGGTGGATGGAGGGGTGGGACCTCAAATGGGTATACTGCTTAGGGCCCCCTAATGGCTAGAAACGTCCCTGCTTATGGTCAGTAATTAGTTTGAATTCATGACTCCATAGATAGAAATGAAATTTCTTTACTGCAAATACTAAAGCTAAGGCTTCACGTTCAAGTTGTGTATATCGCCTTTCAGTCTCAGTTAGTGTTCTAGAAGCAAAACAGATAGGCCTATCTATACCATCAATGTGGTGAGATAACATGCCCCAATTCCATAAGAACTGCTATCCGCTGAAACTACGAGAGGAAGTTTAGGATTATAATGCACAAAGAGAGTGGACTTTAGTAGTACGTCCTTGGAAGCCTCAAATGCTTCCTTTTGGGTTTTCTCCCATGTCCACTGCTCCCCAGATCGTAATAACGTATTTAGGAGTTCAAGGAAAGTCGATGCATTAGGGAAAAATTTCCTATAAAAGTTTAGGAGACCTAAATAAGCTTGTAACTGTGTGATGTTTTGTGGAAGTAGTGCATTTTTTATTGCTTCTAGTTTGTGAATGCCTGAGGCATCTATGTGGAACCCCAAATATGAAACCTCATTAGTGACCCAAGAACACTTTTCTTTCTTTAGCTTAAGACCGGCATCTCGGAGTCTTTTTAGAACTGTTGTTAATCTAGTTAGGTGTTCTTTTTTAGATGAACCTGAAGTGAGGACATCATCTAGAAAACAAAGTACCCGGAATGTGACCTAGAACTTGGTCCATTGTTCTCTGAAAAATACCCGGAGCCGATGCTATTCTATAGCATAGCCTATTGTACCTATATAGGCCTCGGTGCGTATTTATGATAGTTAGCTCTTCAGAATTTTCATCTAAACTTAGTTGAGCATAGGCTTGGGACATATTTAGTTTTGTGAAATATTTACCCCAGCAAGAAAGCTAAATAATTCATCAGGCTTGGGTATAGGGTACTAATCTAGAAGAACTGCTCTATTTGCTGTTAAACGGTAATCCCCACATAACCGCACTGAATTGTCAGGTTTTAATAAAGGAATTACCGGGGCAGCCCACTTAGCGTGTGTGACTGGTTCGATAATTTTATCTTCGAGCAGCCTATCATTTTCTAATTTTACCTACTCCCGCAGTGCATGTGCAATTGAACGAGCCTTACAAAATTTTGGAGTTACTTAGGGTTTCCCTCTATACAGACCTGATGGTCTTTTAGTTTGCCTACTTCAGGCCCAAAAAGAGAAGAAAACTCCATTAACATTGAGTTTATGTCAGATGGATATGCGAGTGTATGCACATCTACCCAACCCTTTGGCAAAATTTTGTCAAAAGGCAATTTCAAAGCATCAATCCAATACCGGCCTAGTAGAGTAGGCCCTTGCTCATCCACCACTAAAAGAGTTAAGAGATGAGACAAAGTTTTGTTGTTGTTGTTGTTTAGCCGATCAGCTCACCCCGATCGAGCAAGCCGGCGGCACGCAGGTAACCGATCGCCCTCTCCGGAGTGGACCAGAAGTTCAGCGCACTAGCGATGTTGTGTTGTGTTGTTTGTTGTGCTAGAGCGGTAAAGTCTGTCATAATGTGTTCAATTGTTTGTGGTGTGTCCTGGCACAGGTGGCAGGTGTCGTCTGTGGAGTTGTCTAGTCTGTGTTTATATGTCCGTAAGTTGGGGTGATGTCCACATCGGAGTCGTGCTAAGTTAACTCGATCCGATCTGCTCAGGCTGATATCTGACCTGTTAATGGGTGGCGGCTTCGCACCTAGGATCACATTCGGACCGAGTCGTGTCAGTGCTTTGTGGGTTAGGTGTGTGTGTATGTGTTTTCTGTATTGTGTGATGTCTGTGGGGCGTGGTATGGAATGGAGTATTTGGTTATAATGTCTCTCTGGTGTTACCTTAATGGTGCGAGGTGTCGGTGCATGATTGTACATGTAGTGGCAAGGGTGTTGTGGGTTAGTTGTCGCTGCTGCCATGAATTGTGTTCCCCTCATCTCTAAATGTTCCCTAACTTTCAGTATTTTTGTTTCTGTGTGCAGGTGTTATATTGGTGTTGTTTGAGTGCATCCTGCAATGATACGAAGTGCGTTGTTTTGTATTGTCTGTAAGGTGTTTATGTGCGTGTTTGAGATAATGGGTGCCCAGCATGGGCTAGCATAGTCCATAACTGAGCGAATATATTGTTTGTATATGAGTGATGTTGTTTCCTGCTGGTGTCCAAAGTTTGTGCCTGTTAGTACCCTAAGCGTGTTAAGTCTTGACGTACATTTCTTTTTAATGTCCTGAATGTGGTTTGCAAAAGATAATGATGTGTTGTATGTGACCCCCAAGTATTTTGGTCCTGTGAGTGTGTGGAATGTTGGTGTTGTTTAGTGTAAGCTGTGGAGTTATCTGGTGTTCTTTTGTATTGCTTGTAAGCAAGGTGATGGTTGATTTTGTGGGCGCTACTTTGAGTCTATTGTGTGTGAGCCAGTCTTATATACTGTTTATGTATGTTTGTAGGTTATTTGTAGCGGTGTCGATGTTGTTGTGGGTGGATGTTAGAGTGATGTCATCTGCATATGATGATAAGGTAAGCTTGTTATCTATGGGTGTTGGACTGTCATGCATGTATAAGTTGAACAATGTTGGTGAGAGAACAGAGCCTTGAGGGACCCCGTTCGGAAAAAGTTTGTTTTTGGATGACTTGCCATTAAATGTGACATGTGAGTATTTTCCTGAAAGATAGTTGCTCAGCCATCTTTTACTGTCATTGTGCATGTTTGTGTTGAGTATTTTGTTTATGAGAGGGAAGCGTGGGATAGCATCAAATGCTTTACTAATGTCTATTGTTGCTAATAGTGTACATTGAGCTGGTCGTCTGGAGTTGATGCCGTCCATGATGTGCTGCGTGAGGTTAGTGAGTAATGTCGTGGCTGAGTGGTGAGGTCTGAATCCATGTTGAGTAGGCGATGTTGAGTAGGCGATGTTGGGTAGGCGATGTTGGGTAGGCGATGTTGAGTAGGCGTATGTTACCATATTTTTTTAGTATTGTTTTAGATGCATGTAGTTTAGTTGTCTTTTTGAAAGTTTTGTCCAAAACTGTTTTATACATGACAGTTCTGGCAGCACCTGTATCTAGTTCAGAGGAACTGTAATTCCATTTAGGATTTAGGCCTACCTCTACAATATATGGATCTGTATTATCACCACTTTGGTGCTCATAAAATAGGTACTCCACTCCAATGTTCGAAGTATTTCCATTTTGAGGATTAACACTAGAAATGTTATAATTAGAATTTTCACCCCTGGTTTTCTTTGAAAAACAATGTTCAGCTATGTGGCTTATTTTACTACAGTTTCGGCAAACTGCTTCTTCAAAAGGGCAGTCCTTCTTCCATTGGTGTTTTCCTCACCCAGTACATGGCTTGGAAGGCTTTTCCTCCTGTTTAGCGCTCGAATTAGTAGGTTTAGTCGTATATGCCGCATACCTTTTATTTGTTTGTCTAGTAGGCTTATTAGGTCTGCCAGGCCTAGGAGATTTAAAGTTATTTATGTGTTGAACTTTACTACTGTGACTACCAAAAGCTCTAACATCTTTAGCAGCTGCTTCCCTAGCCGCAGCTATTTCTACAGCCTGACTAAAAGTTAGGTCCTGTATAGCTAATAGGGCTCTCTGGGTAGACTCCTCTTTGAGACCCATTACAAACCTATCTCTTAACATTTCGTCTAATTTGTCCCCAAATTTACAAGTACGGCTATGGGCTTTTATACCTGCAACAAACTGCAATGCTTTTATTCGCAGTCTGATGCCTCGAATAAAATTTGAAACGTTCATAGATGAGAACTACTCGGGGTTTGTCGTGATTGGTTAGGGCCTGTACCAATTCACTACAGTATAGGTGCAAGTTTTTGATGCTTTAGGAGCAAGTAGGTCCATAACTAAGCCAAACGTTTTAGGGCCTATTATAGTCAAGAAGGTAGGTACTTTCTTAGCATCAGGAATGGAATTTGCCTCGAAAAACAACCTCACCCTAGTGGCATAAGCTTCGCAGTCCTCCCCAGAGTCTTCGTAGGGGCTTATATGGCTAATCACCGACATGCTAGAACAAAACCGATTTAGGCCAAATAACGTGAAGTAGGTTAGATAGGGTTTAAATTTGATCTAGTTACTCCCCAGTTAGGGCTGAATAGGAAATTGTAATAGGGTTAGGGCTGAGTAGGAATTAGTATTAGAGTTAGGGCTGAGTAGGAATTAGTATTAGAGTTAGGCCGGCGGGACCTAAGCTATAGTACGGTAGCTTACCAACACAAGCCAACCAAATCGAACGACCCACACTAGCTAGGCTACATCCAATTTTCCAAACCACCAAATAAATCCCATCTTTGTCGCCAAATGTGGGTGGGCAGTGGCGTCCACAGGACCAAATAAGTAAGGGGGCACTTCCAAATACAGGGGGGGGTACAAGTATTTGCAAGCTCTAAGAGGGTCCGGGGGCATGCTCCCCCGGGAAATTTTTAAAATTTACGCTGACTGGGACTGTGGCTGAGTGGGACAGCATTTCCTGCCTTCTGGAGGCAGTTAGGAGGGCAAATTATAATTATAGGGCTTCAAATATACTAAAAAAAAGGATTTTTTTTGGACATCCTTTGTATGTCCATGATATGAGGGTGAAACCAGATACACAATAACTTTGTAGATATACAAGTTTATTATTCTTACATACTATACATATAAATAATTGTCATGGGACTGAGAAGGTTATTGAAGACAGTATTCAGCTCTTTAGGTAATGTACAAGATATCCTTCCTAACGATCTCGTAGTCGCGTTCTCCACAACAAATTTTACATGTTTTAATTTTAATCACAGGATTTTCTCTTCATATCAACAATATGGGAAATTACACAATATTAATAATATATATAGTAAATATCAACAATATGGGAAATTATACAATATTAATAATACATATATGAGGGGTCGCGCGTCTTACGGTACCTAAGCACCACCACAGGCGAAAACGTGTTTTTGATGGATATCACTATTTTCACCCTTCCTCTATCGCGTGGTTTGGGTTATAATGACCTTACGACACTAGAAGTATGGTTGAAAACCTTATGAAGCGAACTACTTTTTTCACCTCTATCGCCAGCCAAAAGTTCACCCAAAGTTCGGCATAATAAGAAAATAAAAAAATAAAAAAATATATATATAAAATATAAAATATGAAAATCTATTCCAAAAACTCATCAACATCTTCATTAGCATACTTAGAACTCTAATTTAGCCAAAAATGAACGTTCTAGCTCAATTAATAACAGAGATACTATTGCAAGAATATTGCTGAACTTTGGAGGCGTGGCGAATTTTAATTTTGGCGCTTAGGTACCTTAAGACGCGGAATCCCTCATATATAGTAACCAATTACTATCTTCAAATATTATGACTAGATTTTGGGTTTATGATAAAATCTATCTGGAAGCAGTTGACGAAGAAACGAGGGGGCACCATTGAAAAACGAGGGGGCTTGGCCCCCTGGTGCCCCCTCGGTGGGGTGTTAGACCCCGTTAGGTACAGTGGCGAAACTACCGAGGGTGCAGGCGGTGCAATGCATCGGGGCCCACAGTTTGGGCCCATCATAGATTTGTTTAATTAATAAATAAAAATTGTACTTATAAAGCAAATTCAAATCTAAAGATTAGATTATTAGCTAATAAGAATAACTATAAAAAAGTAAATATCATTGCTGCCATGTTAAATGTTGCAAGACAGATTAAGTGGCCTTTCGATAGTTTCATTTGGAAATAAAATTGCAAGAGAATTAAATTTAGAGGAAATGGTGACCACTTTTGCTGAAATGAAAACCAAAACAGTTGACTTTAAATAAACGGTGAGTAGATATATTGTGTCTAAAGTGTTGTAAATATTTATCAACACGCATTGTGACGTGGATTTTTTTAGGGGGCCCATGTAAATATTTTGCACCAGGGTCCACAACAACCTAGTTTCGCCACTGGTTAGGTATTACGTTATTAAATAAACAATAAAGGTACTTACAGGTGTTTTGATTTAGATCTTCTTTAGGGCCTACCATAGGTGCCAGCGTCCCATAAGCCACCTGCCTAATTCTCTAACTTTACCAATTTAGAAGCTATAGACATTACCCCTAACTGATATAATAATTATAATTAGACAACTTCCTGCTTTCCTTAGCCATTTTAGAAACATCACCAAATTAAACTTTGCACCAACGATTTAATTACATAAAAAAACACATGCTGGTTTAGCTAGCCCATTGACCAAACAGACCGCGTTTCGCTGTTTATCTTTTTGTGTTGCCATTCAGCTTTCTTTTAGTGACTGTTCCCTTTAGTGACTTTTAGACTATATAGGCGGCTAGGGTGGTCCAAAAAATAAAATTTTGTAATTTTTTTACCTCCACATGGCTGCTCCTGTTCCTATATCTATCAAACATCTCCATGCCAAATTTTAGCCTAATTGAATGATATTTACTGGTCGCTATGAATTTCATTTTACTACTCATTTTCTAGTAGACTGATCTTCTGGGTTAAAAAATGAAAAAACAAGGGCAAATACTAGTTTATTTGTTTGAAAACAAATTAAATCTCAAAGAAAGCTTATATTTTTAGAAAACAGAATAACTCTTAAAGAAAACAGATTAATTTTTAAAGAACAAAAATGATATGTTTGATAGAAAATTACATTTAACATTCGTTTATAATATACTGTACATCATTACTTAGATTAACGCTTCATCACTGACTCCTTCGAAGACGATGAGTAGTCTTGCTACTAATCGGAGGATGAATTGTTTTTGTTCTTCATCCTTCGTCAAAGATGTATTATATGCCTTGATAAGGGAGATACCCCTCTCCGCCGAATCATTGACAACTTTTAGGTTGATTGCTATGCGTCGAAACTCTTGAAAGCAATCATTCTCCGTCCAGGAATTGGGATCGGTCTTCAGGAAGGTATCCTCCGCTGCCTCCCTTCCTTCTTTCTTTAACAGATCGAAGATTCCCAGGGTCCTTTTGGTGACCATTTCATACAAATTCAAATCTTCAATGTTTCCTTTAAGTTTCAATTGACAATTAACAGTGGTATTCTCGTTACGTTGGAGGTTTACGACCATCTTCCGTTTGGTCTCGGCATCGACTCTAGGATCGAAGAATGCAAGGCCGATGAGATGCTCTCCAAGATACCACAGGTGCCGTTGAAGAGCTGTGGATGCTGTTTTGGAAATGGTCTGATTTGAGTACTTTTGCAAGATTTTAAGAAGCAGAATATGGTTGAAAGGAGCGTTGATTCCGATGGGGGCCTCATTCCAAAAACGTGCGTAGACCAAGGCGATAAACAGAGAGAGCTCGTTGATATTCTCCGTCTCACGTGCTGTCAGCTGTAGTTGATGCTTGAACAGATAAATTTTGAGGACGTAGATGACCTTGGCTATCCAGCGTGCATGGTGAGTTGGTCCTGGGGCGCGGACCTTGACTTCTTTCTCATCACGGCACCCGAGGAAGGTGAGGCAGAGTCGTAGCAATTCCTCGTAGTCATCACGCGATTGTTTAGACTCCAGTGCCTTTGTGAAGTACTGGATCATTTCCTCTCGAAGCTGGAACATCTTTGGATCTCTGAATAGGTTGTTTGACGTCTTCATGAAGGAATCCTTCTGAAGTGATGGCCATTTTTTCTGAAAACGTTTAAAGAGAATCATTTCCGGGCCACCTGTGGGTCCAAGAAGTGCATTGCAGGTGTTTGACAAGACGACTTCAAGGATATGATGTCGACAAGCGATCCAGACAAGTTCCCTCCCTACTGCTTTTTCAATCATGGTACAGGCTCCCCTGTGAAGGCCAGTATTAGACGCAGTTGTGTCAAATACGAGACCTTGGATCTCACCGCGAAGATTCCAGTCATCAATCGTCGAAATGCAAGCCTTCGCCTGTTCTTCTCCTGTAGCTCGTTGTATTTTTGGCACGGCTAAGAGTTTTTCCATTCCATTTCCCGTAACGATTACCGCGGTTCGTTCGGCTATTTCCTTTGCGCCGCCGATGTAGGGAAGTAGTTTCCCATCCTAGTGAAAAAGAAGGGGTCCTTCGACAGAAAACGAAGCTTGATCCTCTTTGGCTGCTGCCTGCCTTGCTTGCCTTCTTGAACGACGGTTGGGGCTGCGTGAAAGAGTCATTGTAGAAATTTCATAACCCAGGGCTTGAGCGACTGATCCAACAACGAAGACTGCTCCTCGATCGGGAAGGTTGACGCGATCAAGAGCAGCAACCACATCTGGTGATGTGAAGATATTGTTTCGTTTCGGAGGATGAGAGTGTACATCTGTTCTTCCGGTCGAAGTCGACGGACGATAATCATCGTCTTCAACGTTGAATTCTCCAGAGAATGAAGTGGATGCGCTGGATGATGGAAGAGCAGCAGCTCCAGCCTGGAATGCAGCCTTTCTTTCTTTGTACCTTAGAATTTTGTCAGCATCTTTCTCCTGTCGACATCTCTTGCGGTATTCCTTGGCAAAATTAATCTTGTCAGGGCCTGCCATACTGCAGGAAAAGATGTCTTCTCGTTGCATCATCAGGAATTGGCGGTCTTCTTCATTGTCTATCACCTTCAAGGCGTCCTTCGAGGCAACGTCGAAAAGCTCTGAGAGAGTCTCTTGGAACATGCTTTCTTTCACTCTGCAGCTTTGTAGCTGCGTCTTGCAATTTTTCTTCAACGCGAGGAACTCTTCGTACAGCTTTGACAGCTTCCTAACGCAGGAATCGACTCGCTGTGTAGGAATCCTTGCTCTCTGCCATACTTGCAGGGCCTCTTTGCAGGCCAAGTTGTAGCTCTCTTTCAAGGTCTTGGACTGTTCATGGTGGTGAAACTGAACCAAACGAAGCACATCACCACATGTGGGTAGCCTTGCAGTTGATAACTCGTTGCTGGGTTTTCCTAGAACCCACGTTTCTGCAGATGAGCAAATACTTCTAGCCATAACCTGAAAAATGAGAGAAAATAATGCATTAACCGTTTAGCACCAAAACACAATTATATAAGTGTTAAGGTAAAAAATTGCAAAGTCAAAATAAATAAAGTAAAAAAATTGGTTACAGTGATTAGTGGTTGATGGGTAGGAAGATAGACAAATTTTTAAAAATATATTTAAGAATAAGTAAATAATAAATTTCAAGAGACATAAGATATATACCTTACAATTTTAATAATTTAATTTAATAGCAACATCCTTACCGGTTATAAATTTGTATATAAAGAACATAATTTTATATATATATATATTTATATAATTAATATATATGAATTACTACTTACATGAGATACTATCCCTAAGCTCTTGAAGTTTGAACGAACTTAAAACCGTCCTCCAACAAGTTTAAACTTGAAATGATGCATGAGTAAATGATTTGTCTGATTCACAAACAGCATTATACAAGAAATCGAACAATTGCATCATCCTCTGAAAGGTGGGCGGAGTCAATGTGGCGTGACTGCCGCGTCCTCTAAAAATGAAGCGGGTAGGAAATGATTAGCTAATTAATTAATTGAAAATGTGAAAATCATAGCGACCTCTTATTATGTACTGAATGGACAGATATTTTGCACAAAATCACTTCACATCAAAAGGAATAAGATCAGCCATGTGGAGAGCATTTCCAACTATTTTGAAATTTTAGCTCAAATTTTGGACCACCCTACTATATACATACACACACACACACACACACACACACATCACCTCACATGTGAAGCTCAAAAATTTGATGGCTGGTATTTCTGTAAATTTATTCTATTCACCATTGTTCAATACAATATAATAAGTCACTTGATCTCATTCATGAGGCTTCATCATAGTCTATAATTGGAAGTGGAAAATCTTTTTCTGTTGTGCTCCAAGTTTTATTAAAAATTATTAAAGGATTATAGTATTAATTTTATAGGTTTTACGCCAGTAGAGCGTCCCTTGCGGAACCCATACTGATTAAGCCCTAGTAGGCCTGGTAGGATAATCGTAAAAGTGGCCTGTCATGTTTAGGCTCACGCTAACATCTGCCTAGACGCTCAGGTTTGGTAATTCTACAAAATAACCTATGGTATGTACACGCAGTATTGGCAGCTACAACACTTGTTCACAACATAGTATTGTTCAAGAAAAGACAATGAAACGAACAAATTTAATACTGTTGTCTATACATGTGAGACAAAACCTTTGGATATACTTTGGTTCAAAAGATTATATAAAACATAATGACTCCAGGTTCTCCAGAATTAGGCGGAGCTTCTGGTTCGGCCTGTTTCTCGGGTTCGACGGCCTGTTCTGGTTTGGTGTTTCCCTCAACTTTGGAAAAAGTGGCCTGGTACATTCGTGGCCTGGTAGGCGATAGCCTACTTCAGCCTATTGGTTAATCCGGCCCTGCATACTGACGATCTGAAAGAAGATTGTGGGAAGAGAGGTGTTTAAGAATCTTCCAATTAAGGATAGATTCAAAAACTTTGGAAAGACAAGAAATCAAAGCAATTGGACGATAGTTGGAGGCTGAGCGCGGCCACCCTTCTTTGGGACAGGCTGAATGAAAGCGAACTTCCAGCAGCAGGGGAAGGAACCAGATGAGAGACAAAGACGAAAGAGTTTGCCTAGGCAGGGTGTCAGCACAGAAGCACAGTTCTTAAGAACAACAGGAGGAACACCATCAGGGACGTACGCCTACCTGGAGTTGAACCCAGATAGGGCAGAAAAAACATTTAGAAGAGATTCTAATGTCAAACATAATAAAGTCAGAGGGGAAAGGAGATGGAGGAATAGCACCAGAATCGTCCAAGGTTGAATTGTAAGCGAAAGTTTGAGCGAAGAATTCAGCTTTGTCAAGAGAAGGGACATCAAATGAGCCGTCACATGGAAAAGAGGAGTGAAAGAAGAGGAATTAAAGTTGTTGAAGAGGTTCTTAGCTAGATACCAGGAAGAGCGAGAAGAATTAGAATTGGATAGATTTTCACATTTTTGTCCGATAAAGGAATTTTTGGCGATTTGAAAAACAGATTTTGTACGATTTCAGGCAGAAATATAAGCTGAGTAAAAGTCAGAAGTTGGATAACGACGGTACCTTCTGAAAGCCTTCGCTTTGTTGCGAATAGTATTAGAACAAGTAAAGTTAAAGCAAGGGTTTTTTGCATTAGTAGTAGGAATAGAATATGGAATGTATGCCTCCATGCCCGAGAGAATCATCTCCTTGATGCACTCAGCACACTCGTAAGGACCCCGGCCACGGAAACAGTAATCATTCTATGGGAAATCACAGCAGTACTGCCTAAGGGCCTCCCAATCAGCAGCGCCAAAGTGCCAAAGGATGAAAGGTAAGGAATAAATCCAGAATGTTGGGTCTTTCTTCAAGGCGGTCGGGGATACTAGTAGGGTGCTATACCATCTGCTCCAGGTTATTTAGGATAGAAAAGTTGTAAGCTAGTTCACCAGGGATGTTAGTGAAATGGGAAGAAAGCCAAAAGGGTAGTGAACATTGAAATCTCCTAAAATGGAGATTTCGGCAAAGAGAGAGCTGGAAAGAATTCATTCCACTTTGGAAGTGAAGTAGTCAAAGAATTTTGGATAGCCAGTAGAATCAGGGGAAAGGTAAACAGCGCAGATGTATTTAGTTTGAGATTGGCGTGTAAGCCGTAGCCAGGGTATAGAATTCGAAAGATTCGAGTTCGGGAATACGAGAACAAGTTAGGTCATTGCGTACATATACGCACCATCCACCTTTGGAGTGAAACTGAGTATAGAGAAAGTAGGAGGGTACAGAAGAGCAGGACCGCCGAGAGCTGCCACGGGCCCCGGGGAAGGATTGGTATATGAGCCCCCCCTATTTACTCAGTATTTTATTATGAATGTTTTTTTGTGTACATAACAAGGAAACTGATTATATGTCCAAGTCACTATTCAAAACATACAGTATGAATAAACAACTCGGAAGAAAATGATCATTTTATTTTTCGAGTCAATTATATTAATTCTATCACCATACAATTTAAAAATGCAGTACCAGTCCAAGCAGGCAAGACAATTGTTTACTGCAATATTTTCATAATTAGAAATGTACTTTCTTTGCCTTCTCTCTAGCAAAGTGGTAAATGATTCTGATGAAATTAAAAGTACGGGCTAACTGGCTTTCAATTACAATGGTTCCCAGATCTGTCAATCGGTCTTGGGCATTGGGGGACCGCAGATAATATTTTATCTGTTTCAGTTTGACTATGATAACCTATAAAATGTATGTTCATTAATTATATTTCCTCTCTGTTATTTAATCAATTGCTTTATTAATATTTTTAGATTTTATCCCCTCTCTTTCCGGGCCCCCTAGAGGCCCGGGCCTCGGGGATTTATCCCGGCTTCCCCGCCCTCTTGGCGGCCCTGCAGAAGAGGGGTTGGTGTCAGTCGTCGCAGACGCCTGAGTTTCAGTGGGGAAAAGATGAATGAGTTTTAGAGAAGGAGAGGTGGTGTTAAACAGATTGAAAATTTGAGAAAAGGCCACGAATGTTGCAGAAGTTTAAGAAAAGTGAATCAGGCAGAGGCGCAGAACATTTCAAATGGGCGGAAGAATTCCGGATTGACTAGTATTGGCAACGTTTTCCGGAGATTACGAGAGAGCGGTTTATTTCCTAGCGTTACTGTTTTAGCTGAGCGGCTGGTACAACAAGATGTGGCTGAACAAGAAAACCTTATTCACATTGTACAGCGGAGTCCTCATGTTAGTACGCGAAGGATTTCCACACGTCTTAGAGTTCCTCAAACGAGAGTATGTAGAACGTTATACGAAGAAGGCATGTATCCATACCACGTACAGCGCGTTCAGCACTTCCAACCTGGGGATCGTGCCCAACGGCTGGAATTTTGTAATTGGCTCAATGCCGATCGACAATTGTATCGATACGTCTTGAGGCTCAATTTACCCGCGACGGTGTCAACAACACTCGCAATTCACATGTGTGGTCTGAAGTGAATCTTCATGCCATTGTGGAAAGTAAGTTCAACATCGGTTCAGTGTCAATGTGTGGTGTGGTATTCTCTACGGTCAGGTGATTGGTTCGTTTATCTTCGAAGGTGGTCTTACAGGTAACATTTATCTACGATTTCTGCAAGACGAACTGCCGCCACTGTTAGAAGATGTACCTTTGGCAAAACGATTGCGTACGTACTTCAACAAGACGGAGCTCCTCCCCATTTTAGCCATGCAGTGAGAACGCATCTCGAGATGATCGCTTTCCTGGTTGATGGATCGGTCGTGGTGGTGTACAAATTGGCCACCCAGGTGTCTGGACCTAACCTCTCTAGATTTTTATCTGTGGGGGCGCATGAAAGAGCTGGTGTACCAGAGAAAAGTGGAAACACGAGATGCATTTCTCCGTCGCATTTTGGATGCTGCAGCCCTCATAAAGGACAATCGTAATGAACTAATGCGAGCTGCCCGCGCGATTCGCAGACGAGCCGCGATGTGTATTGAGGTCGAGGGTCGTCATTTTAAACAGTTATTGTAAATTCATGAATAAAAACCTTAGCAGTTATTTGTTCGCTTATTCTTATTTTTAAACATTCAAACATCCATAGCTCCATAACCGTTAAGAATCGGACCTATGTTCATATTAAATTTTTGACTGGGAATGACCTCAGCTATAAGCGCCTGAAGTTATGACATTTCGGCGTGACTCACCCTATAATATATATATATATATATAATATATATATATATATATATATATATAATATATATATATATATATATATATATATATATATATATATATATATATATATATATATATATATATAATGTTATAATGTTTCAGACCAACAAAGACCCTAGGATCCACTCATGGCTGGTCTACCTAACTGTGTTCGTAATTGTGTATTGTGTATGTCCTCCGTGGTGGCGGAGGGGACCTACAATTTTACGTGGGTTCCGAACCACAAGAACATAAGAAATTTATGTAACAACTGCCTGTACATTCGCAACGACCAATTTTTTGCAAAACTAAATAATTATCAATTAAAAACTAATTAATTGTCGATTTAAAACTAAAGATAGAATCTCTGGATCCAGAGGATCAAGTCATAATAGACTACTATCCACAAATATGTTACACTCTATATCTATTTATAACCGACATGCAAATATATCAGATCCAAAGAATCCAGTCAATTTCATTACGGTATCCATCAATACTAGTACCTTGCCAACGAAAAAAGTCAAGGTCCATATCGATTGCGGACCAAGTCAAAATTTACAACCATATACATTACAATATATATACTTAGGAGGAAAGGTGTAGGTGTGGCTGTAAAGACTGTACAGTAATGTAGAAATGTGTGTGCACCCATTTTGAGTCTCCCATTTAAAGGTGTTTGTGGGGCAAGTGAAGATCATGAGTTTTTCAATACCTCACAGTACTATGGGGGGCACCGCTCGGCAGAGGAATCTCTTTAAATGGGGTGTGTAAGGACAGAGAGTATCCCCTAACCCAAGATGCTGCCTCCCTATATCCCACAACACTTGTGTTGAGCTGTGGGGTCTATCACCACAAAGCCTTAATTTTACTACCTTAAACTATACCCAATCTATCATCATATTTGTCTAATCGATTTTTGAACATGTTTATAGACGTGCTACTAATTACTTCTACCGGCAAACTATTCCAGCTATTTACTATTCTATGCGTAAAAAAGTTTTTGGCAACTGCTGTCTCGAACCTTCTACTTGTCAACTTACACCCGTTATTTCTAGTCCTATTATATTGAGATATTTCGAAAAAGCTATCTCTATCTACGTTATCGAACCCATTCATAATTTTGAAAACCTGGATTAGATCACCCCTTAGCCTCCTAGTCTCGAGTGTTGTCAATTTTAACTCTTTAAGCCTATCCTCGTACGACTTTGACCTAAGCGACGGAATCATTAGTTGCTTCTTTGAACTCTTTCGATTTTGTCTATATCTTTGCGCATATGCGGATTCCAAAATTGGACCGCGTACTCCAAATGGGGTCTAGCTAATGATTTATAAAGTGGAACTATAATATCGCGCGATTTGTACTCAAAATTTCGAGCTATAAAACCTAACACTTTGTTTGTCTTATTGACCGCTGCTGTACTTTGTTTCACTACTTTTAAATCACCAGTAACTATAACTCCTAAATCTTTTTCCTGCTCTACGCTTGTTAAATCTTTCCCTGACATATTATACGCAAAATTACCGTTACGCGAACCTATATGCAAAATTTTGCATGTGACTGACCAATCAACGATTTTATTCAGATCTTCCTGGATTTTACCTCTATCTTCGTCATTAATCGCCCTACCACCCAGCTTCGTGTCATCCGCAAACTTTGAAACTGTACTGACTAGGCCGACATCTAAATCGTTAATATCTATAAGAAAAAGCAAGGGGCCCAATACAGAACCCTGAGGAACGCCACTCGCTACATTAGCCAAACACGACTCCGCTCCATCAACGACCACCCTCTGTTTCCTACCTCGCAACCACTCTTCTAGCCAATTTATTACTACCCCTGATTCCATGAGCCTTAGTTTTTTCAATGAGTCTTTTGTGCGGCACGGTGTCAACGCTTTTTGAAAATCTAAATATACTACATCAACCGCCCGATGTCTATCGTAAACGTCAACCACGCTTTGGAAAAATTATAAAAGATTAGTTAAGCAAGATTTGTTTCGCCTAAATCCGTGCTGCGTATTTCTAACTAGTTTATGGAATTCTAAGTGTTCGACTATACGATCCCTAATTATTGATTCCAGTAGCTTACCTACAACAGACGTTAAACTGATTGGCCTATAATTTCCCGCCGCACCTTTATCGCCTTTTTTTAAAGATAGGTGTTACGTTTGCTAACTTGAAATTATCTGGTACGCACCCCTCAGAAATAGACGCATTAAAACTCTTTGTTAGCGGCACAACAATGATATCTTTTAATTCTTTTAGTTCTATGGGATATATGGAATCCGGTCCCGGTGATTTACGCGTTTTCATTTTATCAATATAGCGCATTACCTCCCCTTCAGTCCAGTGGTGGGCACCGTTAACCAAAAAGTTAACTTCGATAACGATAATCCGTTAACCCCAATTTTTAACTCCGATAACGATAATCCGATAATTTTACTACAAAGTTAACGGAAGTTAACGATAATCCGATGACGATAACTCTTTCTTTACTAACATTTAAAAAAATCAAGGAAAAAAGCTTTAAAACCCATAGAAAATGTTTATTTATGCAAAATCCAACAACAAATAGGTATTTAACTGTATTTTCATCAAGTTTTGCAACTTTTTTGCTTAATAACTTTTTTTTTATTTTTAATAAAAAATGTACTGATTACATGTTTTGAAACCCTTGTAACCACTAACCATTAACTAAATTTTAATTTACCAGAGAATTATTATGGCGGGAACTGAAAGGTAAAATTAAATTTTAGGCACATTTATTAAAGACTATGACACAATGTGCTGGTTGCCCTTCAGAAAGACCAACTTCTCAAAGTTAGGCCCAACTGCCAGTCTTGACCTCTTGGGCCTCAGGATGTCCTTGCCGAGAGAGAAGAGCCGTTCCACTGCGGCAGAGGACGGAATTGGCAGACTGAAGTTATGGCGGTTTGAATTCATTCGCGGAGCGGTGATCTTCCGTGAATGACTCCTCGCAGTTAACGTGTTAACGGACTTTAACAGACTAAATATTGAGTTATCGGAAGTTAACTGGTCCGATAACGATAAATGGAAATTAACTTCCGTTAATAGTCCGTTAAAAAAAGTTAACTTCGTTAATTAACTGTTATCGGATTAACGCTTTAGTGCCCAACACTGCCCTTCACTAACCACTATATTATCCAAAATATTACCATTATCAAAAGGTATTATGTTTATGACCGTAGGGATATTCGTTACATCTTCTATAGTAAAAACTGACGTAAAATATTCGTTTAGCAAGGTAGCCATTTCCTTCTTTTCAGAAACTAGATCTCCGTTTACATTTTTCAAAGGCCCCAAGACGCTTTTTACTGGATTTCTATTATTGACGTATTGAAAGAATCGCTTGGGGTTTTCTTTACCGTCACGAGCTATGGAGATTTCAAATTCGCGCTTGGACTTTTTTATTACACTTTTCGCTTCACGCCTTAGAGATATGTAGTTGTTTCGTGACCACAAATTGCCTTTATCGCACTTATGTAGCCTATAAGCCCTATCTCTACTCTTTATAATGTCTCCTACTCTAGAAGTAAACCATAAGGGCTTATTGTTTACTTTCGCACGCTTAATTTTGTACGGTACATATTCCTCATTTATAGTCCTAAATACTGTTTCGAACGATTCCCACATTAGTTTTGCGTTGGAATTCCCCATTATGTTTTCCCAATTGACGTGTGACAATTTATTTCGAAATTTACTAAAGTCTGCGTGCTGGAAGTTATGAATTTTAGTCGAGTTAGCTGGTTTCGAGTGACTTACTGAGAGGACAAACTCTACCATATTGTGATCGCTATTGCTTAACGGTTCTATTACTTGAAGATCAGTAATTAGCCTATCTCTGTAGTTATTACTAAATCTAAAATACTGTCCAACCTCGTAGGTAACCCAACCTTTTGAATAAGAAAGCTATCCTCGAGAAAATTAACTAAACGATTACCTTCCGCGTCTCCCTGCATTGTATCGTAATTTACGTTAGCGCAATTAAAGTCACCCATAACTAAAGCCTGCTCACTACCGATTATTCTCTTTAGTTCACGATATAACGCTTCGTCCGTATCAGCTGTTTGATTAGGGGGCCTATATATAACCGCAACAAGAAGTTTGAAATCGTTCAATTTAAGTTCTGCTATAGTCGAATCTATCGGTTCTGGAATTGTGTGCTTTACTTCTATAACGTTCGCTATATTATCTTTGATATACAACATAACACCGCCTCCTCGCCTACCTATTCTGTTTTTAACAAAAAGTCTATAACCTTTAATTGGATACTCCCCTACAAAGTCACGAGTTTCAGTGCTAAGCCACGATTCATTTATCGCAATTATATCATAGTCTTTACAAGCAATTAAAGAAAAAAATTCGTTTCTTTTATTTCGTAGGCTACGAGCATTTAAGGATAGAACCTTCAAATTGTTTGTAATTGCGACACCTTCGCGAGCGCGTTGGAAATTTATGGAATTTACGCTGGGACCGTTCGAGTTAAGGCAGCCTGAAAAGAAGAGACAGTATTATGAAATAGTCTTCCTAAACGCGCAGCTCCAACGTCATTGAGATGAAGTCCATCTCCGAGAAACAAGTCCCTCCTGTATATATATATATATATATATTATATATATATACTGTGTGTATATATATTATATATATATATATACAGAGATGGGCAGTATCGCGATACATGTATCGGCGTTATGTATCGAGCGATACTTTTGTATCAGTAATGATATCGCCTCAGCTACTTCAACGATGTATCGGTATCGGTATCGCTAAGGTCATTTTTCTTAAATGTATAAAAAAAATCGATTCATCGATACACCGATACATTCATGCAAATAACTGAAAGTAATAGTAAGTAAAATTGTAAAAAGTTGGATAATCCACAAATTTTCTGAACTTCTGTTTTTTTCAAATAATATGGTTTTAAGTTATAATGTTGAAAGGATCTGATATTTACAATTATATCATACATATCAATGATATCATGTTAATAATATTTTTCGCGCCTCACATCCACAGAAATATTCCTCTTTCCAAAGCTATTAACCCCTTAGATGCATAGTTTCAATACAGAAGCGCGCTACGCTGTGCGCAATTTTCACCCGACGCACAATGCATGCATACAACACATCAATGTATTTACGATTATTTACAATTTCTTATGTTTCTCGTTAAAAGTTTAAAACATTTAAGTTTTTCTGTGAGCTAACTTGGTATAAAATACATTTTTTCTTAACTGAATTGATCGTTTTTGCACCCAATATACAAAGTAAAAATTTATTTACATAGTAAGATTTGTTCATTCTTATAGTAATGTATCGCGATACATGTATCAGTATCGATATCGCTTTAGCCATCTATAAAGTATCGATGTATCGGTATCACTTTAGACGATTTACGAGTATCGATTTATTGGTATCGCCTTAGGGATTTGATTTTCGTGTATTGATGCCCATCACTGTTCATTTTAATATATTGTTTGTTTTTGTTTATTATACTTATTTATTTCTATTTGATTTTAAACTTTTTAGCACTGATGATGGAAATTGAACTTTTCCGAAACGTCTGTAAATAAACATGTAACATCTTTTCGTCCTCCTACTCCTCGCTATATATATATATATATAATATATATATATATATATATATTCTTGAAATAAATGTAAAATTAAGGAGGTTCTAGCCTCTTTCTGAATTGGTGTCCATTCCCAAAAATATTAAAATAAAGTTAAAATGTAAATTGAAGTTGAACTTAAAAATTCAGTTTACTTCTATTTAAGTACCTATAATTATATTACTTATATATAACACTGTGACCCTGCTGTGACCTTGACCTTGAAAGTATGACCAGGGAGTGGGCGATTACAAATCACCTATTGGTGGGTAATACTGTATTTGTGTGAAGTATTACCATAATCCTTTCATTTATTCAGAAGTTATGAAGCAAACAAGAAAATACAGTACCATGACCCCTTTTGTAACCTTGACCTACGAAAAATACCATTACTTCTGCTGTGACCTTGACCTTGAAGGTATAACCCAGGGGATGGGCGATTGCAAATCATCTGGTGGTGGGTAATATTTGCACTAGCGTACATAAGGGGGGGCCAAGGGGCCTGGGACCGCCCACCATTGCATTTCCTGATTCTAAAAATGAGTATTACTAAAAACTGTATCAAAACTATAAATTTGGGAAACATACTAGGAGTAATTACAACGATCAAATATTCATAATATAAAAAGTATTCGAGCATAATCAAATGGAAAATTTAATATTCAGTCAATTCAAGTACAATGCATAATAATAATAAATCAGATGGAAAATTTAGCATTCAATCAGTATCAAAATGTGACCACAAAGATATCGATTTATCGATCAGTAGATATGATAAAAAATATTTAAACATTGTGCATCGCTCTTGCTTTGTGCATTTCATCATTATTTTGGAGAGCTAATAATTCACCCCCCCCCCCCTCCTCCCTAAGCAAATCCTGCGTACGCCCCTGAACATTTGTGTAAAATATCATCCTAATCCTTTCATTTATTCAAAAGTTATGGAGCAGACACGAAAAACACTCTGACCCCCGCTGTGACCTTAACCTTGAAGGCATGACCCAGAGGGTGGGCGATTACAAATCAACTGAGAGTGGGTAATATGTGCGTAAAGTATTATTTCAATCCCTTCACTTATTCAAGAATTATGGAGTAAACGCGAAAAACATTCTTAACCCATGCTGTGACCTTGAACTTGAAAGTATGGTCCCGGCAGTGGGCGATGACAAATCATCTATGGTGGGTAACAACTGTGCAAAGTATTATCCGAATCCTCTCATTTGTTCAGAAGATACGGAACGGACAAATGTTGGTATTCTTCATTGTGGGAGTACTAATATGGTGGCTCAATGGCTTTAATTCATTATTATTATGTACACATTTCGACTGACTCGCTATCCAGTAATTTATAGAGATCAGTGATATGCCCCCATTAGCTCATTCCATCCAGGGGATAGCCTAACTGTAATAACTTGGGGTTAGTGACCCCGCTAAGTTACTAGTTTTCTAAACAACAACAAAGGCACTTACCGGTGTTTTGATTTAGATTTTCTTTAGGGCCTACCATAGATTTCCAGCGTCCCACAAAGTAGCCTACCTGAACTCTCTAACTTTACAAATTTAGAAGCTATAGACATTACCCCTAACTTATGTACTAGTTAGACAACTTCCTGCTTTCATTATAACACTTTAGAGACATCACCAAATTAAACTTAGCACCAACGATTCAGTCAGATATGAATAACCATGCTGTTAGTCCACCCAAACAAACGAACAGACCGAGTTCCGCTGTTTATCCTTTTGTATTGCCATTTAGCTTTCCTTTAGTGACCTTTAGACTATATACATATATATTAAGGTAGGTTGATTTTGGAACTGATCTTGGACTAGTGTAGATAGAAAGGTATTAATGTATAAAAAACGTTGCACCAACTCATATTTGTGAAAATGATTGTATTGTTTAGGATTGTAATATTTTTAAGTTGTAAAATTGCCGAATTTTATGCATAAAATCGCGCGCGCGGCATTCGCGCAATGTAAACAAACAAAATATCGGACCTTATTTCATCAAAATAATCAATTAAAATTCGGCTTTTTTAACAAAACGATGCTTGAAACTATTTAAATGACATTATAGATGTTAGTAGTGTATTATTTGTATTTTTTAATGATATTTACCTATAAAATTTGTATTAAATAAGTTATTTATGATGGCGTTCATTTAATTGTGTTTATTTTCAGAATTTCATAAAAATGGGTAAAAAACGGAAGTCTGCAGTGTTAACTCGAAGTGATAGTGCCAAAAAATTCAGTGGCCAGCCTTCCCCTTTCGATAAAACAGAGCCTCCTACCCTCCGCCAAGTTATTCAGTACAGTTATTTCCTCCAAGACAGCCACCCGGACTTGAAAGACTATGATATTGCTAAAATGATAGCAAAGGATGTGATTGAGATTTGGCAGGCAGTGAACCCGCTGCTGCCCCTGTATGAGGAATCAGTGGCGGCTCGTGACTTTCAGTTATGTGGGTGCTGCCTCAGAAATTGCGAACAATTGTGTCGATTATATATATATAATATATATGAGAGAGAGAGAAAGTTGAATAGATAAATAGATAACTACTCACTACTCAGTCATAAAAATAAGTAAAATAGTATCATAAAATCAATTATAGGGTACTTACGCTTAACGGGTGATTTCGAATTTGCCAAAAATTTTATTTATAAACAAATTCCATTCTTCTGTTTTTATTCTGAGCGAAAAGGTCTATTACTTTTTCATTGAAATTCTGTGTACTGTTGATCAAATTTTTCTCTATTGAAATCATTGCAAGAACATTTAGTCTTTCCTGATTCATAGTGCTCCTTAAGAACGTCTTTATTCTTTTTAATGTTGAATGGCAGCGTTCGGCCTCGGATGTAGTCATGGGGATGGTCAAAAGAATTTTTATGAGCTTAGCTAGTTCTCCAAGAACATCTACTAGATTATTTTCAGTGATAAATTTCAGCAGATCAATTAACCTGTCGTAATTGTGCATATCAAGTCTACTGGGATATGCCTCAGTGGTCACCGTTACCTCTTCCATAGGCATTTTCATATTATAGCTATCGAAGTTTTCCTTGGTAAACAGCTTAGCAGCTACTAATTGTTTGGTAAATGAATACCTCTCAGCTATGTCAACAAATACGCAGTCGCACACTTCCTTTGCTTCAATCATGAGTGTTTTTGAAGGATTTTCACCGTACTCCGAATTTCTTATTTTTAAAATGGCATTGTTGAAGTTTGCTATATATTCTTGTACTTTACATGAGTCAATAGCTCGAGATTGCATTTGATTGTAAATGACTTCTACGTGAGGCATTATCTGATGAAAAAGTTTCAACCAAAAGATGAAGTTTTCTTTATTCAAAACGTGCAAAATTCCTGTTGCTTCTGAAATGGTTTGATCTGCGTTTGCAGTCGACTGTATTTCTTCAAGGCATTTTTTTAAGGGTTCGAAATTTTCATAGACGCGGTTTACGGTGCGTATATGAAAATGCCATGTAGTAGGGGATGGACGAGGAATGCGGCTGGCCATATGTTTGCTTAAGATAGAGAGACGAAGTGGTGACCTGGAGAAAAATGTTGGTATAGCCAAGAGGTTAGAAAAGAATATTCTTGAATTTCGGGTAGTACTTGCTGCATTTTTCATAATCAGATTCATTTGGTGGGCATAACAGTGAATGAAGTGTGCGTCATTGTAAACTTCTTTAATTTTAGCCCGAACTCCCCCTTTTTTTCCTTTCATGACATTTGCGCCATCAAATGTCTGAGCAATTAGTTTCTGCGTGTTTCTTTCGAGAAGAATATCTAGCTGATCTAGAATGCACTTAGATAATCCTTCTGCCGTTTGATTTTCCGGAGTAAAGAAACCCCAGAAGCGCTCAAAGACTTCCTCATTCAGCTCGTATCTCAGAACAATAACCATTTGAGTGTGTTCAGAAACATCAGTTGTGTCATCAGCCATGACCGCCATAAACGAAGCTTCTTTAATTTCTTTTTTTATTTGATTGCGGGATACCTGCAGCACACAGTCAAGAATATCATTCTGAATGGTTTTGGAAACGCCCTTGAAGACTGTGTTGCTTTCTAAATGTTTTTTCAAATCGGGATTTAATTTTGATGCGAAATTAATTAATCCCCTGAATACACCTGGATTTGCCGAATCATCTTTTTCATCATGTCCACGTAAAGAAATCTCAAAATTTCCGCAGAATTTAATGCAGTCTATTATTTTCGACAATATTTCACGATTTTTGGTAACTTTGTTATTATGTTCGATAATCGAGAGTTTGTAATCCTCACTAAGTTTTTCTTTGATATTTACCGTTCCTAAAAGTGACAGGGAAATCACATTATCAATATGCTTCTTTGAACGCTCATGCTTTTCAGTTTTTTCTTTAATTTTGTTTATATTTGTAAAACCACTTTCTGTCCACGTCAAGTCATCACCGAGTAGTAGACACGGGAAACAAAATAATGCATTTTTAACTTTACAACCACAAAGCCAACTTTTTCTTTGGTACCATTCTGAATTAAAACTACGAATATATTTCTTATTGTTACTTATTCCGGTCTGAGATATTTGAATTTCTGGTGTAGGGCGTCCTTCAGTTTTAATAGCTATTTTTTCTTGAAGAGATAACTGTGAAAAATTACGAGACTGAATTTTACTCACTGTCACCCCACTCACTTCTGGGGCTAGCGCAGCCATGATAATAGAATAGGCGCCTAGTTAAAATTTCAAAAAACAAAAAGTCACTTGCGAAAAAATATTCTAAGAAATGAAAGCTATATATTGTAAATAATCCAATTATTATATAATTAACTTCAATCTCACGACAAAAAATAAATGATAACGAATCATTGATAAATGCAGTTCGGAAATTAAATTTCGAATTAGCAAACGATACAGCAACACAAGTACCACGTCAAACAAACAAATCGGCACTGCTCTGTCCACAGTGCTTTGGATCCTCTTAAACCCGCGATTCGTACGTCCGCCACCGAGGTTTCGAGCGTTTCGAACAAAATCTGGAACTGTTAAGTACGCATTTCCACGGGAAGGCTGAAGCTACTTTCGTGATTCATTCGTTCGGCATTGAAATAGTTTAAGGAAAAAAGGATATAATCTGATTTAAAAACTCAAAGTTCATTGAAAAAAAACAATCAGAGAGGCTATTTTAAATATTTAAATATAAAGATCATAAGATCATGGGGGTGCTGCAGTTCCACAGTGCCTACCTGCGAGCCGCTCCTGTGAGGAATATTATGTCGTGAAATTGGTGGATAAAGTGTGCTTCAAGAAAGCAAAAGAGATAAACAGGAAATCTCTCTCTACAGTCCAGGAGCAGAATCTGGAGGAAAAGCTGGATAAACTTTTTGACATTTCTGCTTGCACCTGTAAGCTACCTGTTCGTCCCTGTGATGACAATGCTGTGAAGTGCAAGAAAGAAAATTGTCAAACACAGCACATAATCTGCACTTGTCCTCCCAGTAAGAAGGTAATGCTATTATTTTTTAAACTTTTAACTGGCCTAACTTAGTGCGATTAGGTGCCTTTTAAATGGAAGGAAATTCAATGCTTGTAATTGAAAAATATCCTCATTTTCCTCCTGTAATCTTCCTTTCCCCTCCCCCCTGGTAATAGAACTTAATAATTAATTTTTTTTCAGGATTTTATCTCTTATTTTAGATCCGCTATTTAATATACTTTAATATTTCAGGTTCCATAGAGGAGAGGGAATACTTGAGAGATCAGAGGGCCAAAATAGGACCCAAGGGCTCTTTCCAGCTGGGATCTGTGGATAAAGCTGCTGTGAAGAGAGACCAGAGGGTTGCAGCTGAAGCAGAAAGATTACAGAGCCAGATTCAACAGCAGCAGGAAGTGGATTTGGCCACTTTTGCCTCCACACCTTCACAAGATATTTCTTTTGAATCCAGCTCAGGAGAATCAGGAGAGGTAATATATTTTTTTCTTATATCTTATCCCATTTTTACCCAAATTTATCCCTACTTTTTGTCCCTATTTACCCCCTTTTTCCCCCCATTTTCGCTTTAGTAATTTATTCTTATTTCCGCCCATTTTCGTCGATTTTTACCCATATTTTTCCCTACTTTTTCCCCTATTTTCCCCCATTTTCGTTTTAGTAATTTATTTTTTATTTTCATTTCAGCCATCTGGTGGTGAAGCTGAAGAGTTCAAGCCAAAGAGGCATCCAAGTGGAGGTTACAGCTTTTTGAAAACCCCCCAGATATGCCATGGAACTGATCAAGGGTGATGTTTCTTCCAATCTTGGGGCAAGTCTTGCTAATGCCTTCCTCCTGGAATTACAAGCTATGGACCTGCTTAAGCCTGGCCTTGATGTGAAACAGATAATAGTTGATAAATCGAAAATGGACAGGGAAAAAGCTAGAATGAAAGTGAAAAGTGATGAAAAGCACAATGAGGGTCTGGAAAAGTTAGTCTGTATTGGGATTGATGGGAAAGTTGACAAGGACACTTTGCTGTACAGAGAAGTTAAGGATGAAAATGGGGAGACTAAGCTGAAGAAAGGAAAGGGACAAGAGCACCATTTGACTTTCACAAAGGAGCCGGGAACTGAAAGTGGAACATATCTTACTCACAGAGTCATCCCAATTAAAGGTGCGACTGGAGTTCTTCTTGGTGAAGAAGTTGCTAGTGTCTTGGAAGAGTTTAACAGTGTTCATACTAGGGTTGCCCGATTTCCAGGCTCTCTCCAATCCCGGGAAAGCGGGAGCGTAATCGACGAATCCCGGGAAATTCCCGGGAAAGCATTGAAAATTGTCTCAGTCCAATATTAAATTTGACTGTTAATTGTATTCTTTTACCTTGCTAAGAATTAATATTTGAGCCAGAGTTAAGGATAAAAAAATGATGTAGATAGCTCCTTTTACTAGAAAACAAAAAACTAAAATTAACTCTTTTACTTATAAAAAATCTTTTTAATCATAAAAAAACAATTTTAATCTCTTTTATTTAACAAAAATTACTTTTTTACTTAATTCACAAAGAAAATAGAGAACTACTTATAATATTGCCTCAAGAAACAAATGTTGTCGATGGTTTCGTCATTTAATCTCGATCTCAGTTTGATAACAAAGAGTCCTAGAGCAGAAAAGGCTCTTTCTGCTTCTACTGAAGTAGGGGAATAGTTTTTAAAGCAAAGAAAAGTTTATTTAGATTTTCTGTTCGATCCCCAGTAATTTCAAAAATGTTGAGTTCTTTTGTAATGTTTTTCACATTGTAATAGTGAGTAATTTGTGAGTTACTTCCTGCAGCCTTGTTTATAGCTGCATTCATTCTTTCCAAAAGAGAATGTGATTCTGTTGGTTCATTGCATGTAGATGATGGTGTTTTCGTTTGATTTAGATCTAATTCGAAATGGGATAGCTCCTCAGGAGATTCATCTGAAGAAGGAATGAACATTCTTTCAAATAATTTCTTTGCAGTATTCTGGAGAGAACTTTTTGATGGCAAAGTTAGATAAGGATCAGCAACTTCCCAATTTAAAGGGCTATTCAGATATTTCAGTAAACCAATTAGATTTTTATTTCTTCGCTGTTTTACGACAGAATCTTTGAGGGTAAGAGAAAATGAGTTGTCTTGAGAAGATAATTCTTCTACAATGAAAGCAAATATGCCTTCTGCAGATAGCAATGTAGCATCTCTTCGGCCTAATTTTTCAACTGCAATTTGAAGTGGTTTCAATGATGATACGACATCATTTATAGCACTAAATTCTTTTTCTGAAAAATCAAGTTGTTCCTTTATATCTATCATCGCTTTTGCAATACATCTCTTGAGAGACGTAAATCTCTCTATTTGTAGTGACGTAATTTGTAGTGACGCCATCATTAGGGCGAGTTTACTCCGTTTACCCGAATTTGATCGCGCTAGACGCGCGCGAGTCTGAGCTTTATTTTGACATAAAATTTGTTCTAGTGGACCGGTTTTAACCGGGTTTAAGCATTTATATACAATTTTTTATTAATTTTTTTATCTGTATCATTATGAAATTCATAAAAAAATAGTATGGGAATTCCCGGGAGGGCAACCCTAGTTCATACCTTGAAAGCTGTCGTCCTTGACAACACAAATACAAACACTGGCTGGGAGGGAGGCCTTGTAACAGCTCTGGAAAATAAAATTGAGCGGAAATTGCACACCATTGGCTGCTCACTCCATCAGAATGAGCTTCCTTTCAGAGCTGTTTTCAAGCATCTTGATGGCAGTACCAAAAGTCCCACTGCTTTCACTGGTCCGCTGGGAAAACTCTGTGAAATTGACTACCAAGATCTGCCACAAGTGGAATTCACCAAACTCAGTGGCCCCCTGGATGACATGGAATTTGCTGAGGAGACACTGAATGATCTCAGTAGCGACCAGAGGCTTCTTTTGGAGTATGTGCTTGGAATTTCCAGGGGCAAAGTCAACTCAAGATTTGCTGCCTGGAAAATTGGACCATTAAACCATGCAAGATGGTTGACTTTGGCAATTAGATTGATGTGTCTGTGGACCAGAGGTGCTTACCCTCCAGAACTACAGGATAAGCTTTACCAGGCCATCAAGTTCATTGTGGAAGTGTATGCAGTCAGTTGGTTTGAGATCAAAAGGGACAGCAAGTTCCACAATCAGCAGCTGTACATCTTCAACATGATCCAGAGGATCAAGCAGCAGTCTGAAGAAATCCAGGGGTGTTGCTTTCAAGAACCTGAAGTACAATGCTTTTGCCTTGCTGCCCGAGAATGTGCTGTACTCCATGATGAAGTCTGATGACTTGGAAGTGAGAGAAGCTGCTCTCAAGAAAATGCTGTCCATCAGGTAAGCATTTATTAATTTTAAAAAATGTGAAAAAAAAAATTTGATTATGGGGATTTATTTAATAAAAAAAAAAGGCCCGAGTTGTATAAATCCCCATAATCGAATTTTTTTTCACATTTTCTTATCCCAATTCCCCCTCTCCCCTCTGATAGTGGAAATAATCTTACCTTCTTTCTGAAAAGAAACTGGTCAGAACTAATCAACCTTTCTCAAAGTGGCATCTGTGAACCTGCTCTCACAGAAGACTTTTCTGACCAGGAGCTTCAAGAAGCATTGCTGAATGGCACCAAGCTGGAGCTATCTGATCTGCCTTCACATTCTCAGAGTGTTGAAAGGGCCGTGAAGCTGACATCTGAAGCTTCCCATACTGTTTATGGACTCGAATCAAGGCACAAACACATTCTGGCCAAAGACCTAAGCCGCCAGATGAGGCCTTCCTTTGCTTCTAAGGGCTCTTACAGTAAAAATTATGATGATCTTGGGATCTAAATGTGTCTATTTGACTCTGTACATGTTTTTTTTACTTTTTTCAATAAAATTGTAACTTTTTTCTGGATTTTTTTTATGAAAATAGCATGATTTTTTCGGTCGAAAATTGCGAAAATGCGTATTTTTCGGTACGATTTTTTGACGATTTTTGAAACGGTTTCCTCAAAAAACGGTTAAAGCTAGGGATCTGAAATGTTTTGTCAGTTATTATCATATTAAGCCCTGACTATCTCGACTAGTCCAAAGTCGATATCTAAAAAAATGCGGAAAATCAACCTACCTTAATATATATATATTATATATATGGGAATGAACTCAGAATGGTCCCCTGAGTTTTTTATGATACACACAGACAGTGCATGGAACAAGGAACTCTTCTGGGATAATTAAATCCACTATAGTCCGAATAAGTAATGGTAAATGACAAATACCATAGTTTTTCTTTTTCATGATGCTAGCCCGACGTGGGCAACGGGTCACTCGCAAAGAGGTCCCATAAATATAGCTTCCCTCACCAGCTATCTGCAAAGCAGACAGGATCCAGCTTTGGGACATGGATCTAGGGTTTAAAGCACCTAGCCATGCTACATTTAGAACCTCAATATAAGCAAAAGACTCGCTGCCTTCACGTCAGATTGAATGCATCAAAGAAAAAGAAAAAGGGGTAACTATTATATTTTTAGCCAAAAACCAAAACTTAAACCTCAACTGGCAGAATTGAATTGAGCGTCCACTTTTCAAGGCACATAACATGTCCGTTACTTATTCGGACTATAGTGGATTTAATTATCCCAGAAGAGTTCCTTGTTCCATGCACTGTCTGTGTGTATCATAAAAAACTCAGGGGACCATTCTGAGTTCATTCCCATCTTGAAACGGACATGTTATGTGCCTTGAAAAGTGGACGCTCAATTCTGCCAGTTGAGGTTTAAGTTTTGGTTTTTGGCTAAAAATATAATAGTTACCCCTTTTTCTTTTTCTTTGATGCAAAACTTAAACCTCAACTGGCAGAATTGAGCATCCACTTTTCAAGGCACATAACATGTCCGTTACTTATTCGGACTATAGTGGATTTAATTATCCCAGAAGAGTTCCTTGTTCCATGCACTGTCTGTGTGTATCATAAAAAACTCAGGGGACCATTCTGAGTTCATTCCCATCTTGAAACGGACATGTTATGTGCCTTGAAAAGTGGACGCTCAATTCTGCCAGTTGAGGTTTAAGTTTTGGTTTTTGGCTAAAAATATAATAGTTACCCCTTTTTCTTTTTCTTTGATGCATTCAATCTGACGTGAAGGCAGCGAGTCTTTTGCTTATATTGAGGTTCTAAATGTAGCATGGCTAGGTGCTTTAAACCCTAGATCCATGTCCCAAAGCTGGATCCTGTCTGCTTTGCAGATAGCTGGTGAGGGAAGCTATATTTATGGGACCTCTTTGCGAGTGACCCGTTGCCCACGTCGGGCTAGCATCATGAAAAAGAAAAAACTATGGTATTTGTCATTTACCATTACTTATTCGGACTATAGTGGATTTAATTATCCCAGAAGAGTTCCTTGTTCCATGCACTGTCTGTGTGTATCATATATATATATATATACACACACACACACACACACGTCACCTCACTCCTCCCCTACAAGTTTAGTCTGTCAGGGGGGTGAGAGACCCTAGACGACCTGCAGAGCGGGGTTGATGTATAGTGGAAGAATTTTAGGATAAATATATTCAATCGACCTATCAAATTAGCAGGAAGTCGAAACTTGGTACACTTGTAAACTGAACCCTACTGATGAATATATTAAAAGTCCCAACAAATCCAAGTTGTGCTCCAGCCGCCATCTTGGAAAATGGCGGCCGAATTTCGGTTTTTTGGAAATAACTTCAGACCCGTAAAAGATACGAAAATCTACCAAGAAAGCAAAATCATTCTACATAAAAAGGCAAACATTTTCTGTTCCCAACTTTGTTTTGTACGATGAAAAATAAAAAAGTTACGCAAAATACAAAATTCCTTTATTCTATGAATCAGTGCAGACATGACGTTCAAACTTGGTTAATGGGTAGAAATTCGAATATTTTGTTGCAATTTATTATTTCAGAACCATGACAGTTTGTTTTTTATAGGTAGTTTGGTAAAAAAGTAAAGCACAACAGAAAGAGCTAGAGAAAAATACTGTAATGTAATTTTTTGATGACGGGTAGGAGCTAAGTTATCGGTTTGGAGTAACATTATTTAAAACAGTTATTTTATTCCTTCATTAGACATCTAAGTATTGAAAATGGAAATAATTATGAATGCTATTCTCAATACATACATTACTAATATATTTTATGTAAAATATAACATGCATTTTTCCTTATCTTGTATACTGAAGAAAAATGTAACATAGGAAGAATTTTCATGTATTGATGATGACCATGATGTTCAGACAGGTTTTATGGATTGAACATAAAATAACATCTTATTGAATGGTCACAGTAATCCTTAGACACTTGGGAACATCACTATAGCTAACTATAATCGTCTGTTGTTACCTAAAATGAAAATGTAGTAATCTAAGTCTTGGAGTGCAACGCAGTAATACAGTATATAGCTTTAACACTAAGGCACTGTGTGACATCTCTAATGTTGAATAAAGTCATCTAACATGAGCTAGGAAATAAAATGTAATTGTGTCTCCCTGTTTTAAGTATAATTTTCTAATTACTACGCAAAAATAAGCTAGATTGTACATTTATTGCATTATGTGTAGTGTCATATTGCAACACACTCAGTTATCAGTTGTCTAGTAGCGTTTCAACATAAGAGTTCTCGCAGGTAGTTCCTTCACATCCTCCACACATCGCTGAGCACAGCAAACCAAACTGTATGCACTTGCATCTCTTGGTGCATCCTAGCTTGCAGTTACATGAAATGAGGTTAAGAAGTTGTGATGGAGCGGCTTCCTTGGTAGTAGGGACAGGCCTCAGTGATTTCCCTGTCATGGACCATCCCCACTCTGTTGGCTCCAGGCAGTTTCCTAACCATTCTTGGACCTGCAAGTACACTCTGTATGAGTGTTGCTCTGCTGCTGCACTGGTCGGAGGTAGGGATGCTAGTTGAAAAGATGTATCTAACTTCTTTTTTGCTACTATGCGATTATACATGAAGTATCTTAGCTCATCCAAGGACTTTGATTTTGATCCGTACATTTTTAAGAGGAACTTTTCCCCAGCAGCTTTGATATCTTCTTTACTGGCATCCTTTTGGTTAAATATTTTCATTTCTTCTTTCATTTCTGTATGGTTCTGTAGAAGTTGGAGACCTCTAACTTTTCCTTTTTTATACAAAGCTGATGTGGTATCGCATCCAGTAATGGCGTGAGCAGATAGCAAAACTTCACAAGCCTTCCCCATGTTTTTTTTCTCACTTTGGATGCTGAAAATACGGGGTGTGCTGTTTGATTTCCCTAGTTTGAGAAACCAAATTTCAAAGTCTTCATGGGCTAGAGCAGTTAGAAGCACTAGAAGATCCGTATCCTGGCCAACAACTACTGTTTGATTTTTGTGTTTAGCTTGATCTAGAGCAGCCTTAACAATAACAGTATCTGCATCACTCTCCGCCTGAACAACAGAATAACCTTTGATCTTCATACTAGACACAAGAGATGCAATCAGGGCCCGTTTGTTGTTTCTGTTAGCAAGAAAATCTGATTGTGGTATAGTGGTTGGTGTATTCTCATTAAATATGATATCTCTAGAAGTTCTTTTTGCTGCTCGTCGCTCTTGCTCGGCTGTCTTAGTGGTTTCTCTGTCAGGATAACCATCAAACACCACTGTACAGTTTTTACCGTAATTGCTCTCTACAGAGGTTGTATACAAGTCAAACAGCTGACCAAATGTAGCGGGTTTTGGCCAAACAACGCAATGAAGAAGGTTTCCTCCATCTAAAATGTAGTGAGGATTGGCTGGTAAAGCTAACATCTCGTTGTGCGACTGAAAAGCATTGATCAGAGAAGACTTTGTGCCTTTTCTTAACAATGTTGAGTCAAATAATGATGGAGGCACACTTGCCAGCTCATACTGAAAGTACCCTTTAACTTCTGTTTTGCTTATGTCCAAACATATCATTCTGTGGAAGAGTTCTTGTGGGGAATGCAGGATTACAGTTTTTTCTTTCATCTTTATTGTGCCAGATGACAGGTTAGACAAAGGAACTACTTTCTTCTTCCTTTGCAGTCGAATATCAGAGAAGCTATGACTTGAGAGTGCTTTCATTTTCTGTACCAATCTCTAGTGCCCTATCACATGTTATTGATGAATCTGCTATCAACCCATTTGAGAGGTTTACCAACTGTCCTGATAATTGACCAAATGGGTTATGTTCTTTTAGCCAGCAAACAAATGTCACAAAGTCGTTTAAATCTCTTGTTTGACGAGATGTTCCAGATTCTATGTTCTGATGACTAATTGTTACACTTATTCCTGCGAACTCTGATAACGTTCCAGTTATTTCACCACAAGCTGGAGCAGACAACACCCATCTCTGTAAAGTTGAATCTGTGATTCCCCTACCATGTGTAAGTCCACCTATTGCTTTAAAGCTACGCATTAAAACTTGCTCAATGCACATATCTGTTGACACACCAGACCAGAATCTGTCACTGCGCCTGATTGTGAAGTAACCATCTTTCGTGAATCTTTGGAAGTCCTCAGATGACATTTTGTTGGGCAAATCCTCCATCAAAGTTAGATACAGATGGGCACATTTTGCATAGTGTATATGACCTGCACTATGAAAGTAAGGAAGCATATTTGACAGTTTCAATATGCAAATTCCAGTCTGCTGTTCGTTCTGCTCTTATAAACTGAAGGATAAGCATGACTTGCTGAAAATACTGAAGCCATAACTTAGGTGTTTTGCCTGAATTCTGCATACTTTTTTGACTTTCTCAAACAGATTTATGTAGTTCTCAATAGCAACACACTCAAAAACATCTTCAGAAGTTAGTGCCTTTGCTGAATACTGTTTTGATATTTCACACAGTATGTTTTGTGATTCTTCAGCTTTTGAAGCCAATTCGTCATGAATGAGAGTAAAGAGTGCTGCAGCTGTTAGAATATGAGCACGTACGGCTCTGGCATATGAATGGCCTTTCATCATGTGGGGTACAGTCGCTTTTCCATAAACAGTTTGCCACAACTCCCAATCCCACTACCCATCATTATATGTCCTACTGCTTCCCATGTATGACATCAACAAATGAAAACCTCCTAAGCGAACAACTATTGAAGATACAAGACTAGCAACTGGTTCTGACTCAACAATATCTACAGACTTCAAGAACAAGGGTTGGTCAAAAGTAACTACACATGCCTGATTATGACTTTGGCTTTCTTTTGCGGCAAACATCAAAGCTGAGTAAAGGGTTGTCAGATTTCCTGGTTCTAGATTTATGAAAGGCACTGCCAGCACACGACTTACATTCCATGTTCCATTTGTAACTGCATATTTCATATAGCCATTCCAGCTTGGTAATTTATTTTGAACTTCACTAAATCCAGCCAACCACAGAACATCAAGTTTGAAACCTCTGCGAACTACATCTCCATCTTCATGTGTTATGTCACTTAAGATTATGCTCTTCAAACCTGATGTGGGAGGTTTTTTGTAAGGGATAATGGGTATTTGATTTGAAGTAGTGTCACATTTTTCACCAATATTACGTGCTAAAGGAGGGCATTTCGAGACAGAGTTTCCTGGAGTAACACACTTTATTCCTCCAAGTGCATGAAAGGTACCCAAACCATCCAGGGTTCTTGTGTTCACATCAGCATTATCAAAGACAAACTGTATAAATGCATCTGGTTGTACTGTTGACCGTGGGCTATTAACAGCACAATTTAGGAAGTTTGTGGCTTCTTTGTATGAAGAGCATGCACCCACAGCATGCAAAATGTCTATTAGATGTCTTGATCCATAATTGCGATATAGGTGTACAGAAAGTCCCAAATGCAGTGGAGATAGGAATGAACGTGGCCTCATAGCAGAAATTATCGAATGGTTGATAAAAGTTCTCTTGCGATCTATACTTTCAGGTGTAGGTTGAGTTTTAGTTGAAATAAGAATCTCAGTGAAAGCTGTAAGTGTCGGGGGAACTAAAGTCTGACCCTCAGCCTTCATGTCATCAATGTCTGGGTACATGCTACAATCATACACTGTTTTACAAATGTCTTCTTTGATGATTTTTGCAGCTGTTTCAACAATACGTAATCGTTCACTAGTCTCATCTGTCTTCTTGTTTTCATACCATTGTTCTGTTAAAATCCTCCGTCCTGTGTGAGTGAAGCTAAATATGTTATGTCGGGAATGCAGATCTGTACAGATTATGCTTGACTTGTAGTGTGAAAGGAACTTACACTTAAGCCAGTGGTCACTGTAAAGGTCTTCTTTTTGTGCACCAGAAACTTCCATCATAATATCTTTCAGCTCACTCAAACTGTACTGACACTCATCATTACTTTCAATGTATTCCAAAAGTTTTTTGAAAGCAGACGAAGCTACTGATTCTTCTGGACGTCCTGCTGAATCTCTTTGTGCAATGCGCTTGAATGTGCTGTAACATACAAAGTGATAACGACCTTCTTCTGCTACTAAATCAATGGAATTTGCAATACGTGAATATACTTCCTGCCCCCAACTATCACTGCGCTGTTCACAAATTGAAATAATTTTTTCTCGAAATTCAAGAGTAGCCACATTATATACAGTGAGGCGTCTATTTTTTGAATGTTTTGTGTCAGGTAAACTTGCTTTCTCTCCACAAAATATACAGTCACTTAGAAAGTTAAATGTCTTTATTTCTGAACGAAGAACTCTGTTGGCTTGTGAAGTTGATTGTTCTGAAGGTTCCTTATTGACAGCAGCTATACTGTGCTTTCTTGTGTAGTTTCTCCGACAGATTTTGTGTACTGGTACACTCTTCAGTTCCTGAAATGTCTTGTATTTATCATCTCCTCTATCTTTGCTTGCTTGAATCAGAGTCTTGATCCCTCTTTCCACAAATACCCCGCTTCCCACATCGATCTCTTCTGCACATATCAAGCACTTCATCTTGACTCATCAATAGCGTCCATTACCTGAAAAGAAAAGAAAAATATTAGTTCGTCTGTCATTCACTTTGAACTATTACTTCGGTATATTAACTCATAACCTCCGATTGAGTGAATAAATGTTACAGATGAATCCGTAGATATAATCATAATTAAGAGTATTTATTAGAAGTAGAATATAGGAAATTAGGGACAGAGTTGCCCATATCTGCTAGAAACAAGAAAATGTATTGGTATAAATATTTAGAAAACCAGGTACTGTCACAATTTATATTTCTACTAGCTCGTTCCTGTGAAATATTTTTTCACAAAATCACCCATACAAAGTAAGAGAGGTTTCTGAAAATAGGCAGTCATAACAAAACATTCGCTTTTTTTACCTACAAACCCAGTTTGAACGTCGTGTCCGCATTGATTCATAGAATGAAAAATCTTTGGTTTTGCATAACTTTTTATTTTTCATCGTACAAAACAAAGTTGGAACAGAAAATGTTTGTCTTTTTATGTAGAATGATATTGCTCTCTTGGTAAAGTTTCGTATCTTTTACGGTTCTAAAGTTATTTCCAAAAAACCGAAATTCGGCCGCCATTTTCCAAGATGGCGGCTGGAGCACAACTTGGATTTGTTGGGACTTTTAATATATTCATCAGTAGGGTTCAGTTTATAAGTGTACCAAGTTTCGACTTCCTGCTAATTTGTTAGATCGATTTTCCTAAAATTCCTCTACTAGTAGTAGGAATAGGTGCAACCTGCATAGGCGGGCGAATTGAACCATTTTCCAGAGGATCGGTTCTCTCTTCCGAAAGACTCTGGTCATCCTCCAATTCACGTTCCCATATCTAGTCCTGATGGCGTTTAATAGAACGACCATCTTCTAGTTGACACTTGAAGGAAACAGGGCCCGTTTTCTCCTGCACCGTTGCAGGAACCCATTTTGGTCCAGCCTCATAGTTGCGAATCATAACTGGATCATTAGGTTGCGCTTCCATAGCTCTCCTTTTTTAGTGTTGTGGTACAACTCCAGTTTTTCCTGATGGCGTAAAACTCGTTGTAACGTTTCGTTTGGATGTAACAGATCGAAAACTGAACGAATTCCCCGGCCATTCATGAGTTTAGAAGGAGACACCCCCGTCGTTATGTGAGGTGTTAGTCGATAGTTAAGCAAAAATTTATCCAACACCACTTGCATTTCCTCCCCATGAGAATGACGTAAGGCCGACTTGAAAGTACGGACCATGTTTTCCGCGAGACCGCTAGTAGACGGGTGAAAAACACTAGCCCGGACATGTCTAATGCCATTTACAGTAGGTGGACAAAAGAACGAAATTCCTCACTGGTAAAACAAGTACCATTGTCGGAAACCAGAACTACGGGTAAACCCCATCGAGCGAAACACGAACGGAGTAAGCGAATAGTAACACCCGAAGTCGTGGAAGTGGTTTGAAAACTCTGTACTGCAATTACTGGAGTGGATTCCAAAAACCCCACCAAGTGAACCCATTCTGTAGATATAAGTACGCATTCATTTGGATTTTCTAAAGGCAACCTACTTAGAGCATCAGCCGTACCTAGGAGTTTGCTTGACCGATGTACTAAGTCAAATTTACAGGCTTGTAGAATCAGTGCCCATCGTTGAATCCTACCTGAGGCCATAACTGGAATATTTTTATTAAGTGAAAATAAACCTAAAAGAGGCCTATGATCAGTAATTAGTTTGAATTCATGACCCCATAGATAGAAATGAATTTTTTTACTGCAAATACTAAGGCTAAGGCTTCACGTTCAAGTTGTGCATATCGCCTTTCAGTCTCAGTTAGTGTTCTAGAAGCAAAATAGATAGGCCTATCTACACCATCAATGTGGTAAGATAACACTGTCCCAATTCCATAAGAACTGCTATCTGCCGAAACTATGAGAGGAAGTTTAGGATCATAATGCACTACGAGAGTAGACTTTAGTAGTACGTCCTTGGAAGCCTCAAATGCTTCCTTTTGGGTTTTCTCCCATCTCCACTGTTTCCCAGATCGTAATAACTTATTTAAAAGTTTAGGATACCTAAATAAGCTTGTAACTGTGCGATGTTTTGTGGAGGTGGTGCACTTTTTATTGCTTCTAGTTTATCCATCGTTGGATGAGTGCCTGAGGCATATATGCGGAACCCCAAATATGAAACCTCATTAATGACTCAAGAACACTTTTTTTTCTTTAGCTTAAGTCCGGCATCTCGGAGTCTTTTTAGAACTGTTGTTAATCTAGTTAGGTATTCTTTTTTAGATGAACCTGAAATGAGGGCATCGTCTAGAAAACAAAGTACACCCGAAATGTGACCTAGAACTTGGTCCATTGTTCTCTGAAAAATACCCGGAGCTGATGCTATTCCATAGCATACCCTATTGTACCTATATAGGCCTCGGTGCGTATTTATGATGGTTAGCTCTTTAGAATTTTCATCTACAGTAAACTTAGTTGAGCATAGGCTTGGGACATATCTAGTTTTGTGAAATATTTACCCCGAGCAAGAGAGCTAAATAATTCATCAGGCTTGGGTATAGGGTACCAATATAGAAGAACTGCTCTATTTGCTGTTAAACGGTAATCCCCACATAACCGCACTGACTTGTCAGGTTTTAGTACAGGAACTACCGGGGCAGCCCACTTAGCGTGTGTGACTGGTTCGATAATTTTATCTTTGAGAAGCCTGTCAATTTCTAAATGTCAATTTCTAAATGTCAGTTTCTAAATTTCTAAAAGCTTGTCAATTTCTAAATATAACTCCAAAATTTTGCAAATCCAGCACTTCACTTGCAGCAGATCTCGAAAAAACAATAGGTGTCTCAGTTGATCCCTTTACTGTATGAAGGAAACTTAACTCAGTAGGTCTTAAAAGACGTGTTGCAGCAAAAAAGCCACTTTTAAGGAATGGAAATAAAGAGAAGAGAAGAAAATGTGCTTTGGAACACAAGTATTGGACATCTGAGACCGACTGAATTAAGCTTCCTTCGTACAGTAGAAGGATCAACTGAGACACCTGTTGTTTTTTCGAGATCCGCTGCAAGTGAAGTGCTGGATTTGTGTCTGTCTCGAAGGGAAGTAATCTTTAGATATTGTAGATCAGATGGAGAAAGCTTAGAGGGCCTCCCTGATCTAGGACGATCAGCTGGGGTCCCACTTGATCTGTGACGAGCCAAGATTTTTTGTACACCAGTTTTGGAAACGCCTGTAGATTCATTTATTTTTCTTTGACTCAGTCCCTCACCATGCAAATGTATTATTTTATATCTAATCTCATCAGAAATTGTACTTTTTGTCATTTCTTAAGCCTATGAAAGAAAAAAAAGTATGAATTAGGATTATAATGAGAAACGTTTTGGATAAATTTGTTTTGCAGAATTTAAGTGAATATGTCAATACTTTTAATTGTAAATATTGATATAACAATAGCTTAGGAGCATTTATTGCAGATCCATCAGTAATATTCGCTAGATCTTTAAACACATGCGTTATAAGTAATATAATGAATCAACCCTCAAGTCCAATTTATGTAGACTAGAGGGTCATCCAGCTTATACAACTTTATACACTTAAGTAATAACTTACTTATACGCAGTGGCGGTCCTAGCTTACATGACGCCCTGGGCGAACCTCACCTTCAGCGCCCCCCCCCCTGTTCGCCAACACACACACATTCGAATCCCCACAAAATAAAGGACAGACATAACTCTTTCACAAAATAACTTTTTATTGGACTAATTGTTGGAACTTCAGAACCAAAACAAAGACTCAAATTTCTGAATTTTACAAATCCTTCATCACGTAAATAGAATAACTCACTTAAGAGAATGTAATTATGATACTATGAACAGGAAAAATACAAATTAAATTGCACAACTGCCATAAATAAACTAGAGAATCAAATTTCTAAATTGTACAAATGCTCTATCACATAAATAGAATAAGACACTTAAGAGAGGGTAATTATTATGCTACACTTTGAACAAGAAACAAAATAAATTGCACCACAGCACAACTGCCATCTAAAGCCTGACTCTTCTTACCTTCCTTGATGCAAAGTCATGAATTAAATCATCATATGAAATCTGCTCAGCAATTGTATGATTTATACTGATGATGGCCAGACCGGTAAGGCGTTCCTGTGACATAGTTGACCTCAGGTAGGATTTGATGAGCTTCAGCTTTGAAAATCCTCTCTGCTTCAGCAACAGTGACTGGAAGAGTAAGACCAATTCTGAGAGCAGTCCACAAATTTGGATATATTTCAGAGAGCTCCCTTTCATGGATAAATGTCAGCAGTTCAAGCAAGGATATGGTCTTTGATGGCAAGTCAGGCAAGTTCTTCAGCTCCTGTGCAAGCTCTCTGCCATCCAAGTCAGATTGTCCCTTAAAGTGTAGTGTAGTACTAAGGTTCACACATTGTTCTGTCAGCTCCTCAAATGTGAGATTTTGGAAATGTGTCAGCACTCCAAACTTCTCTCCCACAATTTCCAACGTGGAAAATCTTTCCTGAATGGCTGATGTTGCAGCATCAACCACTGCATTGAAAAATGTCACCTCCAGCTTCTTCAAAGCATCAATCAAGGGCTCATCAGATGCTTCATAGGAGAAGTGCCGCTTTGTGGACCTCAGCCGTTTTTGTTTTAACACAGCCTCCACATTCATTTGTTCACAGATATCTGTGGCTGCCATTTGTGCAGCCACAAAACCTGTTGCCCTGTAATTGCGGAGACCTCTCTCTGTTTTTTTAGGAGATTTACTGCAACATCAACGTGCATGCTAGGAGACTGCATCTGCTTGCTCACATGCTGAATTTGGCACAACAGGTCATGCCACACCACTGAACAAATGGCGAAGCGGTATGACCCAACCTCCTCTGACAGAGATTGAGCCTCGACCTTTATTACAGAGTCTTTGGTGTGGTCCCTCACCTCGATCAGTGCATCTCTCACTGCAGCTGCCTGATATCTCAGGGGCTCCACACTCTTGATCTTGCTTTCCCACCTTGTATCAGACCACATCTTCAATGTGATGTTCACATGTTTTTTCAAAATGGCCCATTTTTATTTATTTCTTTATTTATTTATTCTTATTTTTATTTTTATTTTTTTTGCAGGCGCTCATGCCGCCCCTCCACAAATGCCGCCCTGTGCGGCTGCCCATATTGCCCATATGAGGAACCGCCACTGTTTAGATGGCAGTTGTGCTGTGGTGCAATTTATTTTGTTTCTTGTTCAAAGTGTAGCATAATAATTACCCTCTCTTAAGTGTCTTATTCTATTTATGTGATAGAGCATTTGTACAATTTAGAAATTCGATTCTTCTCTAGTTTATTTATGGCAGTTGTGCAATTTAATTTGTATTTTTCCTGTTCATAGTATCATAATTACATTCTCTTAAGTGAGTTATTCTATTTACGTGATGAAGGATTTGTAAAATTCAGAAATTTGAGTCTTTGTTTTGGTTCTGAAGTTCCAACAATTAGTCCAATAAAAAGTTATTTTGTGAAAGAGTTATGTCTGTCCTTTATTTTGTGGGGATTCGAATGTGTGTGTGTTGGCGAACAGGGGGGGGGCGCTGAAGGTGAGGTTCGCCCAGGGCGTCATGTAAGCTAGGACCGCCACTGATAAGAGGCACATTCAAAGAGGAAGTAAGTTGCAGGTTGGTTGCTGCAAAGAGCAGAGTAGCACCTTTGAAAGGGCTTTCTATTCCACGGCTGGAATTGATGGGTGCAGTTATTGCAGACTAGTGCGAAGTGTAAAGTGTCCATTAAAGAAACTTTTAGCTAATGCTCATTTGAGCAAAGAAGAATTCTGCACTGTTTTGTGTGAAGTAGAAGCAATGGTGAACAGTAGGCCTATCACTTTTGTTTATAACAGTATGCAGGATGGAGAGCCATTGACACCAAATCATTTTCTTTGTGGTAAACGATTTAACATCAAGCCCCAGTGTGCCAGAAGACTTGCAGCCTATCCAGAGCACTCAAGGAGAGTTAACCAGAAGGTTCAAGTACCTTGAAGAGCTACAAGATCAGTTATGGAAGAGGTGGCAGATGGAATACTTTCCAGAACTCAATTATTACACATCAGGCAATGTAAAGGGCTCCAATGCAAATTGTATCAAGGTGGAAGAAGTGGTAATGATTGGGGATGAAAGACCAAGGCAATGCTGGAAGCTTGGCATAATTGAAGAGTTGTTTGTTGGCAAAGACAATTTAGTTAGGTCTGCAATGGTAAAGACTTCAGGAGGAAAATTAAAGAGACCTATACAAAAACTCTATGCTTTAGAAATCAGCAAAAACACGGATAGTCAAGATGAAACATTTGAGTTACAGCCTCATGGAGAAGGCTTGGCTAAACTTGCAGAAGGTAATGACAACAATGCCTCTTCGGTGGGGAGTGTTAGAAAATCTAGAAGAGGAAGAACCATTGTTGTCCCAAGGCGATATGATGACTAAGCTGATTGATGCAGCATTGCTTGTATATATTAAGTTAAGGTGTATATATATCCATCTCATAATTTTAAAGTTAGTGAAAAATTCACTTAATTTAGAGCTAGCATTTTTGGGCTCTTGTGGCATCATTGTTTGGGCACTCTTGTGGCATCATTTTCTGGGGCGCTGCGCGTCTTTTTTACTCGTTTGTGGAATGCGGTACTTACAGGGTGCGGTCTTATAGAGAGCTCTCTTGCAATTCAGTTTGGTTGTTTAGATACAAGATTGTTGCACCGTGCAATAGTGCAGGTTGTGTTGTTGTTGCAAGGTTTAGAAAGAAGACCATAAATAGTGCCCCTTTTGTTTTTTATCTTAAATTCATGCAACTGAGGCCTAAGGTAGGCCCACATCGAGTCAGCAACCCTAAGGTAGGACCTAATAGGACCTCCAAGTCCGTAAGTTTTTAGTCTAGCTTAACTTAGGCTGTAGGTTGAACTGGCTCTTCAGAGTTTGGCCGTTCACGGCTAAGCTGGGATTTTGAACCCAATAAAAAAATAATAACAACTATCCGTGTTTTTGCTGATTTCTAAAGCATAGAGTTTTTGTGTAGGTCTCTTTAATTTTCCTCCTGAAGTCTTTACCATTGCAGACCTAACTAAATTGTCTTTGCCAACAAACACCTCTTCAATTATGCCAAGCTTCCAGCATTGCCTTGGTCTTTCATCCCCAATCATTACCACTTCTCCCACCTTGATACAATTTGCATTGGAGCCCTTTACATTGCCTGATGGGTAATAATTGAGTTCTGGCAAGTATTCTATTTGCCACCTCTTCCATAACTGATCTTGTAGCTCTTCAAGGTACTTGAACCTTTTGATTAACTCTTCTTGAGTGCTCCGGATAGGCTGTAAGTCTTCTGGCAAACTGGGGCTTGATGTTAATCGTTTACCACAAAGAAAATGATTTGGTGTCAATGGCTCTGCATCCTGCATACTGTTATAAACAAAGGTGATAGGGTTACTGTTCACCATTGCTTCTACTTCACACAAAACAGTGCAGAATTCTTCTTTGCTCAAATGAGTATCAGCTAAAAGTTTCTTTAATGGACACTTTACACTTCTCACTAGTATTTCCCAAAATCCTCCCCACCATCGTGCTCTCTCAACAATAAACTCCCACTGTACCCCATGGTGTGAAAAGTAGGATTGGAATCCCTCCTCTTTTAGCAAGGACCAAACTTCTTGGAGTTCCTTTGCAACCTTTTTGAAGGTTTTTTGCATTATCCGATATGATTTTATTTGGGAAACCCCTTCTGTTCACAAACCTTTTAAAGGCCAAAAGAAATACATCACTACTTAAGTTATTTACCAACTCCAAATGGATTGCTCTGGTGGTAGCACATGTGAAAAGATATATATTACCTTTGTTAGACTCCCCTTGCTCATACACATAGACTGGACCTGCGAAGTCTACTCCCACTACATCAAATGGGGCAGTATAGACACACCGTTCTCTTGGAAGTGGAGCCACCTTTTCATAATAAGGCTTTGCACTCCAACGCTTGCAAACCACACATTTATGCAAGACCTTTTTTACTACTTGTCTAATTTTGGGAATCCAAAACTGTTGTCTGATCTCTATTATCACTTCTCTAACTCCAGCATGTAACAACTTATGATAAGTGTCCAGGATCAAAAGTTCCACAAAGTGGCCCCCCAGAAGGTTGCAAATTTGGATGTCTTTTCTCCTCTGGAAGCCCAGAAAACTGTAGTCTACCTCCTACTCTCAATAAATCCTGATCCAAAAACACATCCAAACACTTGAGAGCAGAATGTGTTGGTAGAATCTGTAATGGACGGCTGGTGAGCAATTCCCTCTCTTCACCAAATTTTTCCTTCTGCACATATACCACCCAGTATTGCCTGGCTTGCTGAATCTCCTTACTGTTCAGAATTCCTTCCCTTCTTGTTTCTCCCTTAATATTGTTTGTAAACCTATATACCATGCTGTCACTTTTAACAACCTTTTCAGACTGTTAATGTCCTCAAGCCTCAATATGGGGCCCTGCTACATAACTTGACAACTGTTCACAGTGCATTTTCTCATTTCACTCACCCATTCTTCTTGAGCCTGGTATTCTCCTGTAGTAGGATGATTGGAAGGCCAGTTTTCACTTCCAAGTTTTAGCCACTCTGGCTCATTCCACCAAAAACTTGACTGTGCAAGATCTTTCACTGAAATTTCTCGTGTTGGTAAATCAGATGTGTTTTGGGTGCCTGGACAATCTTCCATTGCTTGGGATCTGTGTGTGCTTGAATTTCCTCCACCCTATTGGCAACAAATGGTTTCCATTTCCTTGCCTGGCTTCTTAACCAGTGCCAAACTATAGTGGAGTCTGTCCAATAATAGCTTGGAATTTCATAGAGGGCCAAAGACTTTTGTACTGTAACTGCAAGCCGACTAGTAATAACTGCACCCATCAATTCCAACCTTGGACTAGAAAGCCCTTTCAAAGGTGCTACTCTGCTCTTTGCAGCAACCAACCTGCAACTTACTTCCTCTTTGAATATGTCTCTTATATAAATACAAGTTGCATAGGCTTCCTCACTTGCATCACGAAAGATGTGCAGCTCCAAATTGTCTGGACTATTGTTCAACTCTCCAAAATACCATCTTGAGATTTCAATGTCTCCAAGACGTGCCAATTCTTTGAACCAATATTTCCACCTTACCACCATATGATCAGATAACTCTTGGTCCCAACCAAGTCCAATTTCCCAGAGTCTCTGAAACCAAATTTTGACTTTACCAGCTCTACTAAAGATTTCCCATTGAAGGTAAACAAATCCTCTCCTTGCTGCCAAACAATGCCTAGCACCTTTGTGTCTATTGCCCACAACTCCTTCATACCAGAATCCTCAATACTTTCTGTTGCATCAGGTAATACACAGGACTGATTCATAAACTGCTGTAACTGATAATGATTGGTCTGCCATTTTCTAAGCTCCATGCCAGCCTCCCTCATTATAGCTCTAGCTTCCCTGAATATCTGTTTACCCATTTCTGTATTATCCACGGAACACAGCAAATCATCAACATAAAAATTTTTCCTTATGTGTTCAATAGTGTTAGGATAGACTTCAGAATATTTCTTAAAATGGTACTGCATAGTAGCTGCCAACAGAAATGGACTAGAGCTGCATGGTGTGGCAGATAATGTGCCTCCTGGCTCACCAGCTCACCTTGCAACCTTTCAGCATAGCCCTCCTTTACATAGCTTAAGATGGCCTCATTCTATTCAATTAACAACTCCTCATTTTTTCTTAGCCTGTACAATGAAGTCTCCAACCTCCTATTAGCTAGGTGAAGGTTTGAACCGGGTTTGCAAGAATCCTTCCAAGGGAGGCCAACTTCATTGCAACCATCTCTAAACCCAATCCCTTTTTCAAATTGCTCTAAAACATCACTGTTCACTGTACTCGCCTGCTTCTCCTGTTTGTCCTTTATGCCAATGGATTTAAGTTCCCAAAAGGCTTTCAAATGCCTTTCCAAACCATGGCTGTTCTCCTCAATCTTAACAAAAAGAGCTTTAACCTCCATTTCATTAGAATAGCTCCCATGTAGCATCCAGCCTAGCTTACTTTCAATAGTTACCGGGCCTCGAGATGTGCGGACAATATTACCAGTGATGAAGTCCCAATAATAGTCAGTTCCAATCAAAAGAACAATATCTTCTGTTCCTTCAAATTTATTATTGCCAAAATTAATTCCTTTAACTTGCAATTCTTGGACACATGCCATATCTAAACAAGTAGTGACTGGAGCACAAAGTTCCTCAATCTCTACAGCTTGGACCTTGATAGTGGAACTTTGTGGTAACAACCCCTTAACAGGCGCGGATCCAGGGGGGGGGGTCGAGGGGGTCTGGACCCCCCCCCCCTGCTCACAGTGACCAAAGATTTTTCGATTGCGTTTGTTTGCTCCTATATATGAAAAATAAGAACTGAAGACTTAAAATGGCTTAAGGTACATGTATCCCGGTTGCCACAAAATTAATTTCCTTCAAAAGAATAAAGAAAAAAAAAGTTTATGTCCGATCCTGAGACATTTCAGACCTGGCCTGGGTGTGTGAACAAGCAGGATTTTGATAACGGGAATATACTTCAAATCCATCTAAAGCTATCTTCAAATATGAAAATTTCCTACCGAGGGGGGGACATCCTCCCTCGGGCACACCCCCTGGCGCTCGCTTCGCTCGTGCGTCCTCGGCCAAAGGCCGAGGACATATCAGTAACAAGCCCCACCAAGACTGGACCCCCCTCTGCTTAAATTCCTGGATCCGCCCCTGCCTTAACCAGAATTTCTACCTTCTTAACTTTGGTTCGGTTTTGTACGGAACCCCCAAACCCAGAAATTCTTAAATTTTCCCTCTTAAGTTCTTTAAACTTCAATTTTCTGGAAATTCTGATCTTAATAAAGCTACACTGGCTACCACTATCAAACAACACTCTTACAGTAGTTTCTCCATCATTCCCAATTAATAAGGCTGCAGTTGTTTGCAATAATCCCCCTTTACTTTTACTCCCTTTCATAGCAGTGTCAGGTGCCACTGATGTCTCTACTTCTCGGGTAGGCCTACTAGGAGTGTTTTCATACAATAATGGCTGATGCCGGCCATGGCATTTTTTGCACAAAAATTGAAACTTACAAAACCTTGCTCTGTGATCTTTCAAAAAACATTTAAAACATGCTGTGGACTTAGTTACCCTGTCCTTTCTATTCTCAAAAGGTAAAGCCTCAGCCACCTCACATTTATATGACTTGTGGTTGCCTTCGCAAAATATGCATTCCCTTTAATTTATTCTCAGAGGATGCATGTAGAGCTGACACTGTACCTGGGCTATTCCTTTTTGTAGAAACTTTGGTGTTGCGCCTGCCTTTGTCCCCTTGTTTAACATCCCACTGTGCAAACTCAATTCCCTCTCGTCTTGCTAATTCTGTGCTTAAAAGACAACATCTGCTGAAGGGCGATGTACACATGTTCTGTAGAGTGTCCCCTACTTAATTCAAGCAAAATTGAGCTAGGCAATTTAGACTCCAGTATAGTGACCAACATTATACCATACCTTTCCATTCCTACACCCAAGTTGTTCAGGGACCTAGTTCTAACTTCAAATTCATCATAACTCCTTGACACTATTGGGATTATTAACAGGAGGTATAGCTAAAAGTTCGCGGAGGTGGCTTTTAATTAAGATCTCTGGCTTACCAACCGTTTCTTTAATATATCCCAAGCCACATTATAATTAGCCTCTGTTAATGCTAAATCTAATCCTGCTATTGTCTTTGCTGCCTCCCCCTTCCAAGAGGGACTGCAAATAATTAACTTCTCCACCGCGCTTAACACTTGACTAGATGAATGAACTGCTGATTGAAAACTGTCTGCCCATCCTTGCCATTCCTGAATACTCCCAGAAAATGTTTTGAGTACAAGCCTCGGTAATTGAACTGCAGATCTGTTCACCTTAACTTCATAAACACCATTTGTTGAGGGTTTTGTTTCATTATTAGACCTGGTCTCTAACTGTACTGAGCTGCTAAACTCTTTTGCTCTGTGGCATACTTTAATTATATCATCAATAATCTCTTCAAAGGAAATTGTTATTTTCTATTTCATCCTCTTCTATAAGAGCTTCAATTTTAACATTTACTTCGCTTAGAGCAACCTTTTTAGTTTTTAATATGGAAAGCTGCGCAGTCACTAAGCTTAAATCCTCTTGCTGTATGGCAGAATTTATGGTGGCAATGACCTCTGTAATTAGACCTTTGTAGGCGCTTCTCCTTTTTTTAAACTTGTTCAATTCAACTGCACTCATCTTCAATGCAAACAACAATTGGGCCCAATGCCAAATAAGCTGAATTGGCAAAAATACTTAACCCAACTGATCAAACTCAAATTTTGCTCTTTTCAAATAAACTGAATCGCTTGGTTGAGGTACAGACCAACCACCAGTATGGAATATCAAATTTTCCACCCAAGTAACTGGCGCACTGAAGTCTGCAATCTTCGCCTACGAATAATAAACCAAAATTAACCAAACCGGTAAAAATGTAGGCTCAAACCAACGACAGAGAAGTGACCAAGTTTCGCAATTGGGCGACCAAACTTTCTACCCTGGGACCTTAACTCAATAATAAACCAAAATTTACATTGCTTGTATATATTAAGTTAAGGTGTATATATATCCATCAGTAGGTAAAAATGTAGGCCCAAAACAACGACAGACGAGTGGCCAAGTTTCGCAATTGGGCGACCAAACTTTCTACCCTGGGACCTTAACTCAATTATGCTCAACCCGTCTAGGCCTAACTTGGGCTACAATTTGCACAATCAGAACTTTGCCGGAAAATAGTCACTGACTCAGTCTTGGGCTAGAATCCGGTTTCGAAGGACCATGTTATTTTTTTATTTTTTTTATTGGGTTCAGAATCCCAGCTGAGCCGTGAACGGCCAAGCTCTGAAGGGCCAGTTTAACCTACTGCCCAATTAAGCTAGACTAAAAACTTACGGACTTGGAGGTCCTATTAGGTCCTACCTCAGCGTTGCTGACTCGATGTGGGCCTACCTTAGGCCTCAGTTGCATAAAATTAAGATAAAAACAAAAGGGGCACTATTTATGGCCTTTCTAAACCTTGCAACAACAACACAACCTGCACCATTGCACGATGCAACAATCTTGTATCTAAACAACCAAACTGAATTGCAAGAGAGCTCTCTATAAGACCACGCCCTGTAAGTGCCGCATTCAACAAACGAGTAGGAAGGACGCGCAGCGTCCCCAAAAAAATGATGCCACAAGAGTGCCCAAACAATGATGCCACAAGAGCCCAAAAATGCTAGCTCTAAATTAAGTGAATTTTTCACTAACCTTACAATTATGAGATGGATATATATACACCTTAACTTAATATATACAAGCAATGCTGCATCAATCAGCTTAGTCATCATATCGCCTTGGGTAACAATGAATCTTCCTCTTCTAGATTTTCTAACAGCTAGCTCTAAATTAAGTGAATTTTTCACTAACCTTACAATTATGAGATGGCTATATATATATATATATATATCTTAACTTAATATATACAAACAATGCCGCAGGAACGGAGCAAGAGTGTCACGGGCCCCGGGGCAAAACTTATTTACGGGCCCCCTAACAAAATTTGTATTATACATTTATATTGCTTTTCTTTGCATTATTTATTTAGCATATACTGTATTTAAGAATTATGATACTACTTGTACGCATGGAGGCATAGAAGGCAAAACATTATGCAAAATATTGAGCTTTAAAAAGGATACCGTGAAATAAAAGTTTACTTACGACAACATCAGAACTTGACTTTTCTTTCAGCAAATTCATTAATAAAATCCTCCAAGTTAATATTTCTAACTTTCTTGTTTTCAATTGATATAATTGAGAGTCCACTTAATCTTTTTTCATTGATAGAATTTCGAAGATGGTTCTTTATTAGTTTAAGTTTTGAAAACGATCTCTCTGCACTTGAAACTGTCACAGGAATTGTGAGGAACAATGTTATGGCAGTCACAACTTCGGGAAAACTTGAGCACAAAGTACTCTTATCTTTAATTAAAAATGAATATAGCTCATGGATTGTCGTCATTTTTTCAATGTCTGTTTTTAAGCACATTCGAAAAGAGAGTAATTGACTTGGAAATCCAGAGGAAATATAATTTTTATATTTATTTACTAGCTTTGTTACTCTCTCAAATAACTTCTCCTCACTTGTTGAAACGACCCGGCCCCCCCCCAAATGCCCGCCCCCCCCCAAAGGCCCGGGCCCCATGGCACTGCCCCGCCTGCCCCTAGCTAGCTCCGCCCCTGCAATGCTGCATTAATCAGCTTAGTCACCATATCGCTTTGGGACAACAATGGCTCTTCTTCTTCTTCTAGTTTTTCTAACATACAGTAAGGATGGATTACATCTTTGTAGAAAGGGAACTGCTTTATATGGCAGACTTTTAGAGGACAATGTGAGTTCTTTGGGGGCTTTGAAAGATAACTTTAGATCAACAGAAGGCATAAAGTATCAGGTGCAGTCAGTGTTAGAAAATCTAGAAGAGGAAGAACCATTGTTGTCCCAAGGCGATATGATGACTAAGCTGATTGATGCAGCATTGCTTGTATATATTAAGTTAAGGTGTATATATATCCATCTCATAATTGTAAGGTTAGTGAAAAATTAACTTAATTTAGAGCTAGCATTTTTGAGCTCTTGTGGCATCATTGTTTGGTCACACTGTTGGCATCATTTTGGGGCGCTGCGCGTTCTTTCTACTCGTTTGTGGGATGTCGTACGTACAGGGTGTGGTCTTGTAGAGAGCTCTCTTGCAATTCAGTTTGGTTGTTTAGATACAAGATTGTTGCACCGTGCAATAGTCCAGGTTGCGTTGTTGTTGCAAGGTTGAGAAAGAAGACCATAAATAGTACCCTTTTTGTTTACATTAAAATTCATGTAACAAGGTCTAAAGTAGGCCCGCATCGAGTCAGCAACCCTGAGGTTACCCTGAGGTAGGACCTAATAGGATCTCAAATCCGTAAGTTTTAATTTAGCTTAACTTGGGCTTCAGGTAGAACTGGCCCTTTAGAATTTGGCCGTTCACGGCTCAGCTGGGATTTTGAACCCGACAAATAAATAAAATAACATGGTCCTTCAGAACCGGATTCTACCCCAAGACTGAGTCAGTGACTATTTTTCGGCAAAGTTCTGATTGTGCAAATTGTAGCCCAAGTTAGGCCTAGACGGGTTGAGTATTATTGAATTAAGGTCCCAGGGTAGAAAGTTTGGTAGCCCAATTGCGAAACTTGGCCAGTCGTCTGTCGTTGTTTTGGCCTACATTTTACCGGTTTGGTTAATTTGGGTTATTATTGAATTAAGGTCCCAGGGTAAAAGTTTGGTCGCCCAATTGCGAAACTTGGCCAGTCGTCTGTCGTTGTTTTGGCCTACATTTTACCGGTTTGGTTAATTTTGGGTTATTATTGAATTAAGGTACCAGGGTAGAAAGTTTGGTTGCCCAATTGCGAAACTTGGCCACTTGTCTGTCGTTGTTTTTGGCCTACATTTACCAGTTTGGTTAATTTCGTTTATTATTCGTAGGCGAAGGTTGCAGACCAGTGCGCCAGTTACTTGGGTGGAAAAATTGGTATTCCATACTGGTGTTGGTTAGTACCCCACCTAGCAATTCAGTTTATTTGAAAGTAAAATTTGCATTTGATCAGTTTGGTTAAGTATTTCTGCCAATTCAGCTCATTTGGTATTGAGCCCAAGGGTTCTTTACATTGAAGATGAGTGCATCTGAATTGAACAAATTTATAAAAAGGAGAAGCGCCTACAAAGGTCTAATTACAAAGGTCATTGCCACTATAGATTCTGCCATAGAGCAAGAGGATTTACGCTTAGTGACTGCGTAGCTTTCCATATTAGAAACTAAAAAGGTTGCTCTAAGTGAGGTAAATGTTAAAATTGAGGCTCTTATAGAAGAGGATGAAATAGAAAATAACATAATTTACTTTGAAGAGATTATTGATGATATAATTAACGTAGGCCTCCGAGCAAAAGAGTTTAGTAGCTCAGTACAGTTAGAGACCAGGTCTGATAATGAAGTTAAGGTTAACAGATCTGTAGTTCAATTACCGAGGCTTGTACTCAAAACATTTTCTGGGAGTATTCAGGAATGGCAAGGATGGGCAGACAGTTTTCAATCAGCAGTTCATTCTAGTCAAGTGTTAAGTGCCGTGGAGAAGTTTAATTATTTGCGTCCCTCTTGGAAGGGGAGGCAGCAAAGACTATAGCAGGATTAGCATTAACAGAGGCTAATTATAATGTGGCTTGGGATATATTAAAGAAACGGTTTGGTAAGCCAGAGATCTTAATTAAAAGCCATCTCCGTGCACTTTTAGCTATACCTCCTGTTAATAATCCTAATAGTGTCAAGGAGTTACGGCAGTTATATGATGAATTTGAAATTAGAACTAGGTCCCTGGACAACTTGGGTGTAGAAATGGAAAAGTATGGTATAATGTTGGTTCCTACACTGGAGTCTAAATTGCCTAGCTCAATTTTGCTTGAATTAAGTAGGGGACACTGCAGAACATGTGTACATCCCCCTTCAGCAGATGTTAAGTCTTTTAGGCACAGAATTAGCAAGACGAGAGGGAGTTGAGTTTGCACAATGGGATGGTAAACAAGGGGACAAAGGCAGGCACAGCACCAAAGTTTCCACAAAAAGGAATAGCCCAGGTACAGTGTCAGCTTTACATGCCTCCTCTGAGAATAAATTTGAGGTGGCTGAGGCCTTACCCTTTGAGGAGAGAAAGCACAGGATAACTAAGTCCACAGCATGTTTTAAGTGTTTTTTGAAAGGTCATAGAGCAAGGTTTTGTAAGTTTAAAATTTTGTGCAAAAAATGTCATGGTAGGCATCAGCCATTATTGTGTGAAAACACTCTTAGTAGGCCTACCCCAGAAGTAGAGACATCAGTGGCACATGCCACTGCTATGCAAGGGAGTAAAAGTAAAGGGGGATTATTGCAAACAACTGCAGCCTTATTAATTGGGAATGAGGGAGAAGCTACTGTAAGAGTGTTGTTTGATAGTGGTAGCCAGTGTAGTTTTATTAAGACCAGAATTTCCAGAAAATTGAAGTTTAAAGAACTTAAGAGGGAAAATTTAAGAATTTCTGGGTTTGGGGGTTCCGTTCAAAACCGAACCAAATTTAAGAAGGTAGAAGTTCTGGTTAAAGGGTTGTTACCGCAAAGTCCCACTATCAAGGTCCAAGCTGTAGAGATTGAGGAACTTTGTGCTCCAGTCACTACTTGTTTAGATATGGCATGTGTCCAAGAATTGCAAGTTAAAGGAATTAATTTGGGCAATAATAAGTTTGAGGAACAGAAGATATTAGTCTTTTGATTGGAGCTGACTATTATTGGGACTTCATCACTGGTAATATTGTCCGTACATCTCAAGGCCCGGTAGCTATTGAAAGTAAGCTAGGCTGGATGCTACATGGTAGTTATTGCAATGAAATGGAAGTTAAGGCTCTTTTTGTTAAGATTGAGGAGAACAGCCATGGTCTGGAAAGGCATTTGAAAGCGTTTTGGGAACTTGAATCTATTGGCATAAAGGACAACAGGCAAGTACAGTGAACAATGATGTTTTAGAGCAATTTGAAAAAGGGATTGGGTTTAGAGATGGTTGCTATGAAGTTGGCCTACCATGGAAGGATTCTTGCAAACCCGGTTCAAACCTTCAGCTAGCTAATCGGAGGTTGGAGACTTCATTGTACAGGCTAAGAAAAAATGAGGAGTTGTTAATTGAATACATGAGGCCATCCTAAGTATGTAAGGGAGGGCTATGCTGAAAGGGTGCAAGGTGAGCTGGTGAGCCAGGAGGCACATTATCTGCCACACCATGCAGTGGTACGGCGAGACAAAACTACCACCAAACTGAGGGTAGTTTTTGATGGCTCAGCCAAGGACAAAGGTGGTGTGTCCTTGAATGACTGTTTGGATGCTGGGCCAAATTTAAATGCAGATTTATTTTCCTTGTTACTGAGATTCAGGTTTGGTAGAGTAGCATTGACTGCAGATGTGAAGCAAGCCTTTTTGCGGATAAAGTTAAAACCAGAGGACAGAGATGCAGTAAGGTATCTGTGGGTGGATACGAAAGACTTGTTGGAAAATGAACCTAAGGTTCAAGCATATAGAATGAAGTCAGTGTTGTTTGGCCTCAGCTCTAGTCCATTTCTGTTGGCAGCTACTATGCAGTACCATTTTAAGAAATATTCTGAAGTCTATCCTAACACTATTGAACACATAAGGAAAAATTTTTATGTTGATGATTTGCTGTGTTCCGTGGATATATACAGAAATGGCTAAACAGATATTCATGGAGGCTAGAGCTATAATGAGGGAGGCTGGCATGGAGCTTAGAAAATGGCAGACCAATCATTCGCAATTACAAGAGTTTATGAGTCATTCCTGTGTAGTACCTGATGCAGCAGAAAGTATTGAGGATTCTGGTATTAAGGAGTTGTGGGCAATAGACGCAAAGGTGCTAGGCATTGTTTGGCAGCAAGATGATGATTTGTTTACCTTCAATGGGAAATCTTTAGTAGAGCTGGCTGAGAATGAGACAAGGTGGACAAAACGTACAGCTCTTAGTTTGGCTTCAAGGTCTTTGATCCTCTTGGATTCCTGGCTCCATTTGTGATAAAGTCAAAAATTTGGTTTCAGAGCCTCTGGGAAATTGGACTTGGTTGGGACCAAGAGTTACCTGATCATATGGTGGTAAGGTGGAAATATTGGTTCAAAGAATTGGCACATCTTGGAGACATTGAAATCCCAAGATGGTACTTTGGAGAGTTGAACAATAGTCCAGACAATTTGGAGCTGCACATCTTTTGTGATGCAAGTGAGGAAGCCTATGCAACTTGTATTTATATAAGAGGCGCATTGCAAGAGGAAGTAAGTTGCAGGTTGGTTGCTGCAAAGAGCAGAGTAGCACCTTTGAAAAGGCTTTCTGTTCCAAGGTTGGAATTGATGGGTGCCGTTATTGCTAGTCGGCTTGCAGTTACAGTGCGAAAGTCTTTGGCCCTCTATGAAATTCCAAGCTATTATTGGACAGACTCCACTATAGTTTGGCACTGGTTAAGAAGTCAGGCAAGGAAATGGAAACCATTTGTTGCCAATAGGGTGGAGGAAATTCAAGCGCACACAGATCCCAAGCAATGGAAGCATTGTCCAGGCACCAAAACCCCGCTGATTTACCAACACGAGGAATTTCAGTGAAAGATCTTGCACAGTCAAGTTTGTGGTGGAATGGGCCAGAGTGGCTAAAACTTGGAAGTGAAAACTGGCCTTCTAATCAGCCTATTGTAGGAGAATGCCAGGCTGAAGAAGCATGGGTGAGTGAGGTGAGAAAATGCGCTGTGAACAGTTGTCAAGTTATGCAGCAGGACCCCATATTGAGGCTTGAGGACATTAGCAGTCTGAAAAGATTGTTAAGAGTGACAGCATGGGTATATAGATTTACCAACAACATTAAGGGAGAAACAAGAAGGGAAGGAATTCTGAACAGTAATGAGATTCAGCAAGCCAGGAAATACTGGGTGGTATATATGCAGAAGGAAAAATTTGGTGAAGAGAGAGAATTGCTCACCAGCCATCCATTACAGGTTCTACCAACACATTCTGCGCTCAAGGGTTTGGATGTGTTTTTGGATCAGGATTTATTGAGAGTAGGAGGTAGACTACAGTTTTCTGGGCTTCCAGAGGAGAAAAGACATCCAATTTTGCTACCTTCTGGGGGGCACTTTGTGGCCTTTTGATCCTGGATACTCATCATAAGCTGTTACATGCTGGAGTTAGAGAAGTGATAATAGAGATTAGACAACAATTTTGGATTCCCAAAATTAGACAAGTAGTAAAAAAGGTCTTGCATAAATGTGTGGTTTGCAAGCGTTGGAGTGCAAAGCCTTATTATGAAAAGGTGGCTCCACTTCCAAGAGAACGGTGTCTATACTGTGTGTGTCTTACTGCCCCATTTGATGTAGTGGGAGTAGACTTTGCAGGGCCAGTCTATGTGTATGAGCGAGGGGAGTCTAACAAAGGTTATATATGTCTTTTCACCTGTGCTACCACCAGAGCAATCCATTTGGAGTTGGTAAGCAACTTAAGTAGTGATGTATTTCTTTTGGCCTTTAAAAGGTTTGTGAACAGAAGGGGTTTCCCAAATAAAATCATATCGGATAATGCAAAAACCTTCAAAAAGGCTGCAAAGGAACTCCAAGAAATTTGGTCCTTGCTAAAAGAGGAAGGATTCCAATCCTACTTTTCACACCAAGGGGTACAGTGGGAGTTTATTGTTGAGAGAGCACCATGGTGGGGAGGATTTTGGGAAAGGCTAGTGAGAAGTGTAAAGTGTCCATTAAAGAAACTTTTAGCTAATGCTCATTTGAGCAAAGAAAATTCTGCACTGTTTTATGTGAAGTAGAAGCAATGGTGAACAGTAGGCCTATCACTTTTGTTTACAACAGTATGCAGGATGCAGAGCCATTGACACCAAATCATTTTCTTTGTGGTAAACGATTAACATCAAGCCCCAGTGTGCCAGAAGACTTGCAGCCTATCCAGAGCACTCAAGGAGAGTTAACCAGACGGTTCAGGTACCTTGAAGAGCTACAAGATCAGTTATGGAAGAGGTGGCAGATGGAATACTTGCCAGAACTCAATTATTACCCATCAGGCAAGGTAAAGGGCTCCAATGCAAATTGTATCAAGGTGGGAAACGTGGTAATGATTGGGGATGAAAGACCAAGGCAATGCTGGAAGCTTGGCATAATTGAAGAGTTGTTTGTTGGCAAAGACAATTTAGTTAGGTCTGCACTGGTAAAGACTTCAGGAGGAAAGTTAAAGAGACCTATACAAAAACTCTATGCTTTAGAAATCAGCAAAAACACAGATAGTCAAGATGAAACATTTGAGTTACAGCCTCATGGAGAAGGCTTGGCTAACCTTGCAGAAGGTAATGACAACAATGCCTCTTCGGTGGGGAGTGTTAGAAAATCTAGAAGAGGAAGAACCATTGTTGTCCCAAGGCGATATGATGACTAAGCTGATTGATGCAGCATTGCTTGTATATATTAAGTTAAGGTTGTATATATCCATCTCATAATTGTAAGGTTAGTGAAAAATTAACTTAATTTAGAGCTAGCATTTTTGAGCTCTTGTGGCATCATTGTTTGGTCACACTGTTGGCATCATTTTGGGGCGCTGCGCGTTCTTTCTACTCGTTTGTGGGATGTCGTACGTACAGGGTGTGGTCTTGTAGAGAGCTCTCTTGCAATTCAGTTTGGTTGTTTAGATACAAGATTGTTGCACCGTGCAATAGTCCAGGTTGCGTTGTTGTTGCAAGGTTGAGAAAGAAGACCATAAATAGTACCCTTTTTGTTTACATTAAAATTCATGTAACAAAGGTCTAAAGTAGGCCCGCATCGAGTCAGCAACCCTGAGGTTACCCTGAGGTAGGACCTAATAGGATCTCAAATCCGTAAGTTTTAATTTAGCTTAACTTGGGCTTCAGGTAGAACTGGCCCTTTAGAATTTGGCCGTTCACGGCTCAGCTGGGATTTTGAACCCGACAAATAAATAAAATAACAGTCAGTGCTGTAACTGGGGAGATACGCGGCCATACGGCGTATTCTCACCTTAAAATTTCAGGCATTCCGTATAGCTAAAAGTAGAACCCTGGCCATACGCGGGTTTACGGCATATGGCCAAATACCTTGACCTCAGGTCACAAAAAGGTCACCAAAATGGCCATTTTCATTCACTGCAACGATTTTAAACCCACTTCCTATTATCAAATCGTCATAAAACATACACCATTCGATTCAGTTTAATCGTTTTAGTAAAGCAAACGACTTTCAAAAGTGTAAGATATCTTGACCTCAAGTCATAAAAAAGGTCACCAAAATGGCCATTTTGGTGACTCCCTCCCCCTTCCCTCGTTGACCAATGGTGGGACAGCGTATGGGCAAGAAAAAAGTTACCATTACAGCACTGAATTCAGGGTATATGTAAAGTTAATACTGTTAAGGTCTTAAATACAGATAATGTCAGGAATAGGCATATCAGCTATCCAGCCAAAAGTAGTGAACCAGTTAAAACTGAGGGGTTGAAGTGTTTTTATACAAATGCACGGAGTCTTAGGAATAAGAAAAATTAATTATTTAGTTATATGATTAATGGAAATTTGGATATAGTCTGTATTAGTGAGGCTTAGATTAGCGATGCAGTACACAATATCACTAGAGCAGAATATGAGTCAGTCATACAATGTATATTTACCAGAGAATGGACAAGCAGGGGTGTGGATTTGGATTTATACAGGGCTATTCAAAAGGATTCACCTGATTTGAAATGAGAATATTTTTTAATGTTACAAATACAGAGTGATTTGTGATATATCAACCAAAAGAAAAACTGTCCAAATTCTGTCTCTCACCTCATAAATGCTCTATGTGACTTCCCCTAGTTACACGAGCAACGTCGACACGCTAGTCGAATTCCTCCCATACTCGCTCCAGCATGTCTGTTGTCACTGACTCTACGGCAGTAACAATGCGAGTTCGGAGCTCATCCAAAGATGTGGGCAACGGTGGCACATACACAGTATCCTTAATGTACCCCCAAAGGAAGAATTCGCACGGTGTAAGATCCAGCGACCGATTTACAGCTCGAAAACTGCAACACACAAAATGCCTTCTGCTGTGCGGACGCCATTTTCACACTGACTGTTTGTTGCTAGGCTAGGCCACGGCATGACTTTGGAGCCCTCTCGCGGTGATCTTATAAAACTCAGAGATTTCCTCTTTCATGTGGTGTATGCCCAGTTGATGCACGGTTGATAGGTACGGAAGTATTCTCAGTTGAAATCGGATGAATCAGTTTGAATAGCCCTGTACATTGACAATGATTTAACTTCAGTTCAGAATGATAGTATTAATTTAGACAACAGCGTAGGATCAATTTGGGTTGATATTTGTATATGAAGTAAAGAGTATATTCGGATAGGTGCATTTTATAGACCAGGGCTACTTCTGAAACAGTCTTAGTGGGTGTATTAAAATAGTTTTGTTTTTGTATTTGTATTTGATCACAAATCGAATCAAATCAATTTGAGTATATATGCATCAACATATACATTTCATTTGGTTTGTGTTATTTGTGATCAAATACAAATATCAAAACAAAAAAACTATTTTAACCCACCCACTAAAATTGTCTTAGAAGTAGCCCTATCATGGAACTCCAAACCAAACACAGGAAGTTGGTGATAGTATGGTTAAGAAAATAAATAAAGGCTGTAGCGCTAGAACATTAATTAGAGGAAATTTCAACCTGCCTCACATAGACTGGAACCTTTTAGAAGAAAATAATAGGGACGGTAACTTCTTCATCGAGTGCTGTAATGATAGCTTTCTAACGCAATTTGTAGACAAACCAACTACCGTAGTGATCAAGCAATTTTAGATTTGGTTCTATCCAATTATTATAAGGTTATTAGGGAACTTGCAGTAGGAGAATCATTAGTGAATAGTGACCATTTCATCATATGTTTTAACAGTGGCGGACTGGCTAGGCTGTCAGTCTGCCATGTGGCAGATGGGCCCCCCTAGAAAAAAGGGAAGTTGGCCCCCAAGACCTGAGGTAAAAAAAATTGGCAGCCAATCTATCATACTCGTATATAAAGTTTAAATAAACATAAGTCAGTTGGGCCTGATGAGATATATCCTAGAATCTTAATTGAGGGTGTTGACAGTATTTCTATTACATGAAATAGATATAATTTATTTAGATTTTTGTAATTATTTGTTTGTATTTTTTTTATTTTGTATTTATTAATATTGTAATTTTTTTTTTTTTTTTTTTATTTTGTATTTATTAATAGTATATAAAAAGGCAAAAAATGTATTAATAACTTCTTTAATTTGTTAAAATTATTGCAGGTTTTAAACTTTTAGAAAGTAGCAAAAATTAATAAATTTACGTGCCTAAAATACAGTTTTGCCAACCTGCCTGTCACTGCGACATTTTTAACTTCATTAGTTTATTTAATAGTTGCCTACATGCTTCATTAAAATCAATTCCAATTCATCAAAGTAAGTCTCTTATTTTTGTTATTGCTGTTATATATGTATAATTATATTTTACCCATTTCTATGTCCATACATAAAAGATATATAGAGTTATGTATATATTTTATATAAAGCTGCTCTCTATAAAGATAGATATAAAAATAAATAAGAAAATACATGTAATAGCATTGAGAAAAGATTCCAATACATTACATTACAATTACATTACATTACAATTACATTACAATACAGTTACAGAATACATATATTCATTCATTATAGTATAATTCAAGCATTGTTATTTGTTTTGAAATTTGTTGATCTTGATTATATTAAATGCAATTAGTAAATCAGATTACTTTATTAATTTTTTTTTTTTTTTTTATATATTTCAGGTAAGGAAATGGAACACATGAAACGGAAATCTGGAGCACAGAAACGGAAAGATAAATGAGAAGCAGAAAGAAATGATTCAACAAAAAAGTGCAGGCCTATAACAGCATTTATGATATCAACACCTATATCTTACATGTCAGAAAGAGGAAAGCGACTTACAGAGAAATTCAACTACAACTGTTCATGCTGATACTGTAGATCTAGAACATAAAGATGAAGGTATGCCTAACGTTTTTGAGAGTGTAGATGCTGATTTTTATGATTCTGAATTAGCTGGTGGAATAACAGTAACTGAACCTGGGCCTGTACAAATTGTACATGTACATAATCAAAAAGATCTAGTAGCTGATTTAAATAATGATGAGAATCAACCAACATTTAGCAATCTAGGTATTTTCGCCGCCGGACTTTTGGCCGCCGGACTTTTTGCCGCAGGACATTTCGCCGTAGGAATTTTCGCCGCAAGGAATTTTCGCCGCAAGGAATTTTCGCCGCAAAATATATAATTTGTATAGATATATAAATATAAGCCTACCAAATTTTCTGAACTCTCTAATACGTCGGGTTTGGATGACTTGGAAATTTTCATTTATTCATTCTCTTAAATAAGTGATTTCATGTACTTCAAAGGTTTTGAACCCTTAGGTTTTTAAAAACCATTTTTGATGGCTTAAAGTGATACTGCACATGCAATAACAGATACTGTCAATGTTTTATAAAATTATATGCCCTTGTCTTTGAGCTAACTGGTCTACCCCTAAGCTCCGCCCACAATAGTTTATTTCGGTGCAGTGCTTACATTTATATTCCATTACTTAAGCCCTCTAGGATGCCATATACAGTTAAAAGCAGCCGAGGAGGAGAAAAATTAGTTGACGATGTTAATTACGTGTACCGAATCGACAGAAAATGTGATAAAAAATCGTATTGGAATTTGGAAGTGTGAAATAAAAAACTGCAAGGCAAGAGTGCATACAATTTTAGAAAGTGACGCTAAAATAGTAAATTGCAAAACATTTGGTGAGCATAGTCATTCTGCAAACCCATCAAAGCCTAAAGTGTCGCCACAATAGCAAGTATCAAAACGACTGCTACTAACTCCCAATTATCTGCAAGATCACTAATTGCCGATGCTTCTGCAAGCCTAGATGATGCAGGTTGTTATCTAATGCCATCAATTGCAACTTCATCAAGAAATATTAGAAAATGGAGGCAAAAGAATATGGATATGTTGCAAAAGTACATAATAGAACGTAAACTACGCTAGGATCTTTAGGAGACATTTTTTAAATGAATCCATCAAATAAAACGTTAAAACTAACGAAAATATTACGACTTAACCTAACCAATCGTCAACTTATTTTTTATTTTTTAAAAATTCTTTTGCGGCGGCGAAAATTTCTTGCGGAGAAAATTCCTTGCGGCGAAAAGTCCTTCCGGCGAAAAGTCCTGCGGCGAAAGTTCCGAACGCGAACATTTAGACAGGATAAGTTCTTTCAATATCCTGCACGAACAGATTTGAAATCTTTTTTCAAAGAGCATCCAATTCAGCCACATGATCATGATCTGCCATTTAATGTAAAGTTATATAAGCGAAAAATTATGGGTGACACTGTCTCACGACACTGGTTAACATATAATAAGAAGAATAGCTCACTATATTGTTCATTTTGCTTGGCATTTGAGTCACCAACCTCTTCTAACCCATCTGCTTTTGTGCGAGGATTTAATGATTACAGACGCATTAGCCAGTGCTTATCAGAGCATGATCAACTGGTGTGCATAGCAAGGATGCTCAGGAATGGATCAGTGTAGTAAATGATGGTGGTTTAGCTCGTTTTTTCGATGCATCATTGCAGAAGCGAAAAGATGAAGTACTAAAGCAGAGAAATATTGTTGCCAGAGTTGTAGATATAATAACGATGTTAGGTAAACAAGCGCTTCCTTTTCTTGGACACAGAAATGAGTCAGCATATTCTCTTCTTGATGAAACAGAAAATCCTGGAAATTTCTTGGCTACTGTGCAGTTGATGGCAAAATATGATCCTATTATGGCTTCTCATGTTTCCATGGTGAAAGAAAAGTCTGAACAACGATGTGAAAGATTGGAAAAACAAAGAAAGGCGCAAAGTAAAGGCCGTGGTAGTTTTGTCACATTCTTGAGTAAAACAACCATTTCCTCTTTGACCCAAATTATGAAGAATATGATACAGGAAAAAATTACTCAAGAAGTTGCTGAGGCCAAGTATTATTCCATACAAGTAGATTCAACCCAGGATATTTCATCAATTGATCAATTTAGTATTGTTATTCGATATGTACTAAATGGTACTATCCATGAACGACTACTTGCAATTGTTCCAAGCAATGATGGTACAGGGCAGGGACTTTTTGACCTATTGAATGAAACATTACAACGTCTTGAAATAGATCCGAAAAACTGCTTATCAGATAGCACAGATGGCGCTGCAAGCTACCATGGACAATATAATGGCTTACAGAATAAAATTGCTGATGTAGCTGATCAGCATGTTCATGTATGGTGCTATGCCCATGTATTCAATTTAGTAGTTACTGAAACCACGAAGTGTTGTGTACCAGCAGTTTCCTTTTTCAATTTACTCCAGAATTTAGCAAAATTTGTGAAGGTATCATATAAGCGAATGGCCATCTGGATTGAAGTTGTTGGACATTATCTGGGAAAGAAAAGATGAAACGATTAAAGCTAATTGGTGAAACCAGGTGGTCAGGAAAGTCCAATGCAGCAACTACTATATTTGGAAATTTTGACGAGATATGTATTAGTAATTTTGTAGATCTTCTGACATGTTTATCCATTATTCAAAACTCTAACAATTTTGATGCAAAAACAAAACATGAGGCAAATGTTTTACTGTTTAGCATTCTAGAATTTCAAACAATATTGACATCATTCACATACTTATATATCTTTCAAATTACAACCCCTTTGTCAAGCTATCTACAGACAAGTGGCTTAAATATGTTTACTGCATGGAATATGGTAGAAAAATCCATTACAGATTTGAAGAAAGGATCAAGAGAATTTGATAAAGTATATAGTCAGGCTTTGAAATTTGCCAACAAATCCAATGAGCACATTGCACAATTCAATAATGATGAAAATCAAACAGTGAAAATTGATTTTGTAAAAACTGAGTTACCAATCAAGAGGAAACATAAAACAAAGAAAATGGCAGATGAACTAGTTGCTGATGAAACAAACACATCTGATTCTTTGTCAGACTATCGTGTACATGTGTTCAACTTGATAATGGATCGTGTTGTACAATCACTGGAATCCCGTTTCATTGACCATAGACAACTATATAAGGATATGTCATGCCTCGATCCATCAAATTATGAATATATTACTAAAAATGGTCTTGAAGAAGAAGCATTGGAAGGTATTCTTGAGCTTGCTCCAGGGATAACACTGGTATGCATCAATTTTGCTGTCAAGGGTTTTGTAAGTGATTCTTATAGAGTTTTTCCTGCTGATTTCGAATCTGCAATCCGTTTTTCTCAATCAGCTCAGGTTATCCAGCTATGGCCTCATAAGTAAAATAGAATTTTTCGTGATTTTGTCAAAGCGGAATTGGAACAGTAACATCTATCATCACTTGTTTCACTTGTATAATATCTTTTTTTACTTTTCAGGCATATAGATAAAATATTTCATAATGAATAGAGCGTGTAAAAATGATCCCAATAGATTCTGCTACATATGTGGGACGGTTACCATGCCAAATAACCAGTCCCAAATCACTAAATTTGTGAAGACAATGTATAGAGCATACTTTGGAATTAAGCTAGGGGACCAGGACAAAAATTTCGCCCCTCATATGTGCTGCAAGACGTGCATTGAAAATTTGAGAAGATGGAGCAAAGGCAGAGCGAAATCTTTGCCTTTTGGAATTCCAATGATTTGGAGAGAAGGAAAGGATCACGTGACAGATTGCTATTTCTGCATGACAAACCTCCAAGGTGGGCTTATAAATTTATTTTTCTTAAATATTTTGAAATCCTCGTATGAAACTTGACATAATATTCACCATAATGTAATATTCACCATATATAGCATAATATTCACCATAATGGTAATCATACATTTACATATACATATTGTTATAGAAAATACATTTACACATACATATTGTTATACAAGTTACATTTACATATACAATGATTGTATATTTTCTTTCTTTTTCATTCATATTGTCCCCGAAGGGACAATATGAATGAAAAAGAAAGAAAATATACAGACTCCATCGACCTATTTCATATCTTACAGACCGCAGCCTTCCCTCACGAGCCGCCACTGTCTGAATGCTTCTTCTATTTCATATGCAAGTTTTATATCCATGTTTCTGTGTTTCTATTTTCAGGAGTTAACAAGAAGAATAAACACATTGTTGTATACCCTGACATTCCTTCTGATATGAGACCTGTACCCCATGGTCCTGGAATTCCAATACCCGACCCACCTCAAACCCTGGACTTCGATGATTCTGATGATGAATCAATGACCAATGCCAATGACCAGTCCCAGTCGTATATACCTACAAATACCGCTTCAAATGAACCGAGGCCTCTCAACCAGGCCAAACTTAGTGATCTTACCAGGGATTTAGGACTTTCCAAATTAGCTGCCGAGATCTTGGGCTCACGACTTCGAGAGGACAACTTGCTGGCTCCGGGAACAACATTCTCCTGGTATAGGAAACGAGAGGAAGAATTCCGCAAGTTTTTTGCAGTGCACGAAAATACCTCTTCCTTAGTGTACTGCTGCAATGTTGAGGGGCTAATCGAATCCTTGGGCCTGCCATATAACGCATCAGAATGGAGACTATTTATAGACTCGTCTAAACGAAGTTTGAAAGCAGTACTTCTCAACATTGGGAATAGGGTTGCATCAGTCCCTGTAGCACATTCCGTACAACTTACTGAGAGCTACGATAACATGAAAATTTTACTGGATGCTCTCGTATACGACCAACATAACTGGAGGATCTGTGGAGATTTGAAGGTAATACTAATATCATAAGTAAACTATTGCTATTGACTATGTTGTTTTTCCAAAGGTTATTTGAGAGCGTATAAGAACACTTAACTTCCCCACAGAAGTGATACAGTCCAATGCATAGATTTTTTTATCTGATAGAACAAATTCTCTAAATTCTTTAAATATTTTCATTTTTTTTCAGATTGTGGCATTTGTATTGGGAATGCAAGGGGGATACACGAAATACCCATGTTTCCTCTGCAAATAGGATAGCCGAGCGGATGAGAAGCACTATGCACAGCGTGAATGGGCATCCAGAGAGAATTTTGAACCTGGGTCGCATAATGTCGTTTCAGTGCCCCTTGTACCACCAACAAAAATTTTGCTCCCACTACTTGCTGGGCTTGATGAAAAATTTCATCAAATCAATGAATAAGGAGGGTTCAGCATTCCGATATCTCGAGAGTAAATTTCCTCATATATCTGATGCTAAACTAAATGCTGGGGTTTTTGATGGTCCTCAAATTCGAACTTTGATCAAGGATACTCAGTTCGAAAACGCAATGACTCCAACTGAGAAGAATGCCTGGCAGGCATTCAAATCAGTTGTCACTGATTTTCTTGGCAAGCGTAGAAGTCCAGAATACGAGTCCGTTGTCGAAAACTTGATGGAAGCTTTCAAAGCTCATGGGTCGCGCATGTCCATAAAAATGCACTTTTTGTGGTCCCACTTGGACTATTTTCCTGAAAATTGCGGGGATTATAGTGAGGAACAGGGTGAACGATTTCACCAAGATATCAAAATAATGGAAGAGAGGTACCAGGGAAACTGGGATATCAATATGCTGGCGGACTATTGCTGGTGTTTGAAGCGAGACGTGCCCGAAGAAAAACACAGACGGAAAGCCAAAAAAACTTCATTCCTTCCTCAATAAACTTTTTTCCATATTCATTGTATGAATAAAAGTATTTATTCACACAATGTTTTCATTTTTCACGAGTGTTCTTATAATATTACTCGTATCTACAGTGTTTAAGCTAAAAAAATCAATAAATTTGGGGATAAAATTGGACTTATAATAAATGGCCGAGAAAAAACCTGACCTGATTGAGGAAAACCAATGTCATTTTCGAATTCAGCATGGTCGAATTATATAATATGAGTTGAAAAAACCCTCACAGCAGACAAAAAAATGTCATATGCATACCAGTGTAATAGAAGTGAAGTAAAATTAGAATTGAAGTCTTTTGCATCGAACTTTGAAATATTTAAGCTTTTGCTGAATGATGATAGTGTAGAGAGCAGCAGTAAAATGAATTCATGCTCTAAATATTGTGGCAATTGTTCATCATGTGTTCTGTATATTCTTGCATCAAACAGACTTAATGACAAGGCATATAATAATCTTTACCAAATGTACAAAGCTATCTGTACACTGTCTGTGACTCAAGTTCAGTGTGAACGGGCATTTTCTAAGCTTAAAATAATAAAAACAAGATTACGAACTTCTTTGTCGGAGGAGAATCTGGAAACATACATGTTGATGTCTATAGAAAAGGTCATGTTGGATGAGTTAGACATGGAAACTATAATAGACCGATTTGCAAACTCGAGTAATGAACTTAAAAAACTACTCTTAGTATAGCATGCATGTATGTATGTATGTATGTATGTATATCAGTATATGCAGGCCGTACTTGTAAAATATTTGTACTTATTGGTAAAATAAATTTATAAAAAAATATTAACTTTTTTTATTTAAACAAACTTAACTCATAAATAGGCCTATTAGGATAGGAATGGAATTGAAAGGGGTCATGGGGTTATGGGCCCCCTGACCCCTTTGGCAAACAAACTTTTATGAGCCAGTCCGCCACTGTGTTTTAAGATAGAATTAAATAGGAATGTCGTCAACAATGACCATCTAGTATTCTACTTCCTTGCTTCTCGAAGAGTGACTATAGTAAACTTAGGGAGTTGTTTGGGTCAGTAAAGGGGGATAATGAATTTGCCAATAAAAATGCTATTGAGATGTGGTCTAGATTCAAAGAAATTTTAGAGGATGTACATTGTAGACGTATTCCCTTCTAAACTCTTAGGAATAACAAGATTAGGAAACCTTTGTGGTGGAATAGGGAAAGAGCTAAAATTATTAAAAATAAAAAAAGTACATTTGTTATTTTTTTATTGGGTTCAGAATCCCAGCTGAGCCCTGAACGCCCAAGCTCTGAAGGGCTACTTTAACTTATAGCCAAGGTTAAACTTGACTAAAACAAACTTTACGGGCTTGGAGGCCTTATTCGGTCCTACCTCAGGGTTGCTGACTCGATGAGGGGCCTACTTTAGGCCTCAGTAGCATAAAATGAATAAAGGGCACTATTTATGGTCTTCTTTCTAAACATTGTAGCAATAACAACCTGCACCATTGTACGATGCAACAATCCTGTATCTAAACAACCAAACTGAATTGCAAGAGAGCTCTCTGTAAGACCACGCCCTATCAGTGCCGCATTCAACAAAAGAGTAGAAAAGACGCTGCCAGTGCCCAAAAAATGATGCCACAAGAGCCCAAAAATACTGGCTCTAAATTAAGTGAATTTTTCACTAACCTTACAATTATATATATATATATATATATATATATATATATATATATATATATATAAGGCCGGATCTAGGCATTTCAATAAGCGAGGTCCAAAGAAAAAAGGGCACAGTACTAAAAATTGTTTCTTAAAACAGACCATCAATGAGCGAGTGTAAAAACAATTGTATTGTTTTATTAGATCAGTCTCATTCAAATATAATACAAAATAAAAATCTAATTTGGGTACAACAATTATTTGCATTTGGTCGGATTGTTGCAGTAAAGCCGCATTCAGCAGATGTGGAAAGACTCATTAAGTCTTATAATGTTCTCAAAACAGCCGATCGTTCACAGCTGTCTTCAGATGTGCTCATGAACTATCTTTATGTTAGGCATAACATGCCAGTTGTGTCACACTTTGATCCAAGAAGTACGGTGTTACTACGGTTAAATGACAAAGTAAGAAGAGATGTAGAACCAACAAAGCACAAGACTCAACGATGGTATGGGTCAATGTTTTAAGAAGCGTCAGATATTGAAAAAACTGTTACAGTACTAAAACATTGTTCTAATTTTGAATATACTACTAATTCTGAAAGTCTGACTCGTTTTTTTTTTGTACTTTGTCACAGGTGTGTATATTTAAAATTTCCTTAGAATAACCTGTTATAGGGTCCCCGGGGGGCCCGGGCCCCCGAATTTTTTTTTAGAGAAATGAAAGTTTAAACCCTGTGCGTTGACCCAGCCGAATCGGCTGATTGCGGTAGGCTACGTACCAGCTGCTTCGGTTGCAAGCTCAAATTTCGCGCCCTTGACATCAATGGTTTGGTTTCCTCTACAAATACCCAGGACCATTTCCTCCAATAGGCGAAATAGGCGACTGCCTAGGGCCCTGCGGCGGTTAGGATGTCCCATCAGCAGTGGCGTACATAAGAGGGGGGCATAGGCCCCCATTGTAAAAATTATTACTACTCTCATTAAAGATATTTGAAAAGGAAAGTTTAAAAAATCGATAACTTTGCAACATTCACCACAAAAAAAATCTTGATGTCATATGGAATTTTAGTTATTTTATGGTTACCAGAACATGTTATTAACTCAAAACTCAAAAGCAATTTTGGCTGGCTTAGGAACGTTTATATAAGGGCTATTCAAAGTGATTCACCTGATTTCAAATGAGAATATTTTTTAATGTTACAAATACAGAGTGATTTGTGATACATCAACCAAAAGAAAAACTGTCCAAATTTTGTCTCTCACCTCATAAATGCTCTATGTGACTTCCCCTAGTTACACGAGCAACGTCGACACGATAGTCGAATTCCTCCCATACTCGCTCCAGCATGTCCGTTGTCACTGACTCTACGGCAGTAACAATGCGAGTTCGGAGCTCATCCAAAGATGTGGGCAACGGTGGCACGTACACAGTATCCTTAACGTACCCCCAAAGGAAGAAGTCGCACGGTGTAAGATCCGGCACTGTGACTACCGATTTACAGCTCGAAAACTGCAACACACAAAACGCCTTCTGCTGTGCGGACGCCATTTTCACACTGACTGTTTGTTGCTAGGCTAGGCCACGGCGTGACTTTGGAGCCCTCTCGCGGTGATCTTGTAAAATTCGGAGATTTCCTCTTTCATGTGGTGTATGCCCAGTTGATGCACGGTTGATAGGTACGGAAGTATTCTCAGTTGAAATCGGATGAATCAGTTGAATAGCCCTGTATATGTCTTTATACGTACGATTAATTTGTGCCCATAAATTGGAAATAAAATACAACCGAAGTTTTTCAAGATGCAATTCATTTTGATTCCAAATCAATCACCATCAATTTTGAGCTGACACACAAACATATATATATACAGGGTGTCCCATAAGTCCGGCATCATAGCAGAAATTCATATTTTTCTATTTCTACAAACCATAATTCATATTTTTCTTATGCTCGGGATGCCAATTTCCCGTCCACCATTCTGTTCAGTGACGAGGCTGTTTTTTATAGAAATGGTGAGGTAAATCGACAGAACATTCGCTACTGGTCTCAAAACAACCCTCACTGGTATACCTCTTCAAAGGAACAAGGTGTATCTCGGGTGATGGTATGGTGTGGCATTTGAAGGATTGCATCATAGGCACCCTCTTTTTCGATGAACATGTCACTGGAGGCACCTACCTGCGTATGCTCAAGGAAGAAGCATTTCCCAGTGTCTTGAACGAAGAAGGAAATTTCCCAACATGGTTCCAGCAAGACGGCGCTCCTGCACATTACAGCACCCAAGTAAGGGAATACCTGTACCAACAATTCCCTGGTCATTGGATAGGACGTCGAGGGCCTGTGGAATGGCCAGCTAGAAGCCCGGATCTCACGCCACTAGATTTTTATCTCTGGGGCCACTTGAAAGCGCTGTATACGCAGAGAAAATTAGGAGTGTTGAACATTTGCAGCAGCGCATTATTGGGGCATGTAACACCATTACTCCTGACATCATTCACCGTGTGCTTGCTGACTGGGTATCACGTCTGAATTTGTGTATCGAAAACAATGGTGGACATATTGAGCACGTTCTGTAAATAAAAGCTTTTGTTTATGGGACACCCTGTGCATGGGCGTCCGGAGGGGGGGGCAAGAGGGGGTAGTTGCCCTCCATTGGAAATTTGTGTTTGCCCACGCAACGACGTCTATAATTCTACTGCAGCTCAGTCAGTGTTTCCACATTCAAGGAAATGTCGTTTACTTTACCTTTACTTTACCGAAGTGCCGTGTCGTTGAACTTAGAAGTGTTAAATAAACTATACTGAAAGATATAGTAATGGAATTATTTGCAAAGATCATTATATTGAATGTTTTATTTATTTTTTTCTCTCGAAAACCTTTTGGTCAATTTCACTGAAACTTACACGATTATAGTTAATCATAGTATCATATAACATATAAAAAATGGACTTGACTGGTAGAAAAAAAAATGCACTGCGACCACTACGAAAGCAGGCTATGATAAGGGGAGATGACGGTTTTTACTCGTAGTGGTCGCAGTGCATTTTTTTTCTACCTAATAAAGAACTAATAAGAACTAAGAACTAATAAGTTAGTTTTGCCCCCCCCTTGCGAAAAATCCTGCGGACGCCTCTGACCCTGTGTGTGTGTGTATATATATATATATATATATATTATGTGTGTGTGTGTATGTGTGTGCCCCCCCCCCTTTAAAAAATGCTGTGTACGCCCCTGCCCATCAGCCTTCGCATTTTATGTTTAAAGTTATAATTTATATATATTTTTTTAGATTTAATGTTAGGAGTGTAGGAGGCAAAATTTCAGAAGGATAAGGGATTAAATTCGAAACAAATCCTTGTATTTACTGAGTGAAATGTTTTTAAAAACGTAAAAATGTTTTTGCTGAAAGTGTGCAGTGTTAATATGTTTAAAAATTACAACAAAAGAAACACCAACTTTCAATGAAAATTTTAATTTTGGCAATGCGAATTTGGTTTATTGTGTGCAATGCTAGTTGTAAACATTTTCTTTAAAATAAACTTAAAAAGTTAGTAACCATTTCGCTTTTTGTCCTCTCTCTCTCTCTCTCTCTCTCTCTCTCTCTCTCTCACTGTAACCCCCCGCCCCAGCATGATCGCGCTGCCTCATGAATGGAAAAGTTAAGGACTTGTGCAAGGCACGTGGGGCTTTCCATATATATAACGGGTCTGTCAAAAAATTTTATGACGATATCTTCAGAATTGTTAATTTTATTAATAAATAATTAACTAAAAAGTGAGATTCTCCTACTTAACATGAAAAAATTTTTTTTACGATATACTGTAGATAATTTTTAGTTTAATAAAATTAAAAGAACTGTTCAATATGATTCCCTTGCATTTCTATCACTTTTTTTAATCTTGGTCTGAATTCGTCTATTGCTCGATTTATTTGCTCTTGGGGGAGCTCTGCCCATTTTGCGATAATCAACTCACGCAAATGATTGACATCCCTTATTCTGTTCCTATACACTCTCTCTGCCAAGTTTTCCCATATTCCGTAGTCTACAGGGTTTAGGTCAGGGCTGTTAGGTGGCCAATTATTCGGTTCCAGAAATTCAGGCACATTCTTTTTCAAATATTCGATGGTTGTTTTGGCAGTATGTGATGTTGCACCATCTTGTTGAAAAATAAAGTAACCTTGACTATCCAAGTTTCTCATTTCTGGAAGCATTTTCTCAAGCAGGGTATTTGAATAATATTGAGCATTAATTTTCACTCCTGCCTCAATAAAAAATATTGAAGTTTTTCCCAACTTGGACACTCCAACAGAAACCATGACGCTAGAAGAGTTTCTTGGTGGTTCTACCGTAAAACGTTTTTCATCCGTAAAAAATGTCTTGGAAAGTTTATCTTCAGTTATTATACGTAAAATACGTTTGGATTTCTCAACTCTTTTCTGACAGTTTACTTCTGACAATCTTTGTCCATGCACTATTTAAATGATTTAAATTGCAGATCAGATTTAATAATCCTTCTTACGCTTGATTCTGATATTTCTAGTTCTTTTGATATTTGAGCAGGTGTCATGTGGCTACCAGGTCGATCCTCTTGACTAAGGATACGTTCCTCCACTTTCTGAATATTTTCATCTACTCTAACTGATTTTGGTCGCCCACTACCAACCTTCCTTTCAATGCTTCCTGTTTCATCGATAGTTCTCAATAAGTAATCTAAACCTGATCTAGTCCATCCTTTATAATCGAATTCAGAAAGTAATTTCCTTGCACTATAACCTTTTTCAACTCTATAATGCTTTATAATTATTTTATCTTCATGTGAGAATGGCATATTTAGAGGTATTCACGAAAAATTTTAAATCTAAACAAATTCTGAAAAAGAGAAAAAAGAAGATATTACATAATGAGAAAAACTGAAATTTTCGCAATCTGTAGAAATAACCGCATAACTCCTAAAATATTTAAAATAAAGTTATAAAATTATCACAGATTATTTATGAGCCTTTTATTTATTTAGTGTAAAAAAATATTTGAAATCTCTATCAAATTGTGCATTTTATCGAGATTTCAAATTGGCTTAGTTTTTTTTGACAGACCCTGTATATATATATATATATATATATATATATATATATATATATATTATATATATATATATATATATATATATATTATATATATATACAGGTCGTCCGATAAGTGAGTGGCGATTCTATGTCAGTTAGCATAGTGTACTAATATCTTTGATATCTAATAAATGTCTATGCTTTTTTCAATTAAGCTAGCTTCACATGAAATCCAAATTTTTAATTTTGCAGTAATTCATGTTTATTCCTGTTTGTTCTGGTTTTTCATTGTTTTATTTTATTATTTCTAATTATTGGCGTTGCAATGGCTGAGGTAGACGCACGTGTTGATAAAATTTGTGATCAAAGTCCCTACACATATGAAGCACGGATATTAGCAGCAACATGGTGGCATGAATCTGGAAAAACCAAGCATTGCATGAAGGTAGTACGCGAAAGGTTTGAACAAAGATTTAATGATGTGCCGCCAAAGGGCGAAATTATTAGAAAATGGGAACACAAATTATTCACAACTGGGATGATAATTGATAAAAAACGCCGTGGTCGCCCCAAAGCAAGAGCAAGATTGGAAGATGATGTTCAAGTGTCAATTCGACAATCGCCAACCAAAAGTATTCGTAGGCGTGCATCTGCATTAAATGTTCCGAAATCAACACTGCATGATTTGATGAAAAAAGACTTGCATTTTAAAGCTTTCCGCCCAACCTCCGTTCAGTTTTTATCGCCACAAGATAAAATTGTCAGAGTTAATGCTTGTCAACAAATTCTTGAAGCTTTTCCAAGTAAAGCCGAGAGAGATCGTACGTTCTTCAGTGATGAATGTGCCCTTTATGGCGATGGCAAAAGCAAATTTTCGTTTTTTTGGTCGAAAGAAAATCCTCATTATTATGATCAAGTAAAACAGTATCCCCCTCGAATCATGATATGGTGTGCAATATCAGCGCATTGTTTAATTGGTCCATTTGTGTGCACTGGTCGAATTACTTCAGGAAGTTATATCGACATGTTGGAGAACAGATTTCTACCCGCTTTAAGAAATACGAATATTCGCAACCCTATTTTTCAGCAAGATGGTGCTCCAGGACACACCGCTTTCGCTGCGCGTGAGTTCCTAGACAGAAATTTTCCTGGCAGATGGATCGGAAAGTATGGTCCTGTACCTTGGCCTCCGCGGAGTCCGGACTTGACTACCCCTGATAATACCCTCTGGGGAATCCTCAAGATGCAGATTAATGGCCGTGAAAATCAAAGTGAATCTGATCTGACAAAAATCGCAGAAGTTGTGTTAAGTGACATCAATGAGGATAAAGAACTTTTACAAAAAATGTCAGACAGGACATGGAGACGCATACAGCTTGCTGTTCGTGTAAATGGCGATCAGGTTGATCCCTATGACAATTAATTATCGAATTAATTGTAAGTTTACTAATAATAAAATTCCTTCTAATAAAATTTTTATTATCCTTTATCTTTTATTTATAAATTGTTCCCGAATCGCCACTCACTTATCGGACGACCTGTATATATACCTTTCAACCTTTCAAATGTTGCGTGCGATGATTCCTTATTTCACGAAGGTCAAGCTTGTCGCCCCTCCTCTTGAGTTGGCCTGGTGAAGTAGTGAGTTGGTTTCTTGTACTCTCCACCTCACATAGCCAGGTATCCCCGGCTCATCGGGGATTGTTCTGAGCCAGGCGTCTAATTTTCTTTTGAAGATGTCCACTGCAACACCACTCGTATTCCTTAGGTCTTTAAGCAGCTGATTAAACAGTTTTGGTCCTCTCACAACAAAACCATTTTCTTTCAGGTTTAAGGATGTTTCCTGTCTAGCTTTTAATTTGGGAACACGACACAGTCTTCCTTTTCTACTTTCCACTGTTGTTTGGGGAGTTACAGGGTTCAGAGTAAGATTAGGGACTAGTTTCTCCATTATTTTCCGAGTATAAATAATGGTGTATCTCTCTCTCCTCCTTTCCAGTGAATATAGGTTTAATTCGCGCAACCGTCCCAGTAGTTTAGTTCTTTGCACCGATTGATCTTGGCTGTGAAGCTTCTCTGAATCCCTTCTAGTTGTCTAATGTCTTCTTTTTTATATGGGGATGTTAGGACCGAACAGTATTCCAATTTTGGTATGATCAGTGTTTTCAGTAGAGGAATCATTATATATTCCTATCCCTTCGTTTAAAGATTCTCAGTATCTGCCCAGTTACTCTCTTTGCTCCGTTTACTGCTATCTTATTTTGTGTTTCAATTTTCGCATCATCAGTCATTACAACCCCTAAATCTCTTGCTCTAGAATTTCTCTGAATTTCCTGTCCATTTGGGGTATAATATTCCATGGATTTTAGGTCTTCTTTTTTTGGGTACCGTAACAGCTGAAATTTCTCAGTGTTAAACTTCATACTGTTGTCTTCCGTCCACTTGTAGATTCTGTTCATGTCTGTTTGTAGAGATCCTATATCTTCTGGGTTTCTTATTTTTCTACTGATTTTTGCGTCATCGGCAAAGGATGTGCTGTGCTCTCTCTGGCAAAGTCCTCATCTTTGTCAATTAGCATCATTATGAAGCGTAGTGGAGCTAATACTGTTCCTTGTGGTCCTGACCTGAGGGTCTCTGATTCTGATGAAGATATTCCTTGTACTGTAACGAATTGCCGCCGCTCACTAAGGAAATTATATATTCATTTCCCTACTTTTCCTGTTATTCCCATATATTTCAGTTTATGTATTATAATTCCAAGGTCACACTTGTCGAACGCTTTGGCAAAGTCTGTGTATATTACATCATAGTTTTTATTACTTTCCAGTGCATCAGTAATGTTATGTTGTTAACTTGTTGTAGTGTTTTATATATATATATTAGGGTGTGTCTATTTTATGAAGTTTTGAAATTTATATTGGCCAGGTTCTTATTGGGTTCCACTAAAGAAAAAAATGATATTTGCCAATTTTTAGAAAAATTGGAGTAAATTTAAAACTTGCCCAAGGCTTAGGAAAATTATACAATTAGACAAAATTAGCAATATTACAATTTTCCAAATGAATGTTACAAAATGAATGCCTTAACAACCAAATATGATATTAAAACAAAGAGAAACACTGTATAATTGTTCTATTTACTGCTTTTGAGCTTTCGGAAATTTGTTCCGGTGGTACTCAACCATTTGCAGGACGAATTGTTTCTGCTGTTCATCTCTGACCAGTGATTCATTGAAAGACTGCATGAGGGCAACCCCCCTTTCTGCCAAGTCATTACTCACTCGTAGGGCTGAAACGACATCTTTTGCATCATTATATGACTTCTCTGCCGCCCATTGTTGCGGGTCAAGGTCTAAAAATGCTCCATCCAATTCAAGGATCTGGAAAAGGTTCTTGGTGGAAGTCGTGTAGTGATTTTGAAGAGGGATCATGTACAGGAGGGTGTCTTTTTGGAGGTTCATCAGATCCTTGAATCTTGCGCATATTCTGGACCATGAGTCGTTTTTCATCGACGGTGACTGAATCATCGAAAAGACTGAGACCCACCAATGTTTCAGACAGATACCAAAGATGTCGAGAAAATGCCGTGAAGGCGACCTCCGAGACTTCCTTATCTGGGTAACTGTGTAGCGCCTTCAAGAATTGAAGATCGTTCCGTGGGGCTTCATTTGGTGATGGACAGGAAAACCAGTGCTTGATGTACACCGTAGTTGTGAATAGTGCCACTCGATTTAAGTGCTTCCATACCGTTTGAGAGTATGATTGTCGAGATGCCCTCATTATACTTTGACGCTGTTGAATAGGAAACTGGTCTTTAAAAAGACACATCTTGATAGCATATATTGCACGTGCCATCGAACGCGCTCGGTGAAATGTTCCTGGGTATCTGAACTTTATTCCTTTCGGTGGTTCTCCTCCTAGAAAGATGACTGTCAGCTCCAAAAGTTCTTCGTAGTCGTCTCTGGGATGTTTAGTGCTCAGTTGCTGTATGGCAAAATTTATAACAGTTCCTCTAACCCATTCATTGCGCTCTGCTACTTCGGCATCCTCGAGAGCCGTGCGATATTTTGTTTGGTCAATCTTTGGCCAAAAGTTGCGAAAATGAGAAAAGATATCAATATTTGGAGACTTAGCACCATCATGTAGCGAAAACACCTTTGCTAAAACAACTTCAGACATATGATGTCGACAGGCAAGGTTTAGAAGATCCTTCTCTAACTCACTTTCAAGTTTCATACAAACACCACCTTTCAAACCTGTGTTAGATGCCGTTGTCGAAGCACATAGCTACAATTCTCTGTTCAAGACCCCAGCTTCTGATCTCAGCCATGCAAGCTTCTGCCATAACTGCAGCTGTGCCTGATGGCAATTTGGGTATAGCGAGTAGCTTGGTTATATCCTTCCCAGAAACCATTATCGGAAGACGATCCACAGATTCTCGCTCATTTCCTGTATAGTCGGCCATTATCTTCCCATCCCAGTGCAAAGTTAGTGGCACTTGCGGGTTGAAAGATTCTCTGATCTCAGATGCTAAGGCTGCACGTCTATCTCTCCTCGCTCGGTGTATTGCAGATGGACTAATCATAAGTTCACCAACTGGTGCTTTAAACTGATTGGATGTAAATGCAGCCAAAGCAGAGAAAATGTACGAGGCATTCCTGCTGCTTGTTTTTGTGCGATCTAAAGCTGCTGCTACATCCTGCGTAACTACAGAGATGGTTCCCTTCCGTCGCTGCGGCGGACCTGAAGATGTTGATAACTCAGATTCACTTTCGGTAGTGTCTGAAGGTGGAGATTCTTCACTTGACGATTCAAGAACTGCAACCTCATTCACTCTGTCTGTTGCTGCACGAACCCGTTCCTCACGATCTGCAACAGCTATTGATCTTTGTAAGGCCTTGGCCTCTTGCTTTGCGAGGTTAACATCAATGCCTGACATGAAACCACGTCGTCCTTTTTCACGTTGAGCTTTCAGAAACTGTCGATCCTCTTCTATCTTTATCATAGTCATGGCATCTTGATGTACAATATCAAAGAGATCATCCAACAAATTTTTGAAAGTTTCACGATTTCTCTCTTCAGTTGTTGACATTCTTGATATACGCTTTTTGAGGTTTTGCCATTCCTTGTGAAGACGTCGTAGCTGATCCCAGACATGATTCTTCGCCCTTGTTGGTATCTGTTATTTTATTTATTTGTCGGGTTCGAAATCCCAGCTGAGGCGTGAACGGCCAAATTCTAAAGGGCAAGTTCTACCTAAAGCCCAAGTTAAGCTAAATTAAACTTACGGATTTGAGATCCTATTAGGTCCTACCTCAGGGTAACCTCAGGGTTGCTGACTCGATGCGGGCCTACCTTAGACCTTAAATTACATGAACTTAAAAAGTAAACAAAAGGGTACTATTTGTGGTCTTCTTTCTGAACCTTGCAACAACAACGCAACCTGGACTATTGCACGATGCAACAATCATGTATCTAAACAACCAAACTGAATTGCAAGAGAGCTCTCTATCAAACCACACCTTTACGTACGACCTTCCGCAAACGAGTAGAAAAGACGCGCAGCGTCCCAAAATGATGCCAACAGTGTGACCAAACAATGATGCCACAAGAGCTCAAAAATGCTAGCTCTAAATTAAGTTAATTTTTCACTAACCTTACAATTATGAGATGGATATATATACACACACCTTAACTTAATATATATACAAGCAATGCTGCATCAATCAGCTTAGTCATCGTATCGCCTTGGGACAACAATGGTTCTTCCTCTTCTAGATTTTCTAACACTCCCCACCGAAGAGGCATTGTTGTCATTAGCTTCTGCAAGGTTAGCCAAGCCTTCTTCATGAGGCTGTAACTCAAATGTTTCATCTTGACTATCTGTGTTTTTGCTGATTTCTAAAGCATAGAGTTTTTGTATAGGTCTCTTTAACTTTCCTCCTGAAGTCTTTACCAGTGCAGACCTAACTAAATTGTCTTTGCCAACAAACAACTCTTCAATTATGCCAAGCTTCCAGCATTGCCTTGGTCTTTCATCCCCAATCATTACCACTTCTCCCAACTTGATACAATGTACATTGGAGCCCTTTACCTTGCCTGATGGGTAATAATTGAGTTCTGGCAAGTATTCCATCTGCCACCTCTTCCATAACTGATCTTGTAGCTCTTCAAGGTACCTGAACCGTCTGGTTAACTCTCCTTGAGTGCTCTGGATGGGCTGCAAGTCTTCTGGCACACTGGGGTTTGATGTTAATCGTTTACCACAAAGAAAATGATTTGGTGTCAATGGCTCTGCATCCTGCCTACTGTTGTAAACAAAAGTGATAGGCCTACTGTTCACCATTGCTTCAACTTCACATAAAACAGTAGAGAATTCTTCTTTGCTCAAATGAGCATTAGCTAAAAGTTTCTTTAATGGACACTTTACACTTCTCACTAGCCTTTCCCAAAATCCTCCCCACCATGGTGCTCTCTCAACAATAAACTCCCACTGTACCCCTTGGTGTGAAAAGTAGGATTGGAATCCTTCCTCTTTTAGCAAGGACCAAATTTCTTGGAGTTCCTTTGCAGCCTTTTTGAAGGTTTTTGCATTATCCGATATGATTTTATTTGGGAAACCCCTTCTGTTCACAAACCTTTTAAAGGCCAAAAGAAATACATCACTACTTAAGTTGCTTACCAACTCCAAATGGATTGCTCTGGTGGTAGCACAGGTGAAAAGACATATATAACCTTTGTTAGACTCCCCTCGCTCATACACATAGACTGGCCCTGCAAAGTCTACTCCCACTACATCAAATGGGGCAGTATAGACACACCGTTCTCTTGGAAGTGGAGCCACCTTTTCATAATAAGGCTTTGCACTCCAACGCTTGCAAACCACACATTTATGCAAGACCTTTTTCACTACTTGTCTAATTTTGAGAATCCAAAATTGTTGTCTAATCTCTATTATCACTTCTCTAACTCCAGCATGTAACAGCTTATGATGAGTATCCAGGATCAAAAGGTCCACAAAGTGCCCCCCAGAAGGTAGCAAAATTGGATGTCTTTTCTCCTCTGGAAGCCCAGAAAACTGTAGTCTACCTCCTACTCTCAATAAATCCTGATCCAAAAACACATCCAAACCCTTGAGCGCAGAATGTGTTGGTAGAACCTGTAATGGATGGCTGGTGAGCAATTCTCTCTCTTCACCAAATTTTTCTTCTGCATATATACCACCCAGTATTTCCTGGCTTGCTGAATCTCATTACTGTTCAGAATTCCTTCCCTTCTTGTTTCTCCCTTAATGTTGTTGGTAAATCTATATACCCATGCTGTCACTCTTAACAATCTTTTCAGACTGCTAATGTCCTCAAGCCTCAATATGGGGTCCTGCTGCATAACTTGACAACTGTTCACAGCGCATTTTCTCACCTCACTCACCCATGCTTCTTTAGCCTGGCATTCTCCTACAATAGGCTGATTAGAAGGCCAGTTTTCACTTCCAAGTTTTAGCCACTCTGGCCCATTCCACCACAAACTTGATTGTGAAAGATCTTTCACCGAAATTCCTCGTGTTGGTAAATCTGCGGGGTTTTGGATGCCTGGACAATGCTTCCATTGCTTGGGATCTGTGTGCGCTTGAATTTCCTCCACCCTATTGGCAACAAATGGTTTCCATTTCCTTGCCTGACTTCTTAACCAGTGCCAAACTATAGTGGAGTCTGTCCAATAATAGCTTGGAATTTCATAGAGGGCCAAAGACTTTCGCACTGTAATTGCAAGCCGACTAGCAATAACGGCACCCATCAATTCCAACCTTGGAACAGAAAGCCTTTTCAAAGGTGCTACTCTACTCTTTGCAGCAACCAACCTGCAGCTTACTTCTTCTTGCAATGCGCCTCTTATATAAATACAAGTTGCATAGGCTTCCTCACTTGCATCACAAAAGATGTGCACTCCAAATTGTCTGGACTATTGTTCAACTCTCCAAAGTACCATCTTGGGATTTCAATGTCTCCAAGATGTGCCAATTCTTTGAACCAATATTTCCACCTTACCACCATATGATCAGGTAACTCTTGGTCCCAACCAAGTCCAATTTCCGAGAGGCTCTGAAACCAAATTTTTGACTTTATCACAAATGGAGCCAGGAATCCAAGAGGATCAAAGACCTTCGAAGCCAAACTAAGAGCTGTACGTTTTGTCCACCTTGTCTCATTCTCGCCAGCTCTACTAAAGATTTCCCATTGAAGGTAAACAAATCATCATCTTGCTGCCAAACGATGCCTAGCACCTTTGCGTCTATTGCCCACAACTCCTTAATACCAGAATCCTCAATACTTTCTGCTGCATCAGGTACTACAGAGGAATGACTCATAAACTCTTGTAATTGCGAATGATTGGTCTGCCATTTTCTGAGCTCCATGCCAGCCTCCCTCATTATAGTTCTAGCCTCCATGAATATCTGTTTAGCCATTTCTGTATTATCCACGGAACATAGCAAATCATCAACATAAAAATTTTCCTTATGTGTTCAATAGTGTTAGGATAGACTTCAGAATATTTCTTAAAATGGTACTGCATAGTAGCTGCCAACAGAAATGGACTAGAGCTGAGGCCAAACAACACTGACTTCATTCTATATGCTTGAACCTTAGGTTCATTTTCCAACAAGTCTTTCGTATCCACCCACAGATACCTTACTGCATCTCTGTCCTCTGGTTTTAACTTTATCCGCAAAAAGGCTTGCTTCACATCTGCAGTCAATGCTACTCTACCAAACCTGAATCTCAGTAACAAGGAAAATAAATCTGCATTTAAATTTGGCCAAGCATCCAAACAGTCATTCAAGGACACACCACCTTTGTCCTTGGCTGAGCCATCAAAAACTACCCTCAGTTTGGTGGTAGTTTTGTCTCGCCGTACCACTGCATGGTGTGGCAGATAATGTGCCTCCTGGCTCACCAGCTCACCTTGCACCCTTTCAGCATAGCCCTCCCTTACATAACTTAGGATGGCCTCATCGTATTCAATTAACAACTCCTCATTTTTTCTTAGCCTGTACAATGAAGTCTCCAACCTCCGATTAGCTAGCTGAAGGTTTGAACCGGTTTGCAAGAATCCTTCCATGGTAGGCCAACTTCATAGCAACCATCTTAAACCCAATCCCTTTTTCAAATTGCTCTAAAACATCATTGTTCACTGTACTTGCCTGGTTGTCCTTTATACCAATAGATTCAAGTTCCCAAAACGCTTTCAAATGCCTTTCCAGACCATGGCTGTTCTCCTCAATCTTAACAAAGAGCCTTAACTTCCATTTCATTGCAATAACTACCATGTAGCATCCAGCCTAGCTTACTTTCAATAGCTACTGGGCCTTGAGATGTACGGACAATATTACCAGTGATGAAGTCCCAATAATAGTCAGCTCCAATCAAAAGACTAATATCTTCTGTTCCCTCAAACTTATTATTGCCCAAATTAATTCCTTTAACTTGCAATTCTTGGACACATGCCATATCTAAACAAGTAGTGACTGAGCACAAAGTTCCTCAATCTCTACAGCTTGGACCTTGATAGTGGGACTTTGCGGTAACAACCCTTTAACCAGAACTTTTACCTTCTTAAATTTGGTTCGGTTTTGAACGGAACCCCCAAACCCAGAAATTCTTAAATTTTCCCTCTTAAGTTCTTTAAACTTCAATTTTCTGGAAATTCTGGTCTTAATAAAACTACACTGGCTACCACTATCAAACAACACTCTTACAGTAGCTTCTCCCTCATTCCCAATTAATAAGGCTGCAGTTGTTTGCAATAATCCCCCTTTACTTTTACTCCCTTGCATAGCAGTGGCATGTGCCACTGATGTCTCTACTTCTGGGGTAGGCCTACTAAGTGTGTTTTCACACAATAATGGCTGATGCCTACCATGACATTTTTTGCACAAAATTTTAAACTTACAAAACCTTGCTCTATGACCTTTCAAAAAACATTTGAAACATGCTGTGGGCTTAGTTACCCTGTCCTTTCTCTCCTCAAAGGGTAAGGCCTCAGCCACCTCACATTTATATGACTTGTGGTTGCCTTCGCAAAATATACATTCCTTGATTCCCTTTAATTTATTCTCAGAGGAGGCATGTAGAGCTGACACTGTACCTGGGCTATTCCTTTTTGTGGAAACTTTGGTGCTGTGCCTGCCTTTGTCCCCTTGTTTACCATCCCACTGTGCAAACTCAACTCCCTCTCGTCTTGCTAATTCTGTGCCTAAAAGACTTAACATCTGCTGAAGGGGGATGTACACATGTTCTGCAGAGTGTCCCCTACTTAATTCAAGCAAAATTGAGCTAGGCAATTTAGACTCCAGTGTAGGAACCAACATTATACCATACTTTTCCATTTCTACACCCAAGTTGTCCAGGGACCTAGTTCTAATTTCAAATTCATCATATAACTGCCGTAACTCCTTGACACTATTAGGATTATTAACAGGAGGTATAGCTAAAAGTGCACGGAGGTGGCTTTTAATTAAGATCTCTGGCTTACCAAACCGTTTCTTTAATATATCCCAAGCCACATTATAATTAGCCTCTGTTAATGCTAATCCTGCTATAGTCTTTGCTGCCTCCCCTTCCAAGAGGGACCGCAAATAATTAAACTTCTCCACGGCACTTAACACTTGACTAGAATGAACTGCTGATTGAAAACTGTCTGCCCATCCTTGCCATTCCTGAATACTCCCAGAAAATGTTTTGAGTACAAGCCTCGGTAATTGAACTACAGATCTGTTAACCTTAACTTCACAAGCATCATTTGTTGAGTGTTGTGTTTCATTATTAGACCTGGTCTCTAACTGTACTGAGCTGCTAAACTCTTTTGCTCGGAGGCCTACGTTAATCATATCATCAATAATCTCTTCTAGTAAATTATGTTATTTTCTATTTCATCCTCTTCTATAAGAGCCTCAATTTTAACATTTACCTCACTTAGAGCAACCTTTTTAGTTTCTAATATGGCAAGCTTCGCAGTCACTAAGCGTAAATCCTATTGCTCTATGGCAAATCTATAGTGGCAATGACCTTTGTAATTAGACCTTTGTAGGCACTTCTCCTTTTTATAAATTTGTTCAATTCAGATGCACTCATCTTCAATGTAAACAACCCTTGGGCTCAATACCAAATGAGCTGAATTGGCAGAAATACTTAACCAAACTGATCAAACGCAAATTTTACTTTCAAATAAACTGAATTGCTGGGTGGGGTACTAACCAAACACCAATATGGAATACCAATTTTCCACCCAGGACCTTAATTCAATAATGACCCAAATTAACCAAACCGGAAAAAATGTAGGCCAAAAAAACGACAGACGACTGGCCAAGTTTCGCAATTGGGCGACCAAACTTTACCCTGGGACCTTAATTCAATAATAACCCAAATTAACCAAACCGGAAAAAAAGTAGGCCAAAAAACGACAGACGACTGGCCAAGTTTCGCAATTGGGCGACCAAACTTTACCCTGGGACCTTAATTCAATAATAACCCAAAATTAACCAAACCGAAAAAAAGTAGGCCAAAAAACGACAGACGACTGGCCAAGTTTCGCAATTGGGCGACCAAACTTTACCCTGGGACCTTAATTCAATAATAACCCAAAATTAACCAAACCGTAAAAAGTAGCCAAAAAACGACAGACGACTGGCCAAGTTTCGCAATTGGGCGACCAAACTTTACCCTGGGACCTTAACTCAATAATAACCCAAAATTAACCAAACCGTTAAAAAGTAGGCCAAAAAACGACAGACGACTGGCCAAGTTTCGCAATTGGGCGACCAAACTTTTTACCCTGGGACCTTAACTCAATAATACTCAACCGTCTAGGCCTAACTTGGGATACAATTTGCACAATCAGAACTTTGCCGAAAAATGTCACTACTCAGTCTTGGGGTAGAAATCCGGTTCTGAAGGACCATGTTATTTTATTTATTTATCGGGTTCAAATCCCAGCTGAGGCGTGAACGGCCAAATTCTAAAGGGCAGTTCTACCTAAGCCCAAGTTAAGCTAAATTAAACTTACGGATTTGAGATCCTATTAGGTCCTACCTCAGGGTAACCTCAGGGTTGCTGACTCGATGCGGGCCTACCTTAGACCTTATTACATGAATTTAAATAAACAAAAGGGTACTATTTATGGTCTTCTTTCTCAACCTTGCAACAACAACGCAACCTGGACTATTGCACGATGCAACAATCTTGTATCTAAACAACCAAACTGAATTGCAAGAGAGCTCTCTACAAACCACACCTGTACGTACGACATCCCACAAACGAGTAGAAAGACGCGCAGCGCCCAAAATGATGCCAACAGTGTGACCAAACAATGATGCCACAAGAGCTCAAAAATGCTAGCTCTAAATTAAGTTAATTTTTCACTAACCTTACAATTATGATATGGATATATACACACACACCTTAACTTAATATATACAGTGGCGGTTCCTCATATGGGCAATATGGGCAGCCGCACAGGGCGGCATTTGTGGAGGGGCGGCATGAGCGCCTGCAAAAAAAATATAAATAAAAATAAGAATAAATAAATAAAGAAATAAAAAAAAAAAAAATAAAATAAAATAAATAATAAAAGATCAATAAATATATTTTTATTAATAAAAAACCATCTATTGCATTTTCCATAAACCTTCCCATAAAAGACCTAAACAATGCAAAATGTGCAAAATGCTTCCAGATTAATATTATTGGGAATAAAGGCCCATACTTTAACATATGTAATGTTATTTTTCTGGGTTTGGTTAAATAGTGAAATGTATATTATTTATTACAGAACGAATCTTCACACTAAGCCACTAAGGTCTGTCAAATAACCGCAAATGGATAAGAAGAGGTCAAAGCTATCAGGTGCTCAGTTTAGAAAAAAGAGGAAAGAAGAAGAGGAGAAACGAGCAAAAGATAAAGGTATAGAGCTGTGTCATCTACTCTTCACTGCTATATTGCACTGCTATTTTGTGATATAGCTTTCTGAGTCATTTGAAGTGTACTATTATGTATATAATTAGCCATTAACCAAGGAGGTTGTATGATTCATTTGTTTCCTATTCTAAAAGTTTAATAAGTTGTGCATTAACATGTTAAATTAATTGTACTAGCCTATTCATGCATTGGTCTGTTATGTTCTATTTTACTATTTGCAGTGGCACTTTTGAAATATTTTGGAACACCCTCTGCCACTAGCCAGGATGAGAAGCCGTCTACTTCTGCCATTATTGAGGCTGAGGAGCCATCTACCTCCTCAGCCTCACATATGTCTCCACAAATGCAGTCTGATCCTGAGGATGAAGACCCATTTGCTTCTACTTCTCCCCGGCAGGACTCTTCAGGTGAGTTTGTGTGCACATATGTCTGTGAGTGTGTGCGTGTGTGTGTATGTGTATGTGTGTGCATCCCTGCAAAGCATTTTGCAAACAGTTATAAATTATAATGTTATTATCACTGGGTCTGGGTTACTGGGTATGTGTGGTGTTTCACCACCATAATTCCATAACACCACCACCATAACAAAGTGCTGTGAATAATGTGTTATCTAACTTAGGTGTGTATACTAATGAGTAATGCTCTTGTTCTTTCTATTAGAAAGGCCTGGAGCAGAATCGCCTCCTGAGGATGAGTCTCTGTCCACCGACCCTGCTAACTGGCCTTCAGTTCTGACTGAGAGAATTCGGACACAACTGGTTTCCAGGGGACCAAGTCAAGTACCATCTGACTTTGTATTCCCTAGAAACGACAGTGACGGAAGAAGTTTCCACCATGGAAGTCATTGGTTAGTGGGGAAAATATAACCAGAAGTTGGTTGGTCTATTCCTTAAAAAACAACAGCCTTTTCTGTTTCTGTTGTACATTATTTTCCAAGAGGAAAATAAATTTAACAAGTTTGGGACTCTCGGACTGGAAGCATGCAAGCTCATTGCTCACATCACATGACAACAGTTCAGAACACCTAAATTCTATGAAAATCTGGAAAGAACTGGCAGTGAGGATGAGAAAGGGGGAGACCATTGACAAGCAGGAGATGGCACTTCTGGAGGCTGAGAAGTTGAGATGGAGAGCGGTGCTGACACGTCTCACTGCTATTGTGCATTCTCTGGCAGTTAGGAATTTGGCACTAAGGGGACATACAGAAAAATTGTTCTCACCATCAAATGGCAATTTTCTGAAAGAAGTTGAACTGATGGCACAATTTGATCCTATAATGCAAGAGCACATTAACCGTGTCCAAAAAGGGACCTCCAGTCACACCAGCTACCTCGGCCACCACATACAAAACGAACTCATTGATTTGTCGAGCAGCAAGACCATTTCAGCAATGGTGAGCGACATCAAACAATCAAAGTTTTTTTCAATAATTCTAGATTGCACTCCAATATCAGCCACACTGAACAGTTGTCAGTTGTGATTCGGGTTGTGTCACTGGAGGGGAAGCCCCATATAAAGGAACATTTCATGGGGTTTTTGGAGGCAGAGGAGTCCACTGGTCAACATTTGGCATCTCTGATTCTGAAGAGACTGGAGGAGCTAAAAGTTCCTTTCATGGACTGTAGAGGACAATCATACGACAACGGGGCCAACATGAGGGGAAAAAACAAGGGTGTTCAATCCAGGCTCCTAGAAATTAATCCCAGAGCTCTGTTTGTTCCATGTGGGGCTCATTCTCTGAATTTGCTTGTGGCCGATGCTGCTAAGGGATCTATTGATGCCACAAGTTACTTTGGCATCTTGCAGAAGCTTTACAACTTGTTTTCAGCCTCCACACAACGATGGGCCATTTTGAAAAAACATGTGAACATCACATTGAAGATGTGGTCTGATACAAGGTGGGAAAGCAAGATCAAGAGTGTGGAGCCCCTGAGATATCAGGCAGCTGCAGTGAGAGATGCACTGATCGAGGTGAGGGACCACACCAAAGACTCTGTAATAAAGGTCGAGGCTCAATCTCTGTCAGAGGAGGTTGGGTCATACCGCTTCGCCATTTGTTCAGTGGTGTGGCATGACCTGTTGTGCCAAATTCAGCATGTGAGCAAGCAGATGCAGTCTCCTAGCATGCACGTTGATGTTGCAGTAAATCTCCTAAAAAAAACAGAGAGAGGTCTCCGCAATTACAGGGCAACAGGTTTTGTGGCTGCACAAATGGCAGCCACAGATATCTGTGAACAAATGAATGTGGAGGCTGTGTTAAAACAAAAACGGCTGAGGTCCACAAAGCGGCACTTCTCCTATGAAGCATCTGATGAGCCCTTGATTGATGCTTTGAAGAAGCTGGAGGTGACATTTTTCAATGCAGTGGTTGATGCTGCAACATCAGCCATTCAGGAAAGATTTTCCACGTTGGAAATTGTGGGAGAGAAGTTTGGAGTGCTGACACATTTCCAAAATCTCACATTTGAGGAGCTGACAGAACAATGTGTGAACCTTAGTACTACACTACACTTTAAGGGACAATCTGACTTGGATGGCAGAGAGCTTGCACAGGAGCTGAAGAACTTGCCTGACTTGCCATCAAAGACCATATCCTTGCTTGAACTGCTGACATTTATCCATGAAAGGGAGCTCTCTGAAATATATCCAAATTTGTGGACTGCTCTCAGAATTGGTCTTACTCTTCCAGTCACTGTTGCTGAAGCAGAGAGGAGCTTTTCAAAGCTGAAGCTCATCAAATCCTACCTGAGGTCAACTATGTCACAGGAACGCCTTACCGGTCTGGCCATCATCAGTATAAATCATACAATTGCTGAGCAGATTTCATATGATGATTTAATTCATGACTTTGCATCAAGGAAGGTAAGAAGAGTCAGGCTTTAGATGGCAGTTGTGCTGTGGTGCAATTTATTTTGTTTCTTGTTCAAAGTGTAGCATAATAATTACCCTCTCTTAAGTGTCTTATTCTATTTATGTGATAGAGCATTTGTACAATTTAGAAATTTGATTCTCTAGTTTATTTATGGCAGTTGTGCAATTTAATTTGTATTTTTCCTGTTCATAGTATCATAATTACATTCTCTTAAGTGAGTTATTCTATTTACGTGATGAAGGATTTGTAAAATTCAGAAATTTGAGTCTTTGTTTTGGTTCTGAAGTTCCAACAATTAGTCCAATAAAAAGTTATTTTGTGAAAGAGTTATGTCTGTCCTTTATTTTGGGGGGATTCGAATGTGTGTGTGTTGGCGAACAGGGGGGGGGGCGCTGAAGGTGAGGTTCGCCCAGGGCGTCATGTAAGCTAGGACCGCCACTGAATATATATACAAGCAATGCTGCATCAATCAGCTTAGTCATCGTATCGCCTTGGGACAACAATGGTTCTTCCTCTTCTAGATTTTCTAACAGTATCCATGCTTGTTCCCAAATTGGAAGAATCATTGCAACAGTTTCCTTTATGCTCTCATCCAACTTCAATTTCTTACGTGTATGAAAATCGAACAACACTTTCAAAACCTCACCACGTGAAGGTAGCTTAGAAGGATGAAAGTCGTCTTCTGTACCACCAACACTAGCGTAGCTAGAGGGGGGCTGAGGGGGCGGTCCACCCCGGGCGGCACTTTTTGAGGGGCGGCACTTTTGGTCTACTGCAATGAAAAAAAAAGTTGTTTTTTTTATGTCGGGAGAGTAGAAGGATACAAGACGCCAGACACAATTTTATTTTTCCACGAAAACACTGCTTACTTCGTTAATTTCCGACAATGGTAAGGATTGTGTTCCCTTGAAGATGGCCTTATTGACCATCATACCTATTTAAGCGCTTAGTTGTGCTTAATTAATAATAGCATTGGTATAAATGCATTTATTTCATTAAAAAGGGAAATAACCCATAAAGTTCTGTAAATACGTTATAATCTATAAATATACGTTTAATATTTATAAATAATCAATATCAAAACTAATATGCTGGTATTAGTTGTAAAATGATAATGGTAATCCCAGGATTCGGCTGAGAAGGAATTCGAGAAGAAATACTTCAGAAAGTTGAGGTAAAATGCTTCCCGATGAGCGGATCGGGAAGCGGCCAATCGCGAAGCTAATTCTGAGACTCCTCGGAGCAAGCGGTCGTCGGCTCACTTCTAGCTGATCCTCGGTAGCGTGAAGACGTCTCAGAATTTGCTCTGGTGAATATTGCGTGTAATATCTTTGTTATATTTATAATACAGCTACCAGGTCAGATGGTGGCGTTGTTAGAAAATCTAGAAGAGGAAGAACCATTGTTGTCCCAAGGCGATATGATGACTAAGCTGATTGATGCAGCATTGCTTGTATATATTAAGTTAAGGTGTATATATATCCATCTCATAATTGTAAGGTTAGTGAAAAATTCACTTAATTTAGAGCTAGCATTTTTGGGCTCTTGTGGCATCAGTGTTTGAGACTCTGGTGGCATCATTTTGGGGCGCTGCGCGTCCTTTCTACTCGTTTGTGGGATGTCGTACGTACAGGGTGTGGTCTGATAGAGAGCTCTCTTGCAATTCAGTTTGGTTGTTTAGATACAAGATTGTTGCATCGTGCAATAGTCCAGGTTGCGTTGTTGTTGCAAGGTTGAGAAAGAAGACCATAAATAGTACCCCTTTTGTTTTTATATTAAATTCATGTAACTAAGGTCTAAGGTAGGCCCGCATCGAGTCAGCAACCCTGAGGTAGGACCTAATAGGATCTCAAATCCGTAAGTTTTAATTTTAGCTTAACTTGGGCTGTAGGTAGAACTGGCCCTTTAGAATTTGGCCGTTCACGGCTCAGCTGGGATTTTGAACCCAACAAATAAATAAAATAACATGGTCCTTCAGAACTGGATTCTACCCCAAGACTGAGTCAGTGACTATTTTTCGGCAAAGTTCTGATTGTGCAAATTGTAGCCCAAGTTAGGCCTAGACGGGTTGAGTATTATTGAGTTAAGGTCCCAGGGTAGAAAGTTTGGTCGCCCAATTGCGAAACTTGGCCAGTCGTCTGTCGTTGTTTTTGGCCTACATTTTACCGGTTTGGTTAATTTTGGGTTATTATTGAATTAAGGTCCCAGGGTAGAAAGTTTGGTTGCCCAATTGCGAAACTTGGCCAGTCGTCTGTCGTTGTTTTTGGCCTACATTTTACCGGTTTGGTTAATTTTGGGTTATTATTGAATTAAGGTCCTGGGGTGGAAAATTTGGTATTCCATACTGGTGTTTGGTTAGTACCCCACCCAGCAATTCAGTTTATTTGAAAGTAAAATTTGCGTTTGATCAGTTTGGTTAAGTATTTCTGCCAATTCAGCTCATTTGGCATTGAGCCCAATTGTTGTTTGCATTGAAGATGAGTGCATCTGAATTGAACAAATTTATAAAAAGGAGAAGCGCCTACAAAGGTCTAATTACAAAGGTCATTGCCACTATAGATTCTGCCATAGAGCAAGAGGATTTACGCTTAGTGACTGCGCAGCTTTCCATATTAGAAACTAAAAAGGTTGCTCTAAGTGAGGTAAATGTTAAAATTGAGGCTCTTATAGAAGAGAATGAAATAGAAAATAACATAATTTACTTTGAAGAGATTATTGATGATATAATTAAAGTAGGCCTCCGAGCAAAAGAGTTTAGCAGCTCAGTACAGTTAGAGACCAGGTCTAATAATGAAACACAACACTCAACAAATGATGTTTGTGAAGTTAAGGTTAACAGATCTGTAGTTCAATTACCGAGGCTTGTACTCAAACCATTTCCTGGGAGTATTCAGGAATGGCAAGGATGGGCAGACAGTTTTCAATCAGCAGTTCATTCTAGTCAAGTGTTAAGTGCCGTGGAGAAGTTTAATTATTTGCAGTCCCTCTTGGAAGGGGAGGCAGCAAAGACTATAGCAGGATTAGCATTAACAGAGGCTAATTATAATGTGGCTTGGAATATATTAAAGAAACGGTTTGGTAAGCCAGAGATCTTAATTAAAAGCCACCTCCGTGCACTTTTAGCTATACCTCCTGTTAATAATCCTAATAGTGTCAAGGAGTTACGGCAGTTATATGATGAATTTGAAATTAGAACTAGGTCCCTGGATAACTTGGGTGTAGGAATGGAAAGGTATGGTATAATGTTGGTTCCTACACTGGTGTCTAAATTGCGTAGCTCAATTTTGCTTGAATTAAGTAGGGGACGCTCTACAGAACATGTGTACATCCCCCTTCAGCAGATGTTAAGTCTTTTAGGCACAGAATTAGCAAGACGAGAGGGAATTGAGTTTGCACAGTGGGATGGTAAACAAGGGGACAAAGGCAGGCACAGCACCAAAGTTTCCACAAAAAGGAATAACTCAGGTACAGTGTCAGCTCTACATGCATCCTCTGAGAATAAATTAAAGGGAATCAAGGAATGCATATTTTGCGAAGGCAACCACAAGTCATATAAATGTGAGGTGGCTGAGGCATTACCCTTTGAGGAGAGAAAGGACAGGGTAACTAAGTCCACAGCATGTTTTAAATGTTTTTTGAAATGTCACAGAGCAAGGTTTTGTAAGTTTAAAATTTTGTGCAAAAAATGTCATGGTAGGCATCAGCCATTATTGTGTGAACACACTCCTAGTAGGCCTACCCCAGAAGTAGAGACATCAGTGGCACATGCCACTGCTATGCAAGGGAGTAAAAGTAAAGGGGATTATTGCAAACAACTGCAGCCTTATTAATTGGGAATGAGGGAGAAGCTACTGTAAGAGTGTTGTTTGATAGTGGTAGCCAGTGTAGTTTTATTAAGACCAGAATTTCCAGAAAATTGTAGTTTAAAGAACTTAAGAGGGAAAATTTAAGAATTTCTGGGTTTGGGGGTTCCGTTCAAAACCGAACCAAATTTAAGAAGGTAGAAGTTCTGGTTAAAGGGTTGTTACCGCAAAGTCCCACTATCAAGGTCCAAGCTGTAGAGATTGAGGAACTTTGCGCTCCAGTCACTACTTGTTTAGATATGGCATGTGTCCAAGAATTGCAAGTTAAAGGAATTAATTTGGGCAATAATAAGTTTCAAGGAACAGAAGATATTAGTCTTTTGATTGGAGCTGACTATTATTGGGACTTCATCACTGGTAATATTGTCCGCACATCTCCAGGCCCGGTAGCTATTGAAAGTAAGCTAGGCTGGATGCTACATGGTAGTTATTGCAATGAAATGGAAGTTAAGGCTCTTTTTGTTAAGATTGAGGAGAACAGCCATGGTAGGCCTGTTCAAAAATCAACGTTTTCTTATTTTCATAGGTTTCTGTACATTTTCCCATGCTTTTTGCCCTGAAAAAGCCGAAAATCACAACTATTTTGACTTAGGATGTTGGGAAGCATTGCCGCATGGAGCTTTAAATTTTCTGCCTTGAAATCGGCCAAAGCGCCAATTCCGGGGTCCCTTGAATTATGTTTTGCACTTTAACTTTTGATCTAAACAAGATAGAGCAACAAATTAGGTATCAAATGAAAGAGCATAAAATTAATAAATAATAATAATAATAATAATAATAATAATAATAATAAATAAATAATAATTAATAATAATAATAATAATAATAATAATAATTATCTATCATTTTTCAGGAAACAACAGAAACTCAATCAGAATCTAGAAAACCATCTACAAGTTACAACTTCACAATGGCATTAAGCAAGGAGCTGAGGGAGCTCCGTGGGCACACAGTTGATATCTCAGAACCTCCACGTACTGTCCACAGGCAGGTGTCAACTGGGCCATCTACCAGATCTCTCACTGAAACTTTCCTGGTTGGATACCCTTCAGCTTTTATCAGTTGTTCCCAGCTTCCCACCAACAGACAAGCGTTCCAGTATTTCCTTAATCTTCAGAATTTACCGGAAAATGCAGGGAGGCCCATGGTTCAAGACCTTGCATATGAAATAGTTGAATCTATCATCCCATTCTGGCAGATGGCTAGGATCAAGACAATGACCAAGTACAACGCAATGAAGCTCTTCATGAAACTACATGAGAAACATCGTGCTCTGGTGAAAAGCAAAGGAAGAGCAAGTAACCCTGGAGGAAAAAGAGGAGCATTTGTGCTGGAATTAGACAGCCTGTTCGACATAGGAGCTCCAGATGCAATCCAGGAAATACAGAACAACAGACTGTTATCCAGAGAGAAGAAAGATGAGGATATCAGGTTCTACGAAGACCAAAAGACTGAGAGGAAAGGTCATATGTCTGGTCATGACAAGATTTTTGAGACAAGATCCCTGCAGCAAGCAGCGAGGAATGAAAGACTGCAGCATAGACAAGAACAAGGTAAAACTAATTACTTTGAACGTCACAAAAAGTTTTAAGTTTTACTCCATTGCGATATTTAGCATGTACTTAACAATTACTGTCTTAACATGTACTATTTTACAGCTGCAGCAGAACAAGAGGCAGTTGTTCATGTGGATGACATTACCTGGGTGACTCAACTGACAACGACGCTAACACAGAGGACATGGATTACCATCAGCCTCGTCCTGGATGTTCTCACCATCAAGACACTGTGACTAGTGTGACTTTGACGTTTCCAAGGAAGGTCATGGAATGTTATGTCATCTGCAATACAGCTGATCGTCTTGGTTCATCAGACAATCAAGTTACTGCCATGGTTTCTGCCACCTTGAAAGCTGGAGGGGCTGATCTGGATAACTTCGTCATCTCAACCTCAACAACACGTCGCAACAGAATGCTGTCCAGGTATAATATCAGCCAGAGTCACATGTCCAAGTTTTGTGAAAAACCCCACAGTACGCTGCCTTACACTGGGATGGAAAGTTGCTCAAAGATGTCTTGGGCAGTGAACCTGGAAGTACCTCAGAGACTTTAGCTGTGCTAGTGTCTGGTCCACCTTCATACACTGAAGGAAAGTTATTGGGAGTACCTGTCATCGACAATTCTTCTGGCACAGCTCAGGCTGAGGCTTCAATGGATTTACTGGAGACATGGGAACTTACGGATAATGTTACTGCCCTTGTTTTTGACACTACATCCAGTAACAGTGGAGTTCACAGAGGAGCTGCCAAACTGCTAGAGAAAATGCTGAACAAAAAGGTGTTTTATCTGGCCTGTCGACATCACATCCTGGAAATCCTAGTAGGAGCAGTTTGGGAGAAGCTGTTTGGGAAGGTGAAGGGGCCAGATAATCCCTGGTTTGAGCATCTGAAGGATGTTTGGACGGACTTGTCCAAGGAAAACCCAAAGATGCTGGCTATCAACAGCAAATGGCTGAAGGAAAAGAAGAAGAACAGTGAAGAAATACTCCAAGACATTCTAACAGCAGAAAGGCTTCCAAGAGCCGACTACAGGGAAATGGCTGAACTGACAGTCATTGTTCTTGGAGGAACGCCTCCTCGAGGTATTCACTGGAGTCGACCAGGCGCCATTCATCAGGCCAGATGGATGGCCAGAAACCTGTACTCCATGAAAATGCTGATGTTTGCAGATCAACTTGAGTACGACGAAGACACTGTATCAAAGCTGAAAAGGCTCAACACCTTCCTTGCGCTGTTCTACACTCCTGTATGGATGATGTCAATGTCTGCTGCAGATGCTCCCGTGAATGATCTAAGTCTAATCCAGGACATGTTGAAGTACAAGAAAACTGACCCAGAGCTTGCTGATGCAGTACTTAATAAGATGGAAAACCACAAATGGTACCTGACGCAGGAAGTCGTGCCATTTGCCCTGTTCAGCAGTAGATTGAGTGACACATTGAAGCACGACATTGCTGCCCAGTTACATGCCACTGAGAAGCCATACAGCTTCAGAACAGGAAAGCCTCTATTCCAGAGAGTCACAGCTAAGACCACCATGGTTGATCTCATTGGCCCAGAATCACATTTCCTGCTGGACACACTGAACATTGGATCCGAGTGGCTTCTGGAACCTGTCACGTCTTGGCCACAGAATGAGGACTACAGAAAAGCGTTGGACTATGTTAAGAATCTGAAAACGGTGAATGACATTGCTGAACGTGGTGTCAAGATGATGAGCGACTTTGCAAATGTCATAACAACAGATGCCAAGCAAAGGGACTATCTCCTTCAAGCTGTGGAGTTCAACAGACGCCGCTTTGACAGCTTCAAGAAACAAACTCTCAACAACTGACTGTGTAAATGTCATTATGAAATTAATCATCATGTAATGCTTTCACTTCTTGATCGATTAGACTTGTGACAAAATGTTAATCTCAAATTTGTGTCATGAATAAGGCGCCTTGTCTGCCTTGAGTGTGAGAAAACGAATTTTGTGATATTTCTGAAATCTTTGTATGTACTAATGTGCCATTTCTTGTTCCAAGACTATCATAATTGTATAAGTTAGAAAGAGGATTAAAAACACTTTAATTTGGTGCCTATTTTGTTGCTCTATCTTGTTTAGATAAAAAGTTATAGTGCAAAACATGATTCAAGGGACCCCGGAACTGGTGCTTTTGGCCGATTTCAAAGCAGAAAACTTAAAGCTCCATGCGGCAATGCTTCCCAACAACCTAGATCAAAATGGTTGTGATTTTCGGCCTATGAAAATAAGAAAAAGTTGATTTTTGAACAGGGCTACAGCCATGGTCTGGAAAGGCATTTGAAAGCGTTTTGGGAACTTGAATCTATTGGCATAAAGGACAAACAGGCAAGTACAGTGAACAATGATGTTTTAGAGCAATTTGAAAAAGGGATTGGGTTTAGAGATGGTTGCTATGAAGTTGGCCTACCATGGAAGGATTCTTGCAAACCGGGTTCAAACCTTCAGCTAGCTAATCGGAGGTTGGAGACTTCATTGTACAGGCTAAGAAAAAATGAGGAGTTGTTAATTGAATACAATGAGGCCATCCTAAGTTATGTAAGGGAGGGCTATGCTGAAAGGGTGCAAGGTGAGCTGGTGAGCCAGGAGGCACATTATCTGCCACACCATGCAGTGGTACGGCGAGACAAAACTACCACCAAACTGAGGGTAGTTTTTGATGGCTCAGCCAAGGACAAAGGTGGTGTGTCCTTGAATGACTGTTTGGATGCTGGGCCAAATTTAAATGCAGATTTATTTTCCTTGTTACTGAGATTCAGGTTTGGTAGAGTAGCATTGACTGCAGATGTGAAGCAAGCCTTTTTGCGGATAAAGTTAAAACCAGAGGACAGAGATGCAGTAAGGTATCTGTGGGTGGATACGAAAGACTTGTTGGAAAATGAACCTAAGGTTCAAGCATATAGAATGAAGTCAGTGTTGTTTGGCCTCAGCTCTAGTCCATTTCTGTTGGCAGCTACTATGCAGTACCATTTTAAGAAATATTCTGAAGTCTATCCTAACACTATTGAACACATAAGGAAAAATTTTTATGTTGATGATTTGCTGTGTTCCGTGGATAATACAGAAATGGCTAAACAGATATTCATGGAGGCTAGAGCTATAATGAGGGAGGCTGGCATGGAGCTTAGAAAATGGCAGACCAATCATTCGCAATTACAAGAGTTTATGAGTCATTCCTGTGTAGTACATGATGCAGCAGAAAGTATTGAGGATTCTGGTATTAAGGAGTTGTGGGCAATAGACGCAAAGGTGCTAGGCATTGTTTGGCAGCAAGATGATGATTTGTTTACCTTCAATGGGAAATCTTTAGTAGAGCTGGCTGAGAATGAGACAAGGTGGACAAAACGTACAGCTCTTAGTTTGGCTTCAAAGGTCTTTGATCCTCTTGGATTCCTGGCTCCATTTGTGATAAAGTCAAAAATTTGGTTTCAGAGACTCTGGGAAATTGGACTTGGTTGGGACCAAGAGTTACCTGATCATATGGTGGTAAGGTGGAAATATTGGTTCAAAGAATTGGCACGTCTTGGAGACATTGAAATCCCAAGATGGTACTTTGGAGAGTTGAACAATAGTCCAGACAATTTGGAGCTGCACATCTTTTGTGATGCAAGTGAGGAAGCCCATGCAACTTGTATTTATATAAGAGGCGCATTGCAAGAGGAGGTAAGTTGCAGGTTGGTTGCTGCAAAGAGCAGAGTAGCACCTTTGAAAAGGCTTTCTGTTCCAAGGTTGGAATTGATGGGTGCAGTTATTGCTAGTCGGCTTGCAGTTATAGTGCAAAAGTCTTTGGCCCTCTCTGAAATTCCAAGCTATTATTGGACAGACTCCACTATAGTTTGACACTGGTTAAGAAGCCAGGCAAGGAAATGGAAACCATTTGTTGCCAAGAGGGTGGAGGAAATTCAAGCGCACACAGATCCCAAGCAATGGAAGCATTGTCCAGGCACCCAAAACCCCGCTGATTTACCAACACGAGGAATTTCAGTGAAAGATCTTGCACAGTCAAGTTTGTGGTGGAATGGGCCGGAGTGGCTAAAACTTGGAAGTGAAAACTGGCCATCTAATCAGCCTATTGTAGGAGAATGCCAGGCTAAAGAAGCATGGGTGAGTGAGGTGAGAAAATGCGCTGTGAACAGTTGTCAAGTTATGCAGCAGGACCCCATATTGAGGCTTGAGGACATTAGCAGTCTGAAAAGATTGTTAAGAGTGACAGCATGGGTATATAGATTTACCAACAATATTAAGGGAGAAACAAGAAGGGAAGGAATTCTGAACAGTAATGAGATTCAGCAAGCCAGGAAATACTGGGTGGTATATGTGCAGAAGGAAAAATTTGGTGAAGAGAGGGAATTGCTCACCAGCCATCCATTACAGGTTCTACCAACACATTCTGCTCTCATGGGTTTGGATATGTTTTTGGATCAGGATTTATTGAGAGTAGGAGGTAGACTACAGTTTTCTGGGCTTCCAGAGGAGAAAAGACATCCAATTTTGCTACCTTCTGGGGGGCACTTTGTGGGCCTTTTGATCCTGGATACTCATCATAAGCTGTTACATGCTGGAGTTAGAGAAGTGATAATAGAGATTAGACAACAATTTTGGATTCCCAAAATTAGACAAGTAGTAAAAAAGGTCTTGCATAAATGTGTGGTTTGCAAGCGTTGGAGTGCAAAGCCTTATTATGAAATGGTGGCTCCACTTCGAAGAGAACGGTGTGTCTATATTGCCCCATTTGATGTAGTGGGAGTAGACTTTGCAGGGCCAGTCTATGTGTATGAGCGAGGGGAGTCTAACAAAGGTTATATATGTCTTTTCACCTGTGCTACCACCAGAGCAATCCATTTGGAGTTGGTAAGCAACTTAAGTAGTGATGTATTTCTTTTGGCCTTTAAAAGGTTTGTGAACAGAAGGGGTTTCCCAAATAAAATCATATCGGATAATGCAAAAACCTTCAAAAAGGCTGCAAAGGAACTCCAAGAAATTTGGTCCTTGCTAAAAGAGGAAGGATTCCAATCCTACTTTTCACACCAAGGGGTACAGTGGGAGTTTATTGTTGAGAGAGCACCATGGTGGGGAGGATTTTGGGAAAGGCTAGTGAGAAGTGTAAAGTGTCCATTAAAGAAACTTTTAGCTAATGCTCATTTGAGCAAAGAAGAATTCTGCACTGTTTTATGTGAAGTAGAAGCAATGGTGAACAGTAGGCCTATCACTTTTGTTTACAACAGTATGCAGGATGCAGAGCCATTGACACCAAATCATTTCTTTGTGGTAAACGATTAACATCAAACCCCAGTGTGCCAGAAGACTTGCAGCCTATCCAGAGCACTCAAGGAGAGTTAACCAGACGGTTCAGGTACCTTGAAGAGCTACAAGATCAGTTGTGGAAGAGGTGGCAGATGGAATACTTGCCAGAACTCAATTATTACCCATCAGGCAAGGTAAAGGGCTCCAATGCAAATTGTATCAAGGTGGGAGAAGTGGTAATGATTGGGGATGAAAGACCAAGGCAATGCTGGAAGCTTGGCATAATTGAAGAGTTGTTTGTTGGCAAAGACAATTTAGTTAGGCCTGCACTGGTAAAGACTTCAGGAGGGAAGTTAAAGAGACCTATACAAAAACTCTATGCTTTAGAAATCAGCAAAAACACAGATAGTCGAGATGAAACATTTGAGTTACAGCCTCATGGAGAAGGCTTGGCTAACCTTGCAGAAGGTAACGACAACAATGCCTCTTCGGTGGGGAGTGTTAGAAAATCTAGAAGAGGAAGAACCATTGTTGTCCCAAGGCGATATGATGACTAAGCTGATTGATGCAGCATTGCTTGTATATATTAAGTTAAGGTGTATATATATCCATCTCATAATTGTAAGGTTAGTGAAAAATTCACTTAATTTAGAGCTAGCATTTTTGGGCTCTTGTGGCATCAGTGTTTGGGACTCTGGTGGCATCATTTTGGGGCGCTGCGCGTCCTTTCTACTCGTTTGTGGGATGTCGTACGTACAGGGTGTGGTCTGATAGAGAGCTCTCTTGCAATTCAGTTTGGTTGTTTAGATACAAGATTGTTGCATCGTGCAATAGTCCAGGTTGCGTTGTTGTTGCAAGGTTGAGAAAGAAGACCATAACTAGTACCCCTTTTGTTTTTATATTAAATTCATGTAACTAAGGTCTAAGGTAGGCCCGCATCGAGTCAGCAACCCTGAGGTAGGACCTAGTAGGATCTCAAATCCGTAAGTTTTAATTTTAGCTTAACTTGGGCTGTAGGTAGAACTGGCCCTTTAGAATTTGGCCGTTCACGGCTCAGCTGGGATTTTGAACCCAACAAACAAATAAAATAACAGGCGTGCTGCTTGGTGCGTTGCAATCGTTTTCCTTTCTGTGCTTTCTTGGCCTGTGGGGACCCGTCCTTCTAGAAATTAACGACACACAGGCTTACCTCCAAACCAAAGGATTGAACATACAACAATGTGATATAAAACTCAGGGCTTTAAAAGCATTTCTAGTTGAAAACAGGGACGAGCTAGTGAATAATGGAGTAACCTATGCCAAAGGAATTTGTGATGATCTGGGGATAGTCATGGAGCGTCAGCGTCGAAGTAGAAAGAAGAAACAAATGTTTGGTGAAGGATCACGAAATGCTGAATTGCCATACGAAACTGAGTTGGCGAGAGAAATGTTTTCTTCGCTGGACAGAGTGATCCAAGAAATAACTTTGAGATTTCAACAGCTTCATGAACTTGCTGAGAAACATGCCTTCCTTACCCCGTCGAATCTTTTGGATGATAAATATGAGTGTCAACTAGATCACGATCACGATGACATTGATAAGGAAGAGTTCCTCGTTGAGAGAAAAAGACTTCAGCATTTTATTGCTGTTGCTGCTACGCAAGACGAAACAGAGACGTGGAAGGAAGGCCCCCTTCAACTTTTGCAGTTTATTCAAAAGTATAATCTTGGTAACTCGGTTCCAAATATTGTAATACTGCTGCGGATTTTTCTCACAATTGCTGTTAGTGTTGCTAGCTGTGAGAGGAGTTTTTCTAAACTAAAACTGATGAAGAATTACCTAAGATCTACTATGAGCACCTTGCGGTTGAGAAATCTTGCCATACTGTCTATAGAACAACAATTGACAGACGAAATAGACTTCGACAATGTCATCGAAGATTTTGCTAACAGAAAAGCAAGAAAAATAACTGTGTAGAATGTTGTACTTAATTTTTTCACTTCAGAAGTAAACATGTCCTAATATTTTTCACTGTTTTTTTTCTATACGTCGTTTTCACTTTTTGTTTAAGTATGTTTGTTATGTGTATTGTGTTGTGTTTCAGGGGGGCGGCAAACTCAAGGACCGCCCCGGGCGGCACAAACTCTAGCTACGCCACTGACCACCAATCAACCAAATCTCTGTCTTCTTTCTTGTTGCCTCCACCATTTTACCTGTAAAGTAGAAAAAAATAATTAAATATCTGAAATAGTGACCGAATAAAAACATTCACTTTATTGGACTGATAATATTAATGAATTAGCAGCAAATGTCTTACTCGTCGTTATATAGGTAATTATTCCAAGGCAAAAAAAATAAAGCACCATAAACAAGTCGATATAAATTGCCCTGATAATTTCTTATGGCGATGTGCACCTGTAACCGTAGTCTAAGAATAAATTTAGTTAAAATGAATATTACATACAAACCCGAAGTGTTAAACATAAGGCTTACGCAATAAATTAAAATACATCTCACAACCACAAGAAAACTAAAAGTGAAACACAAAAAAATGTATATGCTGAAAGGTTAAACTAACAACATATTTTAAAACGGTTGCGATGTCACAAATCCAAACATAGCGTGAAATAAAACCAGTACACTAGGCACACCGTTGCCATAAACTAATCATCGACACAAAACATTTGCTTCTCAACTTTGATTGCATTGGGCAAGTCCTAAATATTTTGCTATAGTGATAAAACTTCATATATAGAGTTTTTACATGAGGTGACATGATAATTCGACCTGGCCGATGTAAAACATTGCTTTTGAATTTCTCACTCTATGCCTTAGACACACCCTAATTATATATATATATATATATATATATATATATATATGCAAATAACTGCAATGACCGCGCAGTATATAAATGAATAGAAACGACATAAGTATTAAGGAACGTTTCTGCACACGAGGAGGAGAAACGTGTGCAAAACGTTCCTTAATACTTATGTCGTTTCTATTCATTTATATACTGCGCGGTCATTGCAGTTATTTGCGCATATTCACGATTTGCGAGGGTGCTCTCTGAGGGCATTGGTTTCTGCCCTATTTGGGAGAATTTCGATTTGTGATTGAGTGAGGTCCGTAGCATAATGGTAGAGCGTCCGACCGGCAATTGGAAGGCCCTGGGTTCGTTTCCCAGGCGGTTCGCCTCATTTTCATTATTTCGTTATCTCTCCTCCTCGTGTGCAGAAACGTTCCTTAATACTTATGTCGTTTCTATTCATATATATATATATATATATATATGGTGTATTATTTTGACCGCATTATTGCCACTTAATTGTTTGCTTTAATTAAAAAAATATTATTTTAATAATTGTTAACATTTTTATGTGTACATTTTAATTGTATTATTTCTTTTATATAATCTTTATGTACTTTATTTATAGTCAAGTTCACTATGTATTTCTGTCCAAATTTTATGGAGATTAGCAAACCAGTACATTTTTGAGAAGCTTATGGCATCAAGAATATGAAAAGTAATGTTTACATTTGCACAGATGCCTGCTTGGCGGCCATTTTGGCGGCAGTTGCAACAGTGTTTATAAATCCTGATGCTTCAATAATTTTGCAGCATTTTTGCAGTAGTGTTGCAATATTTAATTTTATATTTTAAAAATTTATGTTAACACAACTAGTACACAATTATCTTGGTGTTGGTTAATATAGTGGTGGCTCTCTTTCTTTTCAGTGACTGAGTCATCATGAGTGAAGACCCGGGAACCAGCAAGTTGAGTTCGGTCAAGTCGTCCATGGACACAGTAGACTGGAAGCAGTGCATTCTTTGTCAGGAGTCCACTGCCAGCAAGGGAACACTTGTTCAATATCCCAGAACAGAATCATACCAGAAACTACTCGATGTAGTGGAAGAAAGAGCCAGCTTGCAGGATGGAAAAAATGTTGACATCCAAAGACGCCTCAAAGACTTTACCAAAGAAATATTGATTGAAAGGAAACCCATGTGGCATCGCAGTTGTTATTCTGATGCCACAAATCAAATATCCATACAGCGAGCGAGAGACCGCTTGCAGCATGCCATGTCTACAGGAACCTATGCTGTGAAAAAACGTGGGCATAAAAGAGCAAGCTCTGAAATGGAGCAATCAGCAACCCCAGGCACCTCAGCACCTTTCACTAGATCTGCGACAGAACCGTTGACAAGGGATCACTGCTTCTTATGTCAAGAAGATGATGACCAGCGTCTCTTCACCGTACGAACTGAAAACGTGGGGAAGGCACTTAGACGAGCTGTGGATATTTCCCAAGATCCAGTATTGATGACAAGACTAAGCAATGCACTCTCACCAAGTGATGCCCATGCGATAGATGTAAAATACCACAAACCATGCTGGACACGATATGTGTTCCATGTCCTGAGGGATGATGCCAGCAACCGGGCCAAGTCTACAAAGACAGACCTACCAGTGCAAGTACCATGCTTGATTGAGCTGATCAATCTCATTGAATATCAAACCCAAAATAAGGCTCATCTACCCATGGATGCCATCGAAAAAACCTACATATCTATGCTTGGTAGTAGTGATGAGGCACAGAAGCACACTCCGACACTGACACGACAGTCGCTAAAGGACAAAATTCTTGCAGAGTTACCAAGTGTGAAGTCAGTGAGGCAGAAAGACAGAAGAAAACCATCTGTTCTTTACTGTCCTGAAGCCTGCGAAGAAGATATGGTCTACAGTTCCTTGATGCAAGATGCCACAAGTGAAATGGACAAGACAATGATGATATACAAGACAGCTAAGCTAATACGCAACAGCATTGCCAATTTCGCTAAGGAGAAGGAAACACACACAATTACAGTATCCAGCACAAGAGAGGATGTCCCGACCGAGCTGTACAGCCTTATACGGTGGATTTTGGTGGGATCTGAGGAGGAGCAGCAAACAGAGATGAGGAGCAGGACAGTTGACAGGTCAGCATTGACCATAAGTCAGAATATCATGTATGCTTTCAAGACCAGGAGACAAGTGCACCACATGCCTAAGAAAGCCACTGACACATTTCGGACACCACACACACACGAGAAAACCCACAGGTTGTAGGGTTGGCACTCACTGTACATCATGACACCAGGAACAAGGCGCTGATGGACCTCCTCCACGTACAGAACTACTGCGTATCACACAGCCGTGCCTTGCTCCTAGAAACACAATTGCCAATGCTGTTGTGGAAAACACAAAACAATTTGATGGATTGTATGCAGTGGCGTAGCTAGAGTTTGATCCGCCCGGGGCGGTCCTTGAGTTTGCCGCCCCCCTGAAACACAACACAATACACATAACAAACATACTTAAACAAAAAGTGAAAACGACGTATAGAAAAAAACTAGTGAAAAATATTAGGACAACATGTTTACTTCTGAAGTGAAAAAATTAACTACAACATTCTACACAGTTATTTTTCTTGCTTTTCTGTTAGCAAAATCTTCGATGACATTGTCGAAGTCTATTTCGTCTGTCAATTGTTGTTCTATAGACAGTATGGCAAGATTTCTCAACCGCAAGGTGCTCATAGTAGATCTTAGGTAATTCTTCATCAGTTTTAGTTTAGAAAAACTCCTCTCACAGCTAGCAACACTAACAGCAATTGTGAGAAAAATCCGCAGCAGTATTACAATATTTGGAACCGAGTTACCAAGATTATACTTTTGAATAAACTGCAAAAGTTCAAGGGGGCCTTCCTTCCACGCAGGGCCGGATTAACCATTAAGCAAAATAAGCCCGTGCTTAGGGCATCAAGGGAAGGGGGGCACCACAGAAATTTTCTATTGTCGGATTTACCATGGATTTATTATACTATTATAATCGCGGCTTATAGCCTATAAGCTGTTGAAAACTGAATTATATATATTCATATATAGTATTTATTTTTTTTCATTGTTTGAATTTGTAGTGAACAACAACCCTTTTGAGAGAATAAATATATTTCGTTGTAATCACACACTTTACGCTTTGCGTTATTATTTTGTTTATATCAAATCTTTGAGCGCCATATTAAAAATACATATAGATTAAATATTTTCGTGTGCTATAGGAAGTTATTCTGAACGTGTGATTTGTGCATATAATATTAAATATATATTTTACATAATCATTTGGTATTGTTTTACAGAAAGATTTAGGTTTATAGAATTGTAATATAAATTAATATTAAAATAAAAGAAACTATAAACTCTCTATATTGCTGTTGTATCAAGTGATGTTTATCACGGCCATTATAATAATAAGATATACTGACCTAAGTTAATTAGCGTTGAAGAAGTTTATCTGTTGCTCTCTCTTCTTCTCTAGGGTAAGTCTATGAAGTGTACTTTATTTGTATATATAACAATATTTTATCATACACGTATCTTTATTTTATAATTTATTTATCTATTGTCATAACAGTATAAAAGAATTTAGATTGTAATAACCAGAGTGAATAATTTGTAATGTATATATAACATCAAACGTAGTTAGGACAATTTAGGCCCTAAGCAAATGTTCATATTTCCTATAATTAAATATTGTGTTTTAAATAAATAAATAAATGTAAATATAAAATGTGGCTCGTTAATAGTGAAATGTTAATATTGATATTTTTATAGATTGCGTATTATTAATTCTAATGTTAAGTATTTTTATTTTATAGGTTTCGGTTCCTTCTTTCGGTTCCTTCTTTTGGTTCCTTCTTTCGATTTGATTTGTATTCAACATTTCGAGTTGATATTTCGGTTGAGTTATATTTAATTGCCACTTATATTTAAATTGCCACTTTGGTTGTGTACGGTTCCCATTTTGTCTTTCTGAGAATAAAAGAACAAAGCCAAGATTGTGATATGTGTAACTGTGTTGATTGCCACATAATATACAAATAAAATATTCTTTTTATTTCTGTATTTTACAGACCCCAAGAACCAAGATGAAACGTGTTCAGTTAAGTGGTGCACAAAAGCGAAAACTATCAAAAGAGAAACAAGAGAAGACTTTGGATTTAGAGTCCAAGACTGCAAAGCTGACTGATTTCTTCACACAAGTTCCACGACCACAACGTCAACATGATATACCGATTCTGAATCAAAACCAATCTCCGTCATCAGAAGTGGACACAAATACCACTTTGATCACTTCAAAATCAAAATATGATGACGTTGGAATCACCGAGGTGTCACAAGCAGGTTCATCTACCACATGTCTCACTACTGATCTCACTTTGCCTGTAAATTCTCTTGATACCTCTACTGCAAATGTTGATTCAAGTTGCTTTACAAGACATTCTGGGGTTGAAATAATTGCTGAAAATGAAAGTTTAGTGGACCATGGTGATGGTGGTGAAATGAATCAGTCTGCAGAAGATGAAGTAAATATAGCAAAAGATCCAGGGTTGTGGCTTGATTTCTCTGCTGATGATGTGGCTTATTGGATTGCTTGTGGACCCAGTGACTGTCAACACCACAATGGGCCATTTGACAAGTCTTACCGGCATTTCAGTAGTGGCAAACCAGCAAGATACTGTTCACAAAAACTTTTCGTTGGGACAAAAGCCAATGGTGAGAAATACAAGAGAGAGTGGTTATTGTATTCACCATCAACAGGATCAGTTTACTGTTATGTTTGTAAACTGTTTGCTCCTAAAAATGTCTCACATTTTGTTATAAGAGAAGGGTTCAGTGACTGGCGAAATACTATTGTAATTGATCATCATGAAAAAAGCACTACTCACCGAGACTCTATGCTAACATACTTAACTCGCAGACAAGGTGCGGGGTTGGGACAACAGTTGGAAAAACAAATTCAGGAAGAGTGTGATTACTGGGAACATGTCTTGAGGCGTGTCATAGCTGTTATTTGTACGTTAGCTGAACGTGGCTTGTCTTTTCGAGGAACAGAAGAAAGATTTGGATCATTGCAGAATGGGAATTTTTTAGGGCTGCTTGAGCTCATAAGCCGGTTTGATCCATTTTTAGCAGGTCACATTTTGAAATATGGAAATTCTGGCAAAGGAAATCCTTCTTACCTGTCCAAAACCACCTGTGAGGAACTCATTCAACTAATGGCTCAAAAGGTCCACGCACTCATTGTTGACGAAGTAAAATCTTCTGGTTATTTTAGTTTGTCAGTTGATTCAACACCAGATCTATCACATATCGATCAGTTAAGTGTTGTACTTAGGTACTTAAAAGATGGACAGCCTATTGAACGCTTTTTAACCTTTCTGAAAATGAAAAGCCATACTGGTGAGGAAATGGCAAATCAGGTGTTGCAGTACTTACGTGAAGTTTGTAAGCTAAACTTTTCAAAATGTAGGGGTCAATCTTACGACAACGCTGCCAACATGTCTGGGCGTTATAAGGGGATGCAGCAAAAAATTTTAGAAACAAACAAGTTTGCTATATATGTGCCCTGTGCAGCCCATTCACTAAATCTGGTAGGCCGAAGTGCTGTTGACTGCTGTCAAGAGGCGGTTAATTTCTTCTCTACAGTGCAGTTGCTCTATACCTTTTTTTTAGCCTCAACCAGCAGGTGGGAAATTCTTAAAGGTTGTATTGGAAATGAAAGTGTCTTAAAATCCCTCTCTGATACCAGATGGGAGGCACATGCTATGGCAACAGCAGCAATTTTGAAATCTTTCCTTAAAATTTTAGAAGCGTTAGAATGTATAGCTGAAGACCAGTCACAAAAGGGAGACACTAGAAGAGAAGCAAATAATATTGCAAATAAGATGCAAGAGCTAGAATTCGTTTTTATGTTGAATTTTTGGGATGAGATTTTGCAAAATTTTCATAGAGTAAGCAAAGTTCTACAGAATAAGGATGTGAACTTAAAAACATGTGCAGATCTGTATGGATCATTAGCTGACCAACTGTGCACTTCACGAGATGAATTTGAAAGATATGAAGCAGCTACAAAGGAAATGCTACCAGATGTTGATTACAAGGCAGCTCAAACTCGCAAACGTATCAGAAAGAAGGTACCCAATGACGGAGATGCACCAGAAGTATATCTGAATGCCAGAGATAAATTTCTTATCACCACCTTTTACACAATTGTTGACAAACTTGAAACTGAGATGAGAAGAAGAGGAGAGATATACAAAGAAATAGCAGAGATTTTCTTTTCTAAGTGATGTGCCACATAATGTCACCACTTCATCATCTACTGAAATTGAAAGGTATTCTCAGGGTTGTAAAAAGATGATTGATGCTTACCCAGAGGACTTGAACACTAATTTCTCTGCTGAGCTTCAGCAGTTTCACTCATATGTGTGCCATAAGTTCAGTGCAAAAAAAAATGTAAAAACAAGATTCAGTCATGCTGAACTTTATAAAATAATTGTAGAAGACAATATTGAGTGTGCCTTCCCAAATGTAGAAATTGCCTTTCGTATATTTTTAACATTAATGGTCACAAATTGCTCAGCTGAGCGTTCATTTTCTCAGTTGAAGTATATTAAAAATACCAACAGAACAACTATGCAACAAGGCAGGCTGGATGCCTTATCTCTACTAAGTATAGAAGCAGATGTGTTACGTAAGATTAGTTTTGAGGATCTGATCAAAGACTTTGCAATTAAAAAAAGTAGGAGAAAACTTTTCAAATATAAATGAAGTGGAAGTATACAAAAATAAACATTATTTTCCATCTTACTGTAAGTTTTGTTTCATTTCAAAAAATAAAATTTTATTTTATGGTTTATTTTTGTTTATATTTTGAATTACATATATATGGGGCACCAAAATCTTTTAAGTGCTTAGGGCCTCTAAAGGTCTTAATCCGGCCCTGCTTCCACGTCTCTGTTTCGTCTTGCGTAGCAGCAACAGCAATAAAATGCTGAAGTCTTTTTCTCTCAACGAGGAACTCTTCCTTATCAATGTCATCGTGATCGTGATCTAGTTGACACTCATATTTATCATCCAAAAGATTCGACGGGGTAAGGAAGGCATATTTCTCAGCAAGTTCATGAAGCTGTTGAAATCTCAAAGTTATTTCTTGGATCACTCTGTCCAGCGAAGAAAACATTTCTCTCGCCAACTCAGTTTCGTATGGCAATTCAGCATCTCGTGATCCTTCACCAAACATTTGTTTCTTCTTTCTACTTCGACGCTGACGCTCCATGACTATCCCCAGATCATCACAAATTCCTTTGGCATAGGTTACTCCATTATTCACTAGCTCGTCCCTGTTTTCAACTAGAAATGCTTTTAAAGCCCTGGGTTTTATATCACATTGTTGTATGTTCAATCCTTTGGTTTGGAGGTAAGCCTGTGTGTCGTTAATTTCTAGAAGGACGGGTCCCCACAGGCCAAGAAAGCACAGAAAGGAAAACGATTGCAACGCACCAAGCAGCACGCCAGCATCTGACCTGGTAGCTGTATTATAAATATAACAAAGATATTACACGCAATATTCACGAGAGCAAATTCTGAGACGTCTTCACGCTACCGAGGATCAGCTAGAAGTGAGCCGGCGACCGCTTGCTCCGAGGAGTCTCAGAATTCGCTTCGCGATTGGCCGCTTCTCGATCCGCCCATCGGGAAGCATTTTACCTCAACTTTCTGAAGTATTTCTTCTCGAATTCCTTCTCGGCCGAATCCTGGGATTACCATTATCATTTTACAACTAATACCAGCATATTAGTTTTGATATTGATTATTTATAAATATTAAACGTATATTTATAGATTATAACGTATTTACAGAACTTTATGGGTTATTTCCCTTTTTAATGAAATAAATGCATTTATACCAATGCTATTATTAATTAAGCACAACTAAGCGCTTAAATAGGTATGATGGTCTATAAGGCCATCTTCAAGGGAACACAATCCTTACAATTGTCGGAAATTAACGAAGTAAGCAGTGTTTTCGTGGAAAAATAAAATTGTGTCTGGCGTCTTGTATCCTTCTACTCTCCAGACATAAAAAAAACCCTTTTTTTTCCATTGCAGTAGACCAAAAGTGCCGCCCCTCAAAAAGTGCAGCCCGGGGCGGACCGCCCCCTCCGCCCCCCTCTAGCTACGCTAGTGATTGTATGTACCACCTTTCCTCAAGAAAGGTACATTTGTCTTCTTCGCTGTTGATAATACAGATTTTGCAGAGGACACTGTAGATGGCAAAGACACCACACATGGCACAATCACCGCAGTGTATCAGAAGGCAGATGCGCCTGGAAAATCAATCACACCCAATTTGGAAGTTAGTGAGGCAAAAAACCTGTCGGTTGTCCCTTATCATGTACCCATCGAGCCTTGCAGTAAACCAAAACCTGGGCCAGTCAAGAGAGCAAAGAAATTCAAGGCGTGTTCCACAGATGTTGCTGAATCCTATGAACTAACCAATCTTGGTTGGATGATTGCATCTGCTTTGTCTAGATCAACCGACAGTGAATCACAAAGCAGTATCCCAGGCTGGGCAGGCTACAAATCATTTGTGTCATCTAGTCAGTCACTGACTCAAGTCGGTGCCTTGCCTCTACTTCCAGAGGTCGCACATGAGTGGTCTACCATGCTGACTGTGATGTTGCAAGCGTCTCAGTTGAAGAGCTTGGCAGTTGGTGAAAACCACCCAACTGTCATAACCTTTGATATGGCCCTGTACGAGAAGGCAGTACAGTTGCTAGATGCTAGACCTAACTTGAAAAGAGTTGTTCCGAGACTTGGGGAGCTGCATGCTGTGATGGCTGCACTGAGGGCACTCGGAGCCTCAATAGAAAATTCTGGCATAGATGATGCATGGATTGAGGCAGATGTATATGGGCCTGCTACAACGAGACAGATCCTCAAGTGCAGCCACTACAAGAGAGCACTCCGTGCACACATCCACACTTACATGGCTCTGTATGAACTTGCTCTAGAACAGTTCTTCACAGAGATGCCACAACTAAAAGAAATCTGCTCGAAACCAGCAAATGAATTGCAGGAAGCCTGCACAAACACAGCTTCTGGGACAAGTGATGGAGTAGAATGCATCAGAATTGCTAACACTCACCTGCTTCAAGTCTTGACCAACGAAGATGTCATTCAACAGCTGAAGAAGTGGGAAGCTCAGAAATCATCTAACGCTATGTTCAAGTCATTGATGAATTACCTCCACCGGGTTGAAACCATCTTGTTCTTTGTTGAAGCATCCAGAAATGCTGATCTCGTTCTCCATCTGGAGGCTGGAGAAGCACTCAGCAAGCTGTTTTTCGCAATGGATCGAATAAAATACAAACGCCTCTGGCCAAGGTACATCGCCGACATGCACGAAATGAAGACAAGCCATCCAGCAACATGGCGAGAACTTCAAGATGGAAACATATCTGTCACCAAGAGTGAGATGCCTAATTGGCATTTCCAATAATAATCCGAATGCTAGGCAGCGGTTCTTCTTGGCTTCTCCAGAGATGTCGTGCCTCTCAACAGAGTTTAAAGGACAGTTCGGGTTTCCAATAAACAAGCCAGAGGAACACCATGATGTACGACCCAGTGCTGTCAGGAAAGAACATGAAGCTGTTGACAAAATCAAGGCTGCAATACTGAGCCACGGGAATCCCTTTGCTGTTGAAGGTGATCAGCTATACAATTTCATCACACATGCATATGTACGACAAGAGTATGTTCCACAAATCTTGAACATTGATGACATCGGACAGAAGCTTTATGAAGATTATGTCACTGAACGTATCAATGGAGATGTTAGTCTCTGGGCACCAGTCAAAAAGCAGAACAACAAGATGTACATGTCTGGCAGCAAGAAACAAACTTTCAAGTTCCGTGACCAGACAGTTGACCTAAAAGAGACCAAAGATCTCTATGGTCGGCTGATGGTTCTCACCAGGTCGAGCAGGGACATCGATCAGAAGAATGCAGTTGGCAACTATGAGTTCACATTGACTCCGAGAGCACTATTTGCACCAGACGGCTCAATGCTGCCATGCACTGACAAGTCCAAGCTGATACACAGCCTTGAGAAGCTGGAAAAAACAGATGAAACCCAGGAACAGACAGAAGCTCTAGCGGCCAAAGAGCAGGATGATGACAGAGGTCCTGTATCATCATCTCCATCGTCGTCATCAAATCAAAAGATCGCCATTGTTGATGGAATGGTGCTTGTCCAGAAGATGACAAAGAAATCAGGGACAATCAGCACAATCAAAGATCTAGCTCAGTGTTTCAATGACAGGCTCGTGAGCTTGACAGCAGGGTTCAGTGAGATCATCCTGGTCTTCGATACATACAAACCTGACTCACTAAAGGAGAGAACTAGAGAGAGACGACGACGAGGAAAAGCTCCTATACAGTATCAGGTTGCAGATGATACGAACATCAAACACATCCTACTGGCACGGTTTCTATCGCACGAAACAACGAAAGCAGATTTGACAGACTATCTCGCCAAAGCAACCCTTGATTACAACAAAAACTCACCTCAGTTAGTCATCACATCAGCATCAGGTCACACCAGAAGCAACAGAAACATGCACTTTGAAGACAACAATCACGAGGAGGCTGATACATTGATGATCTGCCTGGCAGCGGAGGCATCACAGCGGTGGCCTGATGCACAGCTAGTATTCTTCACTCCTGATACTGACGTCTTGGTTCTGGCTGTGGCACACTATGACAAGCTCTGCAAAAAGACATCTATTTTGATGGTATCAGGTACAGTCGAAATAGAGCCAATCTGGAGAGCTTTGGGCAAAGAAAAGGCGCAAGCTTTACCTGTATTCCACGCATTCACTGGAGCAGACAATGTTGGAAAATTCTCAGGAATAGGCAAAACAAAATGGTTTCAGCAGTATATGAAAGCTGACATGCACTTAGAGCACTGATGAAACTACCGGAGAAAGGTGACCTAACACAGGAGGTGAAAGACGTATTGGCCAAATTTGTGTGCTCAAGCTACTGTCACAAGGGTATTCACATTGCCTACACTTACCTCCTACACTCGGTGCACTTGAGGAACACATCCAGCGTGTGCGGTTACAAAGCCGAGTATGGTGCCAAGCCAATGTTATGCAGCAACAGCCTTTTGACCCCCTGAAATTTGGTTACTATCAGGACAAAAGTGGCCAAATACTGCCAGTCACCACAAAGGTTCCTCCTGTCCCGCAAGCCATCATCGAGTTGGTCAGATGCCACTGCAAAACCAACTGTTCTACGCAGAGATGTTCATGCAGAAGGAATAACTTGCCTTGCACAGAACTATGCTTGTGCGGCACAGAATGCGAAAACGATGCAGACTGCAATGTTGAATATGACACTGAGAGTGATGATGATATGTAATGATGTGTCAAACTGAGATAAGAAATACGTCTATACGTATGCTGTTGTCACTACCAACAATTTGAGTGTGCATTTTTTCATGAAAATGCAAACATAATTTCACAAACTTCTTTTCTTGGTTTTTGGTGTTCATAATCACTAATTTGACATAAGCTTTGAATTCCTTGGGCCTGGAAACATAGGATTAGCATTTAGAATGAAGTTTCTATGTCAATTACAAGCTGAGATATTCGGAAATTCTTATTTTATGGCAACCATTTTGAAAATCCAGAATGGCGGCTATGCAGGCATCTGTGCAAATGTAAACATTGATTTTCAGATTCCTGATGCCATAAGCTTTCCAAAAATGCACTGGTTTGCTAATCTCCATAAATTTTGAACGAAAGTGTTTTTATTGACATAGTGAACCGGACTATTACTCACTTTTGTTGAGTTTGAACGACGGTTCAAGATCGACCTGCGGTCGACCCCTCTGCAGCATCCCGCCTCATTTGCGGGACTTTGTACTTGATAGTTTAATAGACTTTTGAACAGGTTATCTTTAGGGAAAAATTTTAGATTGTTTTTAGATAGGTAACGGAGTATTCTGGAAGGAGCACGTGACGATGATTGCACCATGTCCTTTGTTTCCTTAGATTCTTGCCACTTAATTGCCTGTTTTAATTAAATACTATTTCTAATAACTGTTATAATAATTGTTTTTGTGTACATGTTAATTGTCTAATTTCCTTTATATAGTTTTTAGGTATTCAATAATTTAGTAGCCTTTAGATTGTTATTTATTGGGAAAAATCTTTAGAGTGTTTTATTGTTTTTTGAATTGAGTTGCCTATTGGGGAATTTTTTCGCTTTTGTATTTAACTCATTTACTTGGTAAATTCTGTCTATTTCTTTCTTGTCCCTGAAGATGTGAATATATCACGAAAGCGCTCGGATTTCGTGTTTCCTTTTCCTTTTCCCTGTGGTTCTTTGCTTATTGAAAAGATCAAGTGTTGCTCTCTCATTTTATTGCATATATATATATATATATATATATATATATATATATATATATATATATATATATATATATATACACAGACCGTGCATGGAACAAGGAACTCTTCTGGAAAACTAAATCCACTATAGTCCGAATAAGTAATGGTAAATGACAAACACTATAGTTTTTCTTTTTCATGATGTTAGCCCGACGTGGGCAACGGGTCACTCGCAAAGAGGCCCCAAAAAGCTGGATCCTATCTGTTTTGCAGATAGCTGGGGAGGGAAGCTATATTTTTAGGGGCCTCTTTGTGAGCGACCAGTTGCCCACGTTGGGCTAACATCATGAAAAAGAAAAAACTATGGTGTTTGTCATTTACGATCACTTATTCGGACTATAGTGGCTTTAATTTTCCCAGAAGAGTTCCTTGTTCCATGTACGGTCTGTGTGCATCATGAAAGACCCTCAGGGGACCATTCTGAGTTCAATCCCATATATATAGGGTGAACCAAATGTAGGTGGACAGTAAATGATAACGTTTATTTTGAGAATACATATTTAATTTTTTTGTATACTATAATACAAAATAAAATTTAAATAAATTTAGTTATAATATTTAATATAATATAACACAAACACCATAGTTATAATGAACACCATAGTTATAATATAATATAACACAAACCGTATTCAACCTACTGTCCACCTACTTTTGGTTCACCGTGTATATATGTGTGTGTGTGTGTGTGTGTGTGTGTGTGTGTAAAAATGAACCATAAATAATTCCCATATTCCTATACTATCATATTCTTCATGTAATTCTTGTATTCATTTATATAGTTCTTGTATCCATTTTAAAATTCATGTGTTTATATGGTTCATGTATTTATATAATCCTGTATATTCTTATATATTTAACTTTATATAATGCCTATATTCATATGTATGTACGTGTGTGTGTTCATTTTTACATAAGGACCAAAATCGTCCAACGCGAGTTTGGATAAAATTTTTGATTTGCTTTCTACTTTGCCAAATAATTGGTGACCCTGTTCTTTTTTAAAATCTCATAATCATTTTTTTAGATTTCGCTTAATAAGGAATCCTGCTTAAGCTTTGCAATGTTCATATTTTGTATACATTCTCTTTCGTTATAAAAGATGAGATCATGTCTTGCCTAAGCATTTAAATTGTACATCTTAAACCTTAAAATTTTACTCATATGCATATTTTAGTGTAAAGATGCATAGTCCGATTTCCACTTTTATTAACTTGGCAGATCATGATAGCATCAGATCTGAAAAGTTGCGGTTTAAGATAAAAATATGGTTTCATCTTCAAATATTTTGTTTACTCGTTCAAACCTTACCACAGCTAAAAAATTTACTTTATTTTCGAATATTGTGCAAAAATAATGCAGCCTTTTTAGCATTTAATAATAATGATGTTAGCAGTTTTCGGGTATATAAACCCCAGTAAAAATCTTCCATGGTCATTAAGAACTAGATTCAAAGGCTGCGCACTACCTGTACCTTTTTGCAGTAAAATCCAGTAAGAAATAGTCTTTATCTTCTCCTTCGAGCCTTGTTCTCTTCAGGAACTTAAGTCAGTCAAATTCCCCGATACGATATAAGAAGAATCCGGGAATCTTCAGAGAATTTTAATAAGTCTACCAGAGTCCTCCGAGCCACTATAGAAGAACTCGGAGAGTAATATAGAAGAAAACTACTACAAGTCACACATCCGTTGCTGCCACCTAACTACAGTAGAACCCCCGTCGGCTTCGAACCAACACAGGCCATAGACGGAGGGATTAACAACTGGCGACCCTTTAACCAGGATCTTCACGACTGACAACTTCTGCATCCAGGATTCTTCCAGTCTTCCAGACCCTGGGACTAGAACCAACACTCAGTTGACCGGCGTGTCACGACTTCTAGTTCGTCACATCCACCCTTGAACCAGTGCGTCACGACTCCAAGTTCTCCACCCCTAGTTTTCATCCAAGAACAAGTGGTCAGCAAGACACGTCTTCAGGACACGTCTTTAAGGATTTCGCCGTAGGAATCTTGTTAAGTACAAAACTCTTTTTTAAATAATCTCTAAACATTTGAAAAGTCAGTATTATTAGCAGTTAATATTTAGTATTGAGCCAGAATTAACAAAAAACACAGTGAACATTTCAGACACCAGTGATACATTTTTTTTTATTGAAACAGTAATTGTCACAGAAGTTAATTGTCATAGAGTTATTGTCACAGGATTAAATATCACAGAGTTAATGTCACAGAGTTAAAATTCACAGTTATTGTCACAGAGTTATTTTCAGAGTTATTTTCAGAGAGTTATTTTTACTATTCTAGTTAGTATAGTATAATTTTATTTAATGTACCAAACATAGTATTACCATACCTTCACGTACATTCGAGTGAAATCTTGTTTACATTTTTTATTTTGTTTGCAGTCTTCTCAAATTCTCCCCTAGTTAGGCAAATTATTGTGTATTTATTTAATGTGTATTTTTTTTAGATAGTGTAGTTAGGAGAATCCCTTAAGTGATCATTCCATAAATTAAGATCAGTCAAGCAGACCTAATTGAAACACATTAATAGTACCTTCACGTATGAGCGATTCAGACGGTGCGCTTTCTGACATCGAAAATTTCCCCACACCCATTTTTCCACCTACTCCGCGCCCAGCAAGGTCAGCTAGTTCGGTACGTAGAAGTACCCGTGGAGGAATCATTTTCCCCAGAGTACAGTTTTCAAGAACACCCTCCAGCGTATGGTAATCTCGTAGAATATGACCCAGGTCGCCCCATAGAAGACAATTCGAGCCCTTTTTTAGATCCTACATTGGAGGCAGCAGTTCAACCCCCTCCCTCCTAAATTACAGTAATGAACCCAGATACGTACACAAACTCCCCATCAGGATAATAGGTGCGGACCTCCTAGATTTAATAATAAAGTGTAGCACTGATCATCAAGATTTAACTGCTCTCCTAGATACAGGAGCACACGCGACGTTAATTAAGAAACAATGTGTACATGAATTACTAGAGAGTACAAATTACAAATATGAACTTAAGGCACCATCCTGCCAACTCAGAGGAGTTACGAGCACACCCATACCTACATACGGAGAAATTGAGTTATATTTAGAAGTTGGAAACGCGGTATACCCCGCGAAATGTTGTATAGTGGGCACAGTCACCACCTTTCAGACAGATATCCTACTAGGTATGGTTTTTTTTAACCGGAATCAATGGGAGATTTACCCAGCCGGAAAGTTAGTAAAGTGTCGAAATAGGACACACCATCTCCGTGAGAATCACAGACAGCTTAATGCTAATAGAATTAGTTCAATTCAGATTTCCGAAAGAAATAGGAAACCCCCTCCACTTGATAGCAGTTCAAGTCAGCCGGTTGCATCCAGAGGGACAACCGCTCCAGAAATCAGACCCCAGGGTAATCAGTTCCAGTTGTTGAATCCAGTTGGATCAACACAGTCAGTTTCCAGTCAGTCAGTTTCCAGTCAGTCAGTTTCCAGTCAGCCAGTTTCGTCAGCCAGTTTCCAGTCAGCCAGTTTCAGTTCAGCTAGCTTCAGTTCAGCCAATAAGGCAAATTTTAGTTGCCGAATCAGAGTCAGATTCACAATTTTTCATATGCCCGACCGAGCATATGACAATAGCACCTTATTAGAAGATTTGTTTCCTAGCAAAAGTAGTCGACAGTCAAGGAAAATTATTAGAGCCAGAGCGTACTCTGATTACAGAGAAAAGAAATTTCAAAAAAGATGTTCTTATTGCCGAAGTCCTTAGTCAGAGTCAGAATTCAGCTAGCCCTGTTGTTTGTTTAAACAAAGGAAAAAGCCCTATAGAATTAACTTCAAATCAGAAAATAGGAACTGTTTCCACAGTAGAAGTAGATTCAGATTTCCACATCAGTATGATAAATCCCAAACTAATGGAATCACTTCTCGATTTCCTGATAAGAAATAGAGATGTGATTGCCCTAAAAGGAGATCCCTGGGCCGAACTAATTTGGTCCCTTTTGAAATCAAGTTGGAACCCAATTCCAAACCCATTTTCATTCCTCCCTATCGGGTTCCACATTCCCAATTAGTCACTGTTGAGGAACACATCACGGACATGTTGGAGCAGGATGTCATTCAGCCTTCAGCTAGTCCCTGGTCCGCTCCTATGACTCTCGTCTCCAAAAAGGACGGAACATCTCGCCTTTGTATAGATTTTAGACGCCTGAACAACATTACCATCCCAGACCGTTTCCCGATTCCAAACATGCAGGAAACAATTCTGAACGTAGGGAAAGCGAAATTTTTTTCATCCCTCGATTTAGCATCGGGTTATTGGCAAATGGAGGTCAGTCCCGAATCTCGGGCATTGACTGCTTTCTCCACTAACCGAGGCCATTACGAATTCCAGGTTTTACCTTTCGGAGTCCGAAATGGGCCTGCTAATTTCTCTAGGTTCATGAATATAGTCCTTTCCGACCTATTAGGTGTCGAAGCTCTCGTTTATCTTGACGATATTATCGTCTACAGTTCGGACATAAAAATACACTTTCAACGCCTTCAGAATGTGCTATCACGCTTGAGAAAAGCACACCTTAAACTGAAGCTTGCGAAGTGCAATTTTTAACAAGAATCCCTGGTATACCTAGGATTCCTACTCTCGTCCACAGGAATTAAACATGATCCAGCCAAACTCGAAGCCCTGGAAAGGTACCCTGTACCCAAAACCATCGACGACGCCCGTGCATTTATTGGTTTTGTCGGATTCTATCGGAATTTTATTCCCCAATTTTCAAATATTGCTGAACCCATTACTAATTTGTTCCAGAAAAATTCGAAATTTAACTGGGAATCCGATCACCAACATGCCTTTGAAACTTTAATTAATAAACTAACCTGTCATCCCATCTTACAATATCCTGATTATTCAAGACCCTTCATCATAGCCACCGATGCTTCCTCCTATGGACTAGGAGCCGTCTTATTACAGGACGTAGATGGTGTGGAATTACCCATTGCTTATGCCAGTCAACTTCTCTCTGCACCTCAACGGAATTATTCAACTACGGACCGAGAGGCCCTAGCGGTATATTGGGCTTTGAAAAAGTTCCGAAATATCGTCTATGGCTACGATGTAACCATTAAGACTGATCATAAGCCACTTACATACCTCGTCAAGGACAAGCTACTTGAAGGACGATTGAGTAGATGGGCTCTGTTGATTCAGGACTTTGCGGCAAAAATCGTATACAAACCGGGAAAACTTCAAGTTATTCCAGACTGATTGTCGAGACTCAAGCCCGTCGCCCAAGTGAATAAAATAGGAATTCTTCCTGTGTTCGACTACGAGTGTCTGCAATACTCCCAACAACAGGACCAACTCACCCAAAACCTTCGGGCGCGCCTGGAACAAAAGGAACCATCTAAGGTAAAAGAACAGTACAACCTCAAAGATGGGCTCGTACATTTTAGGAACGAAGATGGAAAAGGATCTCGTCGATATAGCCATTGGACTTTGTCACGACTCACCTTTGTATGGCCACATGGGGCCGGATCGCACCATCAAGAGTCTTTTGGAGCGATACCATTTTCCCGAAATGAACAGAAAGGTACACGAATACATCACCGAATGTCCATCATGTTTAAAACACAGACAACGTACCATCCACAGTTCCTATGCATCGATATCCAGTATGCCAAAGGCCCTGGCAAAGAACTGGAATGGATATACTGGGACCATTTCCCAAAACATCAAAGGGAAATCAGCACATCATTGTGTTTACGGACCACTTCTCGCGTTACAGCGAAGTAGCTGCCATTCCAGACCAGACCTCAGAAACTGTGGCAAGAGCCCTGTGGAACGCGTCATCCAAAATCATACCACTCCTTCCATCCTAATCTCGGATAACGCCCTTAGTTTCACTTCCAAACTGTTCGAATCACTCTGTAACATGTGTAAAATTAAAAATACACACATTGTGGCATACCATCCGCAGGCAAACGGCTTAGTGGAAAGGCACAATCGAAAGATCTTAGAAGCCCTGCGCCACGTTGTCGATGCGTCCTCATGTACATGGGATGATTCCCTTCCCATGGTACAAACAGCCATCAACAATGGCTATAATGTGTCCATCGGGGACACCCTTCATTTCGTCCTCTATCACTACGACAAGCGTCGACCTTTTGATTTGCCCGACCAAATCGACCCGGCAGTTCTAACATCTTCCGAGATGGCAGAAGCAAATCAGCAACTAGCTGAACGATCTTTCAAGATTTTTTACATAATCCGCTATGCCCTAGACCAACGAAACCAACAGATGGAGCAAGAGCAACATAGGCGTCATCCCCGTCAACGGACTATAATTGTCGGTATGCGATGTTATTTGAAGAGCGTGAAACCGCCAGGTGCTCATCGCAAATTATACCCAAAATGGGATGGCCCATATAGGATTATGAAAAACCTCGGAAAAAATCGTTATGAAATCCTCGACCTCCAGGATCATTCCAAGCTAAAGATCATTCACGCTGACAATTTGAAGATAGCTTCCGAACAACACCTTCCCAAAAAACAGCTACCAGGCGTTCGAGCCGCCTATCCTTCAAAAGGTCAAGGTATAAACAAGTCGAGCAGGGATAAAAAAACTGAAGTGGTCACCGCGGGAACCACTACCCATGACGAAAATTGGTACCTCGTAATACCACCAGTACTCGAGCCAATCTCTGAACAAGAGGAGGCCCCAGAGCCAAGCGTCCCATCGGACCCAGACCCTGGAGAAACACCTTCGAGTGGATCACTCAGTAGAACTCCACCATCTCCTCTGTCACCACCCTCACCGATTGATGATCGACGCACGGACCCTACATACCGCCCGCAAATGCATCAACCACGTGAACTAGAACCTTCACATAAGAAACGAACCCGCTCAGAATCCGAGCTTAACGGTCGACCCCCATTGCCACCAAAACGAGGCCGACCCCTTCGCCCACAAACACAAGTATCCACACAGCCACCCCCAGCTCCATATAACCTAAGGCGTAGAAATTAGTAAAATTGCCCCCCTTATAATTTTCCAAATTATTTACTCTTGTAGCCCTAGCATTAAAATTTCTACCGGAGTTGTTATAGAAAAACTTGCAGAAGGTAAATTTTTGAAAGGGCACGCAGACCTTTATATAAATTTGCAACCCCCTGCTAGAATTAAAATCAATCTCCTTCAGATACAAATCCAATTAAAAACGTTTGAAAGTAAAGTCCAGAATTCTTTCCAAGGAAAAGATCAGATTAGTCGCGTTCTGTTAGAAAATACCCTCGAAAATATTCAAACTACAGCACGCACCCTATCAGAAATATTAGCCTTACCATGGATACAAACTGAAACTAAAAACTCGGAAAACTTTAACCAAAGAAGTAAAAGGGGACTGATAGATATAGGAGGGAAACTGTTCAAAGGTTTATTCGGATTAGCAACCGAAGAAGATATTAAAAGAATCGAATTCAAATTGAATCTCTTCGCGCGAAATCGACAGTATAATGGACACATGTTAGAACAAACTATTAGGTCACTACACGAAAACAATCGCTTCCTCCACTCCCTTTCGGACAGATTCACATACTGTTAGAAAATCTAGAAGAGGAAGAACCATTGTTGTCACAAGGCGATATGATGACTAAGCTGATTGATGCAGCATTGCTTGTATATAGTAAGTAAAGGTGTATATATATCCGTCTCATAATTGTAAGGTTAGTGAAAAATTCACTTAATTTAGAGCTACCATTTTTGGGCACTCTTGTGGCATCATTCTTTGGGCACTCTTGTGGCATAATTTTTGGGGCGCTGCGCGTCTTTTCTACTCGTTTGTGGAATGCCGTACTTACAGGGTGTGGTCTTATAGAGAGCTTTCTTGCAATTCAGTTTGGTTGTTTAGATACAAGATTGTTGCATCGTGCAATAGAGCAGGTTGTGTTGTTGTTGCAAGGTTTAGAAAGAAGACCATAAATAGTGCCCCTTTTGTTTTTATCTTAAATTCATGCAACTGAGGCCTAAGGTAGGCCCACATCGAGTCAGCAACCCTGAGGTAGGACCTAATAGGACCTCAAGTCCGTAAGTTTTTAATTTTAGCTTAACTTGGGCTGTAGGTTGAACTGGCCCTTCAGAGCTTGGCCGTTCACGGCTCAGCTGGGACTTTGAACCCAATAAATAAATAAATAACATGGTCCTTCGAGCCGGATTCTAGCCCAAGACTGAGTCAGTGACTATTTTTCGGCAAAGTTCTGATTGTGCAAATTGTAGCCCAAGTTAGGCCTAGACGGGTTGAGCATTATTGAGTTAAGGTCCCAGGGTAGACAGTTTGGTCGCCCAATTGCGAAACTTGGTCACTTGTCTGTCGTTGTTTTTGGCCTACATTTTTACCGGTTTGGTTAATTTTGGTTTATTATTCGTAGGCGAAGGTTGCAGACTTCGGTGCGCCAGTTACTTGGGTGGAAAATTTGGCATTCCATATGGTGGTTGGTCAGTACCCCACCCACAAATTCAGTTTATTTGAAAAAAAGCAAAATTTGCGTTTGATCAGTTTGGTTAAGTATTTTTGCCAATTCAGCTCATTTGGCATTGGGCCCAATTGTTGTTTGCATTGAAGATGAGTGCATCTGAATTGAACAAGTTTAAAAAAAGGAGAAGCGCCTACAAAGGTCTAATTACAAAGGTCATTGCCACTATAGATTCTGCCATAGAGCAAGAGGATTTACGCTTAGTGACTGCGTAGCTTTCCATATTAGAAACTAAAAAGGTTGCTCTAAGTGAAGTAAATGTTAAAATTGAGGCTCTTATAAAAGAGGATGAAATAGAAAATAACATAATTTACTTTGAAGAGGTTATTGATGATATAATTAAAGTAGGCCACCGAGCAAAAGAGTTTAGCAGCTCAGTACAGTTAGAGACCAGGTCTAATAATGAAACACAACACTCAACAAATGGTGTTTGTGAAGTTAAGGTTAACAGATCTGCAGTTCAATTACCGAGGCTTGTACTCAAAACATTTTCTGGGAGTATTCAGGAATAGCAAGGATGGGCAGACAGTTTCCAATCAGCAGTTCATTCTAGTCAAGTGTTAAGTGCGGTGGAGAAGTTTAATTATTTGCAGTCCCTCTTGGAAGGGGAGGCAGCAAAGACAATAGCAGGATTAGCATTAACAGAGCCTAATTATACTGTGGCTTGGGATATATTAAAGAAACGGTTTGGTAAGCCAGAGATCTTAATTAAAAGCTACCTCCGTGAACTTTTAGCTATACCTCCTGTTAATAATCCCAATATTATCAAGGAGTTAGGCAGTTATATGATGAATTTGAAGTTAGAACTAGGTCCCTGGACAACTTGGGTGTATGGAAAGGTATGGTATAATGTTGGTTACTATACTGGAGTCTAAATTGCATAGCTCAATTTGGCTTGAATTAAGTAGGGGACACTCTCTAGAACATGTGTACATCCCCCTTCAGCAGATGTTAAGTCTTTTAGGCACAGAATTAGCAAGACGAGAGGGAATTGAATTTGCACAGTGGGATGTTAAACAAGGGGACAAAGGCAGGCACAGCACCAAGGTTTCTACAAAAAAGGAATAGCCCAGGTACAGTGTCAGCTCTACATGCATCCTCTGAGAATAAATTAAAGGATATCTAGGAATGCATATTTAGCGAAGGCAATCACACGTCATATAAATGTGAGGTGGCTGAGGCTTTACCTTTTGAGGATAGAAAGGACAGGGTAACTAAGTCCACAGCATGTTTTAAATGTTTTTTGAAAGGTCACAGAGCAAGGTTTTGTAAGTTTAAAATTTTGTGCAAAAAATGTCATGGCAGGCATCAGCCATTATTGTGTGAAAACACTCCTAGTAGGCCTACCCCAGAAGTAGAGACATCAGTGGCACATGCCACTGCTATGAAAGGGAGTACAAGTAAAGGGGGATTATTGCAAACAGCTGCAGCCCTATTAATTGGGAATGATGGAGAAGCTACTGTAAGAGTGTTGTTTGATAGTGGTAGCCAGTGTAGCTTTATTAAGGCCAGAATTTCCAGAAAATTGAAGTTTAAAGAACTCAAGAGGGAAAATTTAAGAATGTCTGGGTTTAGGGGTTCCGTTCAAAACCGAACCAAATTTAAGAAGGTAGAAGTTCTGGTTAAGGGGTTGTTACCACAAAGTCCCACTATCAAGGTCCAAGCTGTAGAGATTGGGGAACTTTGTGCTCCAGTCACAACTTGTTTAGATATGGCATGTGTCCAAGAATTGCAAGTTAAAGGAATTAATTTGGGCAATAATAAGTTTGAAGGAACAGAAGATATTAGTTTATTGATTAGAGCTGACTATTATTGGGACTTCATCACTGGTAATATTGTCCGCACATCTCGAGGCCCCGTAGCTATTGAAAGTAAGCTAGGCTGGATGCTACATGGTAGCTATTGCAATGAAATGGAAGTTAAGGCTCTTTTTGTTAAGATTGAGGAGAACAGCCATGGTTTGGAAAGGCATTTGAAAGCGTTTTGGGAACTTGAATCCATTGGCATAAAGGACAAACAGGCAAGTACAGTGAACAATGATGTTTTAGAGCAATTTGAAAAAGGGATTGGGTTTAGAGATGGTTGCAATGAAGTTGGCCTCCCTTGGAAGGATTCTTGCAAACCAGGTTCAAACCTTCACCTAGCTAATCGGAGGTTGAAGACTTCATTGTACAGGCTAAGAAAAAATGAGGAGTTGTTAATTGAATACAATGAGGCCATCCTAAGCTATGTAAAGGAGGGATATGCTGAAAGGGTGCAAGGTGAGCTGGTGAGCCAGGAGGCACATTATCTGCCACACCATGCAGTGGTACGGCGAGACAAAAGTACCACCAAACTGAGGGTAGTTTTTGATCGCTCAGCCAAGGACCAAAGGTGGTGTGCTTGAGTGACTGTTTGGATGCTGGGCCAAATTTAAATGCAGATTTATTTTCCTTGTTACTGAGATTCAGGTTTGGTAGATAGCATTGACTGCAGATGTGAAGCAAGCCTTTTTGCGGATAAAGTTAAAACCAGAGGACAGAGATGCAGTAAGGTATCTGTGGGTGGATACGAAAGACTTGTTGGAAAATGAACCTAAGGTTCAAGCATATAGAATGAGGTCAGTGTTGTTTGGCCTCAGCTCTAGTCCATTTCTGTTGGCAGCTACTATGCAGTACCATTTTAAGAAATATTCTGAAGTCTATCCTAACACTATTGAACACATAAGGAAAAAATTTTATTTTGATGATTTGTTGTGTTCCGTGGATAATACAGAAATGGCTAAACAGATATTCATGGAGGCTAGAGCTATAATGAGGGAGGCTGGCATGGAACTTAGAAAATGGCAGACCAATCATTCTCAATTACAAGAGTTTATGAGTCAGTCCTGTGTAGTACCTGATGCAGCAGAAAGTATTGAGGATTCTGGTATTAAGGAGTTGTGGGCAATAGACGCAAAAGTGCTAGGCATTGTTTGGCAGCAAGGAGAGGATTTGTTTACCTTCAATGGGAAATCTTTAGTAGAGCTGGCTGAGAATGAGACAAGGTGGACAAAACGTACAGCTCTTAGTTTGGCTTCAAAGGTCTTTGATCCTCTTGGATTCCTGGATCCATTTGTGATAAAGTAAAAAATTTGGTTTCAGAGACTGGGAAATTGGACTTGGTTGAGACCAAGAGTTACCTGATCATATGGTGGTAAGGTGGAAATATTGGTTCAAAGAATTGGCACATCTTGGAGACATTGAAATCCCAAGATGGTACTTTGGAGAGTTGAACAATAGTCCAGACAATTTGGAGCTGCACATCTTTTGTGATGCAAGTGAGGAAGCCTATGCAACTTGTGTTTATATAAGAGGCACATTGCAAGAGGAAGTAAGTTGCAGGTTGGTTGCTGCAAAGAGCAGAGTAGCATCTTTGAAAAGGCTTTCTGTTCCAAGGTTGGAATTGATGGGTGCAGTTATTACTAGTCGGCTTGCAGTTACAGTGCAAAAGTCTTTGGCCCTCTATGAAATTCCAAACTATTATTGGACAGACTCCACTATAGTTTGGCACTGGTTAAGAAGCCAGGCAAGGAAATGGAAACCATTTGTTGCCAATAGGGTGGAGGAAATTCAAACGCACACAGATCCCAAGCATCCAGGCATCCAAAACCCCGCTGATTTACCAACACGAGGAATTTCAATGAAAGATCTTGCACAGTCAAGTTTGTGGTGGATTGCGCCAGAGTGGCTAAAACTTGGAAGTGAAAACTGGCCTTCTAATCAGCCTATTGTGGAGAATGCCAGGCTGAAGAAGCATGGGTGAGTGAGGTGAGAAAATGCACTGTGAACAGTTGTCAAGTTATGCAGCAGGGCCCCATATTGAGGCTTGAGGACTAGGGTGGCCCACTTTTCAAATTTTTTTTTAAAGTGTAGGTTATCGTAGTTTTTCCCATTATTTGGCACTATACTAGCACATTGGTACCATTTTTACAAAAATTTATCAATATTTAGGGGTCTCGCATCGACCTTGAAATTACGAGGGTTTTTTTTTAAAATGCGTACTTTTTAACTTTTACTGAATCAAGATAAATCATTAAGTAGGGATGTTTTCTGAATCCTCTTGATGAGAGAAGTCGTTTGGTGTGCCTTCCAATGCCATACGACTAACGGTTTAAAAGTTGTGCCTGTATACAGGTAATACCAATGTGCTAGTATAGTGCCAAATAATGGGAAAACCACGATCACCTATACTTTTCAAAAAAATCAGCAAATAGTAGACAAATAAGGAAGAAAGAAACAATAACTTAAACAATCACTTTTGCATTGTATTGACCACTATCACACGTCACTGGCTGCAACGTTGTCCCTCTGTGCTATATCATCGTGGCGAGTGATGACTTCTTGAAGTCGCCGAGCTCTTTCCGGTTCTTTTCCACCACTTGCAGAAGATCCTGCAGCTGTGCCTCGTCCTTTGTGACCGTGTTCGCATAGTCTTGTATCAGTTGGACTCCTCTTTCAGCGACGTCATTGGTGACCTGGAGATTAGAGATCACATCCTTCAGACGACAAAAGTCCTCGTTCTCGTCCCACTTATCAGTTGGCAGGGTGAGCCACAAAGACCCATACATCTTCAGACCTGCAAATAAGAACCAGGAGGACTCGTCGATCAGGTCGGGGAGTAGCGTCATCTCGTCGACTGAGACGTTCTCGTATGTGAAGTCTTTGGGTACAGGGAGGTGGGACAGCTTCTCTGCCATCTGTTGCTTCACAGTGCCATCCACCTTGTTGCTGCATAGAGCGAAGATGACGGTCTGAGGCCTCAGATACCAGAAGCGCCGCCTCATCACTGCCAGTGACGCTTCTGCCACCTCGCGGTCCACTGCCCTATACCTCAGAAAACGCTGGTATAGTACCAGGTCATTCAACGGCGCATCAGCTGCTACAGGGGCCGCCAACCAAGCTGGTACGTACAGAAGAGCGATGAACACCACGATCCTGTGCAGTTTGTCGACCAGCTCGGCGTCGAGCTCCAGCTGCCTACTGAACATCAGCAGTTTTGTGTAGTAGATGACCTGAAACAGAATAGGCACCATTGTAAGTAAGACAGGTTTATTGTTACCAATTACTTTGTTTGCGTTATAATGAAATGTTTATCTTTGAATAACATTTAAACTTATCTCTAGATTATTTTTGTTTGAAAATACTAACTTTAGCCATCCATCTTGCGTGGTGGTAGGCTCCTGGGCGCATGAGGTGAATGCCACGGCGTGGTTGTGCTCAGGAAGCTGACCGCTGCGTCCCGGAGTTCTATTAGCCACGTACTCTCCGCCAGATTCTCGACCTGCAGCTTGCAGTAGGTAGAGAGATCGAGCTCGTCCCATCTTCAAAAATAATAAACAAGAAAATTGTGTGAGAAAACTCTGAAGTTCTGGTTTGGCTTGCTGTTTTATAAACTAGTGGAATATCATGTGTGTCCTAACTTTACCTTGCACAAGAAATGAACTAACCTTCTCTTCAACTGCTGAAACAAAGGATCAGTTGGTGCCGTAGTCCTTCCGAGCAGGGTGACGGCTACTGACCCCACGATAAGCTCTAGGACGTGATGACGGCATCCCAGCTGGAGTAGCGGTCGCCCGAGCATGTTTTCCAGCCGGACAACTGCACCCTGCACCCTCCCCGTGTTGGTGGAAGTGGTGTCGAAGCAGAGTCCGATGACGCTCTCCTCACATCCCCAATCTTCGAGAGCATGTATGGTTGCCCGCGCCTGCGACAGTCCGGTGCCGTCAGCAACAGCTGGGACTGACAGCAACTTTCCTTCTGTGCAATGAGGAGCCCCGGAGATGAGAATTGCTTGGCGGTGCTCCGCCGTTCCAAGGAAGTTCTGAAACACATGCCATATATTTCAATTTCATGGTTGTAAAGTAACCTATTTTTGTTCACATTCAGTTCTCTTTTTAATTGACATTATGTTTCATGAATCTCATTACTAAATTGATAGCTATGAAAACTTAATCAACTTACCTTGACCATTTTGCCATCCCAGTGGACAACAGTGTGCCTCGGTGGCGTGAAGGAGTCCTTCACAGCCGTCGTCACTTCACGGCGATGTGACACTCTTCCCCGGCGAGCCGTTTCTTTCGAGATGCTGAACTGATTGAGGTCTGCTGGTGGATCCGCCGAACGTGTGATAGCAGCCACAATGCTTACTACCTATGTAGAGAATGGAAAGTGCAAAGGAAACTGTCAAGAATACATGTGGGTTACGGGACACTTTAAAACTGACGCTATCGATGAATACTATACACAATACGCACCTGATTATTGGACATGCGGAAACGATCAGCCACTTCCATGACAGCAGGTGCATCAAGGATGCGGCGAGGAAGATTGACAGACACACTTGGCTCTTTCGGCAGGGGGAACGCTAGTTCTGTCTCCGACTCTCCTGACATGCCAGTATCATCATTCTCCATGGCCTCATCTCCGGTTTCGTATGCACACTTTGAGGTTTGCGGCTCCTGGCGAGGACGTTTTCTTCCTTCCTGTAGCTTTCTTTTTACAGCGAAAACTTTATCGTTCCCGCTCACCGTTGCCACCCGAGGACCACGTTGATCGAGGTAGAAGTCAATGTCTTCTTTCTTGTCCTTGTCGGACAGCAGTCGATTCTTCTTTATATCTTCGACAGCGTCAGATGCTCCGATATCCCACAGCTTGTCCACACTGTCCGAAAACTTCTGCCGTTTTCCTCCGGCGTCAGTTTCTCGTTTTCTGCTCTTTTGGAGTAAGTGCCACTCTTTCCACAATGCCTCTAGCTTCCGTTCGCAGTTGAGCTTTGTGATTGTTTTAATCCGGGCCATGTTCCAAAACTTTAAGACGTTGTTTACGGTTTCTTTGAATGCGTCTTTCCTGTTAGCAGTGTACTGGATAACACTGAAGAAGTATTGCAAAACCTGCCGTGTTGTTGGCAATTTGCTACCACTGATGGAGGACGACGGTTGGCCAACTAAAAAAATTTCCGAGGCCGATCTTAGAGAAGGTAGCGATGTTATTTTCGCCTTTCCTTTTGATGACTCTCTATTTGTAGCTTCAAGAGTTCTTCCAGTTATGGTTGCCATCGATTTGTCCATGACAAAGGATGAGGAACTCAGACAGAATTTCAAAATGTTATGATCTGCAAAAAAAGAAATAGGTTAGGTACCTGGCACAGGCATTGTGCATTTTTTAATTACCTATATACATTATACATTCCGCCTGGGTATGGTGACTCATTTTTTTGAAAAGTATAGGTGATCGTGGTTTTTCCCATTATTTGGCACTATACTAGCACATTGGTATTACCTGTGTACAGGCACAACCTTTAAACCGTTAGTCGTCTGACATTGGCAGGCACACCAAACGACTTCTCTCATTAAGAGGATTCAGAAAACATCCCTACTTAATGATTTATCTTGATTCAGTAAAAAGTTAAAAAGTACGCATTTTAAAAAAACAAACTAGTAATTTCAAGGTCGATGCGAGACCCCTAAATATTGATCAATTTTTGTAAAAATGGTACCAATGTGCTAGTATAGTGCCAAATAATGGGAAAAACCACGATCACCTATACTTTTAAAAAAAAATTGAAAAGTGGGCCACCCTATTGAGGACCTTAGCAGTTTGAAAAGGTTGTTAAGAGTGACAGCATGGGTATATAGATTTACCAACAATATTAAGGGAGAAACAAGAAGGGAAGGAATTCTGAACAGTAAGGAGATTCAGCAAGCCAGGCAATACTGGGTGGTATATGTGCAGAAGGAAAAATTTGGTGAAGAAAGGGAATTGCTCACCAGCCGTCCATTACAGGTTCTACCAACACATTCTGCTCTCAAGGGTTTGGATGTGTTTTTGGATCAGGATTTATTGAGGTAGGAGGTAGACTACAGTTTTCTGGGCTTCCAGAGGAGAAAAGACATCCAATTTTGCTACCTTCTGGAGTTAGGGAAGTGATAATAGAGATCAGACAACAGTTTTGGATTCCCAAAATTAGACAAGTAGTAAAAAAGGTCTTGCATAAATGTGTGGTTTGCAAGCGTTGGAGTGCAAAGCCTTATTATGAAAAGGTGGCTCCACTTCCAAGAGAACGGTGTGTCTACACTGCCCCATTTGATGTAGTGGGAGTAGACTTCGCAGGTCCAATCTATGTGTATGAGCAAGGGGAGTCTAACAAAGGTTATATATGTCTTTTCACATGTGCTACCACCAGAGCAATCCATTTGGAGTTGGTAAACAACTTAAGTAGTGATGTATTTCTTTTGGCCTTTAAAAGGTTTGTGAACAGAAGGGGTTTCCCAAATAAAATCATATCGGATAATGCAAAAACCTTCAAAAAGGCTGCAAAGGAACTCCAAGAAATTTGGTCTTTGCTAAAAGAGGAAGGATTCCAATCTTACTTTTCACACCAAGGGGTACACTGGGAGTTTATTGTTGAGAGAGCACCATGGTGGGGAGGATTTTGGGAAAGGCTAGTGAGAAGTGTAAAGTGTCCATTAAAGAAACTTTTAGCTAATGCTCATTTGAGCAAAGAAGAATTCTGCACTGTTTTATGTGAAGTAGAAGCAATGGTGAACAGTTGGCCTATCACTTTTGTTTATAACAGTATGCAGGATGCAGAGCCATTGACACCAAATCATTTTCTTTGTGGTAAACAATTAACATCAAGCCCCAGTGTGCCAGAAGACTTGCAGCCTATCCAGAGCACTCAAGGAGAGTTAACCAGACGGTTCAGGTACCTTGAAGAGCTACAAGATAAGTTATGGAAGAGGTGGCAGATGAAATACTTGCCAGAACTCAATTATTACCCATCAGGCAAGGTAAAGGGCTCCAATGCAAATTGTATCAAGGTGGGAGAAGTGGTAATGATTGGGGATGAAAGACCAAGGCAATGCTGGAAGCTTGGCATAATTGAAGAGTTGTTTGTTGGCAAAGACAATTTAGTTAGGTCTGCACTGGTAAAGACTTCAGGAAGAAAGTTAAAGAGACCTATACAAAACTCTATGCTTTAGAAATCAGCAAAAACACAGATAGTCAAGATGAAACATTTGAGTTACAGCCTCATGGAGAAGGCTTGGCTAACCTTGCAGAAGGTAATGAAAACAATGCCTCTTCGGTGGGGAGTGTTAGAAAATCTAGAAGAGGAAGAACCATTGTTGTCCCAAGGCGATATGATGACTAAGCTGATTGATGCAGCATTGCTTGTATATATTAAGTTAAGGTGTATATATACTGTATATATCCATCTCATAATTGTAAGGCTAGTGAAAAATTCACTTAATTTAGAGCTAGCATTTTTGGGCACTCTTGTGGCATCATTGTTTGGGCACTCTTGTGGCATCATTTTTTGGGGCGCTGCGCGTCTTTTCTACTCGTTTGTGGAATGCCGTACTTACAGGGTGTGGTCTTATAGAGAGCTCTCTTGCAATTCAGTTTGGTTGTTTAGATACAAGATTGTTGTATCGTGCAATAGTGCAGGTTGTGTTGTTGTTGCAAGGTTTAGAAAGAAGACCATAAATAGTGCCCCTTTTAAATGCAAAAAAACTTCACTTTTTTTACGTGAAGATCAAAATATGAAAATAAAAACCCACTCTAATAGACAGAGTTTATTTCCACGACAGTTTCGACGCCCACTGGCATCCTCCTCGGGTGGATACAGAAACACGAATGAACCAAAACAAGAGGGAAAAACAGTCCAGGGACCGACCGTTAAGAAATTCGCACCTAGGTTAGATCCCATTCTCCCGACACCGGAAGGGCATTTTCATTAAGTACATTCGCGCAAATTTAAAACTATCTTCCTGTTCTAAACATACAGATTCTATTTTTTTTTTTTTACATAATTATTACATTTATTATTAAATTTATTACATTTAATATTGCATAATTATTTATTACAGAAATTATAAATTTATTATTACAATGTAATAACCAATGTAATAATAAATTTATAATTTCTGTAATAAATAATTATGCAATATTAAATGTAATAAATTTAATAAATTTAATAATAAATGTAATAATTATGTAAAAAAAAAATAATAGAATCTGTATGTTTAGAACAGGAAGATAGTTTTAAATTTGCGCGAATGTACTTAATGAAAATGCCCTTCCGGTGTCGGGAGAATGGGATCTAACCTAGGTGCGAATTTCTTAACGGTCGGTCCCTGGACTGTTTTTCCCTCTTGTTTTGGTTCATTCGTGTTTCTGTTTCCACCCGAGGAGGATGCCAGTGGGCGTCGAAACTGTCGTGGAAATAAACTCTGTCTATTAGAGTGGGTTTTTATTTTCATAGTGCCCCTTTTGTTTTTATCTTAAATTCATGTAACTGAGGCCTAAGGTAGGCCCACATCGAGTTAGCAACCCTGAGGTAGGACCTAATAGGACCTCAAGTCTGTAAGTTTTTAATTTTAGCTTAACTTGGGCTGTAGGTTGAACTGGCCCTTCAGAGCTTGGCCGTTCACGGCTCAGCTGGGATTTTGAACCCAATAAATAAATAAATAACACATACTTTGAATCCATGTTAGCTCAATACAAAGAACACATAAGATATCTTGAATTAATAGAGATAATTAACCTACAAGTAACCCTAATCGATAAATACTTACAACGAATAACTACGATTCATTCCAAGGTTTTGCGTGCAACCCAGCTAGCGCATGGAAAAATCACTCTTTCCACCTTAATACCATGGGAGACACTTCAGTCCTTGATTCACACCGCCCAGACACAATTAAAATTATCACCCATATTCCCACTCAACCACACTAATTACCCCCAATTTCTAGAATACACCTGGACTGTACATGGACCACGCCCCTACACATACCTCATAATTATACCATTTTTCGATGTCCTCACTTACGACGTATATAAATTTCACCCTTTCCCAACACCCTACCAAAACAATTCTAATGTCTATCGATTGTATTTACCCACCGTACCACCTTACCTTTTCCTCACCAAAGATCTGTCAGCCTATTCTATGATGTCAGATAGCGACGTCTGGCATTGCCGATTCCCGCAACCAAATAAACAACTCGTTTGCCCTCCACTCAAACCAGTTATTCTTCCAACTACTAGGTCTTGCTTTATCGACTTAATTCGTGACCGGCATGCCCCAGTATGTTCATTTAAAAAATTTCATTCCCCTAAAACCGTCCAACTACGAATTGGACCAGACATCTGGGTTTCTCTCGCGAACAGGACTGCCGCTACTCTCGAATGTCCGTCAAATTATTCCCTCATCACAATCCCTATGGTTATTCGGCTACCAATTGGTTGCTCTTTGCGTTGAAAAACCCTCCAAATATACAACCCGTACAAGGTTACCATTAATAATTCATACCCCTCCCCGTCACAAATTAAATTTAAACCCGTCATAGAGATCTTAAATCTCTCCATAAAACCTGTAACCATTCTACCCGAGCTACATGCCCCTGAATGGAATGATCAATTGAGTCGGTTTAAAATTTCGGATGATAACCAAAACAACCTCTTACAAATATTACAACCTGTTACAATTTTCTCAACATCTGCCGTTAACATCATTATTGTATGTGGTATTATTATCCTCGGTATATTTGTGGTGAAAAGATCGTTCTGGGAACAAAGAAAAACAAGAGACACCGAACGACATGAAACTATTTATGCACGACCAAGAGTGCGTACCCAGACCACGTGAACTAGACTTAACCACCCGACTTATGTTGTGTATATAAATCTGTATTATAAAATCCATAGTTATCATCTAGTTAGCATTAGTTAGGATGTTACATTATTATATTAATATCATTCTAGAGGGAGAGCCCTGTAAAAATGAACCATAAATAATTCCCATATTCCTGTACTATCATATTCTTCATGTAATTCTTGTATTCATTTATATAGTTCTTGTATCCATTTTAAAATTCATGTGTTTATATGGTTCATGTATTTATATAATCCTGTATATTCTTATATATTTAACTTTATATAATGCCTATATTTATATGTATGTACGTGTGTGTATTCATTTTTACATAAGGACCAAAATCGCCCAACGCGAGTTTGAATAAAATTTTTGATTTGCTTTCTACTTTGCCAAATAATTGGTGACCCTGTTCTTTTTTAAAATCTCATAATCATTTTTTTAGATTTCGCTTAATAAGGAATCCTGCTTAAGCTTTGCAATGTTCATATTTTGTATGCATTCTCTTTCGTTATAAAAGATGAGATCATGTCTTGCCTAAGCATTTAAATTGTACATCTTAAACCTTAAAATTTTACTCATATGCATATTTTAGTGTAAAAATGCATAGTCCGATTTCCTCTTCTAGTTAACTTGGCAGATCATGATAACATCAGATCTGAAAAGTTGCGGTTTAAGATAAAAATATGGTTTCATCTTCAAATATTTTGTTTACTCGTTCAAGCCTTACCACAGCTAAAAAATTTACTTTATTTTCGAATATTGTGCAAAAATAATGCAGCCTTTTTAGCATTTAATAATAATGATGTTAGCAGTTTTCGGGTATATAAACCCCAGTAAAAATCTTCCATGGTCATTAAGAACTAGATTCAAAGGCTGAGCACTACCTGTACCTTTTTGCAGTAAAATCCAGTAAGAAATAGTCTTTATCTTCTCCTTCGAGCCTTGTTCTCTTCAAGAACTTAAGTCAGTCAAATTCCTCGATACGATATAAGAAGAATCCGGGAATCTTCAGAGAATTTTAGTAAGTCTACCAGAGTCCTCCGAGCCACTATAGAAGAACTCGGAGAGTAATATAGAAGAAAACTACTACAAGTCACACATCCGTTGCTGCCACCTAACTAGAACCCCCGTCGACTTCGAACCAACCCAGGCCATAGACGGAGAGGTTAACATATATATATATATATATATATATATATATATATATATATATATATATATATAATGCAAACCCACAAGGAAAAAGAAAAATGATTCCAAGGCCTTTCGTGTATTCAGAAGTGCACCTCGTCAGGGAATGAAGGGAGAAGGCGAGATGACAAAAATATATACAACGGGACAGAAAAACAAAAAGGTTAGCACATGATTAACAAGCGCTGATTAGAGACAAAAGGTATTTTAACAGGATATTTTCAATTTTATACATCCCCGCACTGGCGATTGGTGATGGGAAATCCCCTCTCACTTGTATTAGCTAACTCATATATGGAATTTTTTGAAAGCAGAATTTTGCCTACTATTGTTAATTTTAATCTTGTTTCGTACACGTATATAAGGGGTTCCAAAAAACCTTAGCCCCCCCCATTTGCAGCTTACATGTTTACTTATATCGAAATAGTTTCTAGTGATTATAAAAATATATGAAATTCTTTATTTATTGCAGGTATTAAAATTACTCTAGCTGATAAAGTGATAATATAAAGGCTTCTCAATTAATTGGTGATTCGGAGAGGCAACGTGTGATAGATCGCATACGAGCAATAACATTTCGGGAAGCTCGTGATGCTGGAGCCACCTTTATAACACGTTCATGGGTTGCCAAAAAGTTGCGAAGAAGTGAGGACTTCGTTCAAAAGAAATTGGAATAAAACTTTGGATGAATGTGAAATGGATACAACCAAATCTGGGCGCCCAAATTTGCCACTCTCTCAGGAAACAAAGGACATCATTGAAAGCGGTACGCGTAAGTGGAAAAACAGCTGTGCTAAACTTTCTAGAGAGATCGAAGTGTTGAGAGGAAAGATCGTTAGTGGTGAGATCATTCGTACCGTCATAGGCAAGGTTTAAAGCCTTGGCATGAACTTCCAAAGCCAAGAAAACTCAACTTAACATCGATGACAGAATGTGGTTTGCCCATTATCTTGAAGATTGGGATGTGGATGATTTCATGCATTTAGCTGTCTCCGATGAATTTTTTGTTTACGTAACACGTCGGCCTAACTACCAAAATGATCGAGTGTGGGCCACAACACCAGATGAAATCGATGACAATGAACATTATCGCGAATTATTAAAAAGTCCGGACTGTGTTGGTGTGTTTGTTTTGTTCACTGCAAAGAAGCTCATGTGGGTGCTGAAGCCAAATGGTCAGAGTTGGGATGGACAGTATTTTCGTGATATTATTCTATCCCAACATGTCATTCCTTTTCTAAGAAACCCAAACGATGTTATGGATGTCGATCAGGTCATACTTCTGCACGATAAGGTCCCCTGCTTTAAGGCATTAGCCACTCAACAGTTGTTGCGGAACCATGAGATCGATTTCTTTGGAAATGAAGAGTGGCCAGGAAATTCTCCTGACCTGAACGTCTGTGGACACATTGGATCAGTTATAAAGGACAAGGTTGAATGTCTCTTGTTTCAAGAACCTGCAGCAAATCGATTTTCGAAGGATACAATGACGCAACACATTGAAACTGTTTTAGCAAATTTGCGTAACGATCAAGATCTATTCACGTCACTTTTGGCAAGCTACCCAAAGCGAATTCAGGCTGTCTTGGAAGCCAATGGCGGGAATACCAAGTTTTAATTGTTTCTCATTAAATGCAGGATTAAATTCTCTTTTGTGAGGTATGTTTAGTTTTACTGTACCTCTAATGGTTTAGGCCATGGGCGGGGGGGCTAAGGTTTATTGGAGCCCCATACGTACATGATATTTTATGCCTTTCGCCTAATAATTTGGATGTTGACTTATTTCTTGGTAGGCTCAACAATTTAGTCCCATCTATTAAGTTCAGGGTTGAAAAAGAAAATGATGGAAGCTTATCTTTTTCAGATCTAAAAACTCGGAGATGCTTTAATCAGTTCAAATTTGAAGTTTATCGTGAGCGTACTAATAATAACTGACACGTACATTTTTATTCTGATCATCATCCCTCGATTAAATCTTCTATTTTTCTCTGCTATGTTTCTTAGAGCATTGAGAGTCAGTCCTGAATTTTTAGATTCCGAGTTATGCAATATCATGAATATTGGTACTAAATTATGTTATCCTATTTCATTTTTAGATAACTGCCTTACGAAAGCCAAGAATAGGTATCATAATCGTGTAACTGTACGTAAAGGAATTTGAGAGTAAAAATATCCTTAGCCTACCTTATCATATTTATTTTCAATATCTTCCGACTTTACTTAAAGCAGTTGGTATCAGTGTAGTCTTTAAGTAGAATAATACTGTTAATCACGCCTAATAAAGAATAGCCTGGATAATGTGGTTAGTTGTGTGTATTCGATCGGATGAACACAATGTGACTCAGTATATATAGGCCAAACGGGTAAAATGTTATATATAAGGGTAAAACAGCATAAATATACGTGTAGAACAGCAAATAATTCTAATGCATTGTTTAACCATATGTATAGATGTAATCATAGTATCAAGTATAGTAGAGTATCAAGTATAGTATAGTATATAACTGAAAGAAATATTCTAGAATGTGCATTTATCCATTTTAAAAATAATTTCAATAACAGTGCAGGAATGTATAAAATTGACAATATCTTGTTAAAATACCTTTTGCCTCTAATCAACTCTTGTTGATCATGTGCTAATCTTTTTGTTTTTCTGTCCCGTTGTACATATTTTTGTTTTCTCGCCTTCTCTCTTCATTCCCTGACGAGGTGTACTTTTGAATACAAGAAAGGCCTTGGAATAATTTTTCTTTTTCTTTGTGGGTTTGCATCATTCATTCATTTCACGTGTTTAATTGTGAAATTCATCCCATATATATAAATAAAGGGTGATCCAGAGAAATGGGACCCAAAAGAAACCCCTGTAACTCTTAAAGTATAAGTCCTTTTATAAAATCATACGCATCATTCGAAAGAGGATAGTTACAAGTTTGTACATGATTGTATAGGTTTTGACAATACAAGACAAGATAAGATACAAAACAAAATAAAAGTGTTAGTTAAAACTAACCCTTCAAGATGACTACATGGACTGTGGAACAGCTGCGTTTCATAACTGAGCAATATTATGAGCATGGAAGAAGTGTAGTTTCAGCTCAAAGATCTTTCAAGACAAATTTTCAGATGTCAAAATCACCTTCTAAGAAAGTAATCCGTCGGTGTGTCAGAAATTTTTCCCTAACTGGCAGCATTGGAGAAAGAAAACCAACTGGAAGAGTGCGCACAGCAAGGATAGACGAGATCATTAACAGAACTCATGAAATTGTACAGGATAATCCTAACATAAGCATCAGACGTGCTTCTCAGCTGTTAGGAGTTGGATATGGAACAACACACCGTATATTCAAGCAAAATTTAATGCTCTTTCCATATAAAATTCAAACAGTGCAACAACTAAACGATGGAGATTTCGCACGAAGACGACAATTCTGTCAATGGATCCAACAGAAGGTAAATGACACCACCAATTTTCTAGCAACTTTGATTATGTCAGACGAAGCCCATTTTCACTTGAATGGAACTGTAAACAAACAAAATTGTCGTTTCTGGGCAACAGAAAATCCATTGCATATTACCAAAGTCCCGTTGCATAGTCAGCGTGTAACTGTTTGGTGTGGTCTTACTGCATCTCAGATCATAGGGCCGTACTTTTCGAGGATTCCACCGGAAACACGGTCACTGTAAATGGTGATCGCTACGAAAAAATGTTGACCGATTTCCTTATTCCTAAATTAAGAGATCTTTGTCTAGAAAACCACTGGTTCCAACAAGACGGAGCTACCTGCCATACCACGAGGAACTGCATGGCAGTTTTGCGTCAAACGTTTCCAGGCGAGTTAATCTCAAGATTTGGAGACATTGAATGGCCCGCAAGGTCTCCGGATTTTTCTCCCTTAGATTATTATCTCTGGGGATATTTAAAGAGTATGGTCTACAGAAATAACCCAACGACCTTGCAAGAATTGAAGGCCGCCATCACAAATGAGATACAGGCCATACCACCGCACACTCTTGCAAAAGTGATGCAGAATTTACAAGCGAGAACACTGGAATTCTTGGCAACTAATGGAGCACATTTGAAAGGAGTCATTTTTAAAAAATAAATATTTCATAATAAACTTGTAACTCTACTCTTTCGAATGATATATAGTTTTTATGAAAGGAATTAAATATTAAGAATATTTGGCTTTTTTTTATGGGTCCCATTTATCTGGATCACCCAGTATATATATGCAAAGAAATCATAAAGCAACACGTGATCTTTTTAATAAGCAAAGAACCACAGGGAAAAGGAAACACGAAGTCCGAGCGCTTTCGTAATATATTCGCATCTTCAGGAACAATATATAATATATATATATATATTATATATATATATATATATATATGGGATGAATTTCACAATTAAACACGTGAAATGAATGAATAATGCAAACCCACAAGAAAAAGAAAAATGATTCCAAGGCCTTTCGTGTATTCAAAAGTACACCTCATCAGGGAATGAGAAGAGAAGCGGAGATGTCCCTGAAGATGTGAATATATCACGAAAGCGCTCGGACTTCGTGCTTCCTTTTCCTTTTCCCTGTGGTTCTTTGCTTATATATATATATATATATTATAATATATATATATAATATATATATATAATATATATATAAAATATAATAAATATATATATATATTATATATATATATATATATATATATAAGGCAGATGTTTTGATGCATATCTAGCAAATGATCAGCTAATCGGGTTGGGGGCCCCCCCCAAAAAATCTTGTCTAGGGCCCCAAAAATGCTAGAAACGGCCCTGCTAACATACACCTTAAACACATGGGCCCACAGGGAATACTAGCTCTCACAAACATCAGCACATATTCATACCAACACTGTATTATTCCTGGCATATGGAAACAAGGTAAAATTATTACACTACTCAAACCAAACAAAAATCCAACAGAACCAGCTTCCTATAGACCCATTACTTTACTCTGCACACCTTCCAAAGTAACAGAAAGACTAATCTTACAAATCACCAGCCCACACATACCACTATCGCCTACTCAACATGGATTCAGACCTCACCACTCAACCACGACATTACTTACTAACCTCACGTAGCACATCATGGATGGCATCAACTCCAGACGACCAGCTCAACGTACACTATTAGCAACAATACACATTAGTAAAGCATTTGATGCTATCCCACGTTTCCCTCTCATAAACAAAATACTCAACACAAACATGCACAATAACACCAAAAGGTGGCTGAGCAACTATCTATCAGGAAGATACTCACATGTCACATTTAATAGCAAGTCATCCAAAAACAAACTTTTCCGAACGGGGTACCTCAAGGATCTGTTCTCTCACCAACACTGTTCAACTTTCCATGCATGACATTCCAACACCCATAGATAACAAGCTTACTTTATCATCATATGCAGATGACATCACTCTAACATTCACCCACAACAACATCGACACCGCTACATATAACCTACAAATATACATAAACAGGGCTCACACACAATACTCAAAGTAGCGCCCACAAAATCAACCATCACCTTGCTAACAAGCAACAGAAAAGAACACCAGATAACTCCACAGATTACACTCAACAACACCAACATTCCACACACTCACAGGACCAAAATACTTGGGGTCACATACGACACATCATTATCTTTTGCAAACCACATTCAGGACATTAAAAACAAATGTACGTCAAGACTTAACACACTTAGGATACTAACAGGCACACACTTTGGACGACACCAGCAGGAAACAACATCACTCGTATACAAACAATATATTCGCTCAGTTATGAAATATGCTAGCCCATGCTGGGCACCCATTATCTCAAACACACACATAAACACCTTACAGACAATACAAAACAATGCACTTCGTATCATTACAGGATGTATTCAAACAACACCAATAGAACACCTGCACACAGAAACAAAAATACTGAAAGTTAGGGAACATTTAGACAAGAGGGGAACACAATTCATGGCAGCAGCGACAACTAACCCACAACACCCTTGCCACTACATGTACAATCATGCACCAACACCTCGCACCATTAAGGTAACACCAGAGAGACATTATAACCAAATACTCCATTCTATACCACGCCCCACAGACATCACACAGTACAGAAAACACACACACACACACACACACACACACACACACACACCTAACCCACAAAGCACTGACATGACTCGGTCCGAATGCGGTCCTGGTGCGAAGCCGCCACCCATTGACAGGTCAGAGACCAGCCTGAGCAGATCGGATCGAGTTAACTTAGCACGATTTCGATGTGGACATCACCCCAACTTACAGACATAAACACAGACTAGACAACTCCACAGACGACACCTGCCGCCTGTACCAGGACACACCACAAACAATTGAACACATTATGACAGACTGTACCGCTCTAGCACAACATAGAACACAACACAACATCACTAGTGCGCTGAACCTCTGGTCCACTCTGGAGAGGGCGATCGGTTACCTGCGTGCCGCGCGCCGGCTTGCTCGATCAGGGTGGGCGGATCGGCTAACCAACAACAACAACACGGCGATAACGTGTCCATCGGGGACGCCCCTCATTTTGTCTTGTATCACCACGATAAACGGCTACGGTTTGATTTGCCTGACCAAATCGACCAGGCAGTTCTAACACCTTCCGAGATGGCAGAAGCACATCAGCAACTAGTTGAGCGATCTGTCAAATTTTTTTACATAATCCGATATGCCATAGACCAACGAAACCAACAGATGGAGCAAGAGCAACATATGCGTCATCCCCGTCAATGGACTATAATCGTCGGTAGGCGCTGTTACATAAAGAGCGTGAAACCGCCAAGTGCTCATTGTAAATTATATCCAAAATGGGATGGCCCATATAGGATTATGAAAGACCTCGGAAAGAACCGTCACAAAATCCTCGACCTCCGAGATCATTCCAAACTAAAGATCATTCACGCTGGTAATTTGAAGACAGCTGCCGAACAACACCTTCCGAAAAACATCTGCCAGGCGTTCGAGCCGCCTACCCTTCGAAAGATCAAGGTATTAACAAATCCAGCAGGGACCACCGCGGAAACCACTACCCGTGGTGAAGATTGGTACCTCGTATTACCACCAGTACTCCAGCCAATCTCTTAAGAAGAAGAGGTCCCACAACCGTGAGTCCCATCGGAACCAGACCCTGGAGAAACCGATTCTTGAGGATCACTCAGTGGAACGCCTCCATCTCCACTGTCACCACCCTCACCAGTTGATGATCGACGCACGGACCCTACATACCGGCCGCAAATGCATCAACCACGTGAACTAGAACCTTCACGAAAAAAATGAACACATTCACAATCCGAGCTTAATGTTCGACCCCCACTACCACCTAAGCGAGGCCGACCACTCCGCACACAAACACAAACCTCTACACGACCACCAACAGCTCCGTATAATTTAAGACGTAGATATGAATAAAATTGTTCCCCATATAATTTTGAGGTTACAATCAACAACTCGTACCCCTTTCTGTCTGAAACTAAATTCAAACCGACTATGGAAAAACGATACGCGCTCACAACATAGTATCATATGTGGTACCTTTATTTCATAATTAAATATAAATTATTAATTAATTGAATTAAATATCTATACAAAATTGCCTCGGGATTGGCGACATAGCCTATTGGGAATGAAATAATTGCCATACGTACAAAGAACCTGTATGTATGAATCGAGCCTCACATAGCAACAAGAAAATCCAATTTATTGTTTAGTTTACCAAAGAGAAGTAGACCAAACAAAATTTTGCCAGATCGGCAAATAATGAAAATACAACGCGAAGGAGCGAAGGAACGGCTCTCAGAGCTGTTTATTGTACAGCGAACGCTTTAAACGGGGAGGATGTGCTTTTGTCTTCCCTAAAGTTCTGAGTGAATTCCTTATAATAAACTTAATAACAAAAAAAAAACCCAGAGGATAGGCCTATACCTTTAAGTGTTTATATTGTGACTGCCTATATTAATTACATCAAGTTAACTCATCGCGTAACTCCATCGTGGCGGCCCTACACCGAAAACGATCGTGACGCCCTACATCGAAGCAAACTAAGGCCCAGCAAAAATAAGGTGGGACAATTTCTTTTCGTTCACATATAGGCATCTAAAATCCCGACGCTAAAATTACCATAAACAATTAAATATAAAGAGGTCCTTTAAAGACCTACATATTCATAACTCTCTAACGAAAAAACATAGGGCTTTTTGTCGTTTAACTCTCCACTGACATCTGTTGGAAATTTCCAACGGATGAGGGTATCAGGCAATCAACCCATAGCCCTATATAGTTTTTTCAAATGGTGGCCCTGTGTATGGGGAACTGACCCCTCTAAAATTTACACTGACACACACACAGGCTAGGCTTAGCTCATTAGGCCTAACCCCAATTTCAACCGTAACCCCACTATAATTTTTTCATATGGTGGCCTATGCAACTGGGAACCGATCCCTTTACCTTTACACTAACCGAAAACAAAGGCTTGTTCATTTAAAAGGCATAACTTATTTTAGGTCCTAAAAAAATAGGCCCACAACATTAAGCCTATTTAATAGGTCCTACTCTTCAAACTCAAAACAAAGCCTTGTTAATTTAACAGGTTTAACTCATTTAAGGTCCTATCAAATAATAGGCCCAAACATAAGCCTACTTAGTAGGCCCAAAATAGGCTTAGTTAGTAGGCCCACCTTACTTTACCTTACACAATAAGCCTACCTCTTAAAGTAGGCCTTACTCTTTACACTCAAGGCCTATCCTAACTAAAAACACTAAATTTATAATTCAACCTGTGGTGTAGGTTATAAAATTTATTTCAGCAATTTAACTTACTCATAAGACTCATTAACATCACAAAATTCGACTCAGAACTGTAACATCACAAAGACCTAAAGTAATTGCACGAAATCAAACCTACACCCACCTAACACCTATTCGTAACCCCATTCCAAGTCCTATTTGACATATACGCGCAACCTATTCCAAGTCCTATTTGACATATAGGCGCAACCTATTCCAAGTCCTATTTGACATATAGGCGCAACCTATTCCAAGTCCTATTTGACATATAGGCGCAACCTATTCCAAGTCCTATTTGACATATAGGCCCAACACATTCCAAGTCCTATTTGACATATAGGCCAACCTATTCCAAGTCCTATTTGACATATAGGCCAACCTATTCCAAGTCCTATTTGACATATAGGCCAACCTATTCCAAGTCCTATTTGACATATAGGCCAACCTATTCCAAGTCCTATTTGACATATAGGCCAACCTATTCCAAGTCCTATTTGACATATAGGCCAACCTATTCCAAGTCCTATTTGACATATAGGCCAACCTATTCCAAGTCCTATTTGACATAGGCCAACCTATTCCAAGTCCTATTTGACATATAGGCCAACACATTCCAAGTCCTATTTGACATATAGGCACAACCTATTCTAAGTCCTATTTGACATATAGGCATAAAGCAGACAAGGCTTGATATAAGGGTCTCAAATGCAACGTTTGAGGATCTTTACTCAGCCAAATTGGTTAACCTAACCCAAAAACCCAAAAATAAAACCTATAACAAAATACACATTTACACACATACGTACGGTACAGTATATAAATATATACATACGACTCCAAACATCCAATTCTTCTTTTAAAGGAAGAATCACAACAGATTTCATCAACAGACACATACATTCCTTGCAAACAGATTGGATTCCTTCAAAACCCCAAACCTTCCAGACCTACCTGTAGGATACAATCATACACAACATTTACTCATTCATAACTACGGGTATTGACTTCATTGGAGTGGTGAATCCAAGTTTTGAAGACCAACTGGATTCGGAGGAATGCACCACACACACACACATACACACACACACACACTACTCTTTGCATGTGTCTCAAACACAACAACCTGTCTAAACATAACCAAGGATCGGAGAGTAAAAGCTTTTATTGCTGCGCTCTGATTCTGTGCACATAATTTTGTGCCAAAAATTATATGGTTAGACAGTGACACATACAAACAAACTACTCTACTCTAAAGGGTTTTATGGCTACCTTGGCCATAGCCCAACATTCATCAAAGGGCCTTGGCCTACCTTGGCCATAGCCCAACAAATCATCAAAGGGCCTTGGCCTACCTTGGCCATAGCCCAACAAATTCATCAAACGGCTGATGGCCTACCCTTGGCCATAGCCCAACAAATCATCAAAGGGCCTTGGCCTACCCTTGGCCATAGCCCAACAAATCAAAGGGCCTTGGCCTACCTTGGCCATAGCCCAACAAATCATCAAAGGGCCTTCGCCTACCTTGGCCATAGCCCAACAAATTCATCAAATGGCTGATGGCCTACCCTTGGCCATAGCCCAACAAATCATCAAAGGGCCTTGGCCTACCTTGGCCATAGCCCAACAAATCATCAAAGGGCCTTGGCCATAGCCCAACAAATCATCAAAGGGCCTTGGCCTACCTTGGCCATAGCCCAACAAATCATCAAGGGGCCTTGGCCTACCTTGGCCATAGCCCAACAAATCATCAAAGGGCCTTGGCCTACCTTGGCCATAGTCCAACAAATTTATCAAAGGGCTGATGGCCTACCTTGGCCATAGCCCAACAAATTCATCAAACGGCTGATGGCCTACCTTGGCCATAGCTCAACAAATTCATCAAACGGCTGATGGCCTACCTTGGCCATAGCCCAACAAATTCATCAAACGGCTGATGGCCTACCCTTGGCCATAACCCAACAAATTCATCAAACGGCTGATGGCCTACCCTTGGCCATAGCCCAACAAATCATCAAAGGGCCTTGGCCTACCTTGGCCATAGCCCAACAAATTCATGAAACGGCTGATGGCCTACCCTTGGCCATAGCCCAACAGACCATCAAAGGGCCTTGGCCTACTTTGGCCATAGCCCAACAAATTCATCAAACGGCTGATGGCCTACCTTGGCCATAGCCCAACAAATTCATCAAACGGCTGATGGCCTACCTTTGGCCATAACCCAACAAATTCATCAAACGGCTGATGGCCTACCCTTGGCCATAGCCCAACAAATCATCAAAGGGCCTTGGCCTACCTTGGCCATAGCCCAACAAATTCATGAAACGGCTGATTAGAGGACAATGATTATGTTTATGTTTATGTTTATGTTTTATTCAAGTGATTACTTATTATGCTTATTCCTTTTTCAGAAGACCGTTGTCATTGTTTGACTTTATATAAATAAATAAATGATCACAAAGAGTTGGTTCTCATTTATGACAACGGTCTTAGGTACAAATGACTGATTAATTAAATAAATAATAAAATAAGTCTACATACGTGGTAAATTCAAGCAACTGTCAACCACCCCAACCTAATTAAGCAACTTCAACAAACGCTATCCACAATGCCTGCCGTAGAATGTCCTATCACAGGTTGTACCTATGTCACAGCAGACCTGGACCCAGCCATTGTAGCCGCACTTATAACAGCCCACTGCACGACCCATGTCCCAAGCCCGACAGTCTCTGCAAAGGTTGAGAAAGTAAGACGGCCAACCATTTCGGCTGCAGGTACCAGTGAAGACTGGGCATATTTTACGTCGCGTTGGACAGATTATGCGGAAGCTACAAAAATCACTGGTAGGGACAAAGTGGTACAACTACTTGAATGCTGCGACGATTCACTCCGCAAAGATTTGACAAGATCCGCAGGTGGAAGCCTAACAAACAAAACCGAAGATGAAGTCCTTGCTGCAATCAAGAAACTAGCTGTCCGTGAGGAGAACACCATGGTAGCCAGGGTTACCCTACACAATATGCGACAAGACCGCGACGAAACTGTGCGCAGTTTTGGAGCCCGTCTTCGTGGTCAGGCCGGAGTCTGCAAATTTCTTGTTGAATGCCCAAGCTGCAACAACAACGTAAATTACACTGACCCCATCCTTCGCGACGTCCTTACCCGCGGAATTGCTGACCCGGAAATACAACTGGAACTCCTCGGCAACAGTAACCAGGAGATGACCCTGGAAGACGTCTTTCAGTTTGTCGAGGCGAAGGAAGCAGGCAAGCGCTCAGCATCACGACTGCTGGACTCCCATGCCGTGGAGGCCTCAGGCAGCACATACAGGAGAAGTAAGCAAATACCCCCACAAGACAAAAATGCCCCCTGTTCATATTGTGGTAAAAAAGGACACGGCAGAAGAGCCCCAGTCCACATACGCAAGACGGATTGCCCTGCGTACAACCACAAATGCAAAATTTGCAAGCGCGACAGCCATTGGGAATCCGTATGCAGGAGCAAAGACAAGGACAAGAGCCTTTCAGCCACTCCTAATAAAGCTGATGAGTGCGAAGGTGCGGTATTTGATCTTCTCTGCGCCTCAAGCAACACTTCCGAGCCACATAAGAAAAGAGCAATCGCCCTCGACCATCACATTTACAATGAACTATCGGACATATGGATCAAGGAGAACTCACAACCACAGCCACACATCAACCTGACAGTCAGGACTCTCCCCGAAGACTACGAGGCGCTTGGGGCAACCCTCAATGCCCACCCAAAAACCGTGGTACTGCCTGCCATGGCAGACACAGGCTGTCAGAGCTGCCTCACCGGTATCAAGGTTATCCACCGCCTCGGGCTTCTCCAGTCTGACCTCATCCCTGTGACCATGAAGATGCACGCCGCCAACAACAAGGGCATCAAAATCCTTGGCGCAGCCATACTTCGCCTCACTGGCAAGGATGAACAGGGCCAACAAGTAGAAACGAGACAGGTAACATATGTGACGATTCTTCTGACAAGTTCTTCATCAGCAGAGAGGCATGCGTTTCACTCGGCATTATCTCGGGAAGATTTCCTACAGTGGGGGAAGTCCAACTGGATCCAGCACAATACTGTAACAACAGTGCCAGCACGCCACACAGTGACAGCGGACTTGTAACTAACTGCGACTGTCCAAGACGCCAACATCCTCCATCACCTCCAATCGAGCTACCGCTACCCGCTGTTGCGGCGAACCAGCAAAAGCTCAAGGAATACCTGCTGGACTATTACAAATCAAGCACCTTCAACACTTGTGACCACCAAGCGCTGCCCATGATGGACGGCCCCCCAATGAAATTGATGGTGGACCCCAATGCCAAACCAGTCGCACATCACACCCCCGTCCCAGTACCAATCCACTGGCAGGAGGACGTGAAGGCTGGCCTCGACCAAGATGTCAGACTGGGTGTCCTTGAACCAGTACCCGTTGGTGAGCCCGTAACCTGGTGTCACAGAATGGTGGTGTGCGCCAAAAAGAACGGAAAACCAAGGCGTACCGTTGACTTTCAACCCCTCAACGCTCACGCCACCCGCGAAACACACCACACTCAATCGCCATTCCACCAGGCCAGATCAGTACCGCAAGGCAAAAAGAAAACAGTGTTTGATGCATGGAATGGATATCACAGCGTACCAATCTGTGAAGAAGACCGCCACTTGACCACCTTCATAACGCCCTGGGGTCGCTACCGTTACAAAACCGCTCCCCAGGGTTACATTGCATCTGGTGACGGTTACACAAGAAGGTACGACGAAATTGTATCGAGCATCCCTAACAATACAAAGTGCATTGACGACGTCTTGCTCTGGTCAGACACAGTGGAGGAGAGCTTCTTCCAGGCCACCCAGTGGCTTGACACCTGCGGCAGACACGGAATCACACTGAACCCCGACAAGTTTGTGTTCTGTCAGGACAAGGTTGAATTTGCAGGCTTCGAGATCACATCTGACAGTGTCCGACCCTGTAAAAAATACCTCAAAGCAATCCTAGAGTTTCCATCTCCAAAGAACATCACCGACGTTCGATCATGGTTCGGGCTCATCAACCAGGTGTCGTATGCCTTCAGCATGGCCAAGAGGATGCAGCCGTTCCGCCTACTTCTGAAGCCAGGAACACCTTTCAAGTGGGATGACGAATTGGAAACCATCTTCGAAGAATCAAAGGATGTCATCATCACAGAAATAGAGGAGGGTGTTAAAATTTTTGACAAAACCAAGCCCACATGCCTCGCCACAGACTGGTCGAAAACAGGCATCGGCTACTGGTACTTCAGAAACACTGCACCTGTACACGAGTCGAACCCTTCTGCTGCCATACTGGATGGCGTGTCACATTGGTCGGCAGTAGATTCACTACCTCAGCTGAGTCCCGCTATGCACCAGTAGAAGGAGAAGCACTTGCTGTCGCCGATGCCCTTGACAAGGCGAGGTACTTCGTGCTGGGATGCGAAGACCTAATAATTGCAGTGGACCACAAACCTCTCCTCAAAGTGTTTGGTGACAGATCCCTAGAGGACATATCTAATACACGCCTCAGAAACTTGAAGGAAAAAACCCTCAGGTACCGCTTCCGGATGATCCACGTACCAGGCGCGAAACACAAAGCTGCTGACGGGGTGTCACGATACCCCACTGGCGACCCCATACCACTGACACTCCCCGATGATGTAGCAGCCATCCATCAACCATGCGAGGGAACGGCGTTCTTTCCCCCCCCCACCTTCCTAGCCGGCATACGGACATCACTGACAGATGGTAATGGCATGGAAGCCTGCGTCATTTCTGCAGCCGCATCAACACTCAACTCGCTGAGCCTGGCGTCAGTGACATGGGATCGAGTACGCACCGCCACGACCAGCGATGAAGTCATGAATAGTTTAGCCAATGTCATAGAGTCCGGTATGCCTGAATCCCGCCATGCACTCCCTGCACAGCTGCGGGAATATCACCAGTTTCGCGACGACCTCCGCACTGTTGACGGCGTGGTAATGTACAGGAACCGCACGGTTATCCCGCCGGCCCTCAGGCAAGAAGTACTGGCTTCACTCCACTCAGCTCATCAAGGTACTTCATCCATGATCTCCAGAGCAGAAGACTCCATTTTCTGGCCTGGCATCACACCAGCCATCACAGCACTACGGGCTAGCTGCAACCACTGCAACCGCATGGCACCAACCCAGCCCAGCGCTCCACCCACTCCACCAACATCACCAGAATACCCCTTCCAGTGCGTCTGCGCGGACTACTTCCACTACAAAGGAGTAAACTACCTGGTCGTGGTGGACAGATACTCTAACTGGCCAATAGTAGAGAGGTCATCAGATGGTGCTGCTGGACTCATCGCCTGCCTCCGACGGACCTTCGTCACCTTCGGCATCCCCGACGAACTGGCTTCCGATGGGGGCCCTGAATTTACCGCAGCAGCCACACGGCAGTTCCTCAAAAACTGGGGCGTACACCACCGACTCTCATCAGTGGCTTTCCCTCACAGCAACTGTCGGGCAGAAGTTGGTGTCAAGACAACGAAACGCCTAATAACCGACAACACTGGACCAAACGGCGACCTCAACACCGAAAACTTTCAACGGGCCATGCTTCAATACAGAAACACGCCGGATAGAGATACAAAACACTCCCCAGCAATGTGTGTATTCGGCCGCCCTATCCGGGACTTCATTCCAATCCTTCCCGGCCGATATAAACCACACGACACGTGGCGTGAAAACTTGGCCACCCGAGAAGATGCTCTGAGGAACCGCCACATGAGGGGCGGAACGCTGGTCAGAGCACACCAAGAGACTCCCACCACTAGCAGTCGGAGACCTTATACGCATCCAGAACCAGGTCGGTCCACACGCCCGTAAATGGGACAAGACAGGTGTGGTCATCGAAGTCAGGCAGTTTGACCAGTACGTGGTTAGGGTCGATGGATCTGGGAGGGTAACTGTAAGGAACAGGAAATTCCTTAAAAAATATGAACCCTTCAGCACACCTGCTCCAAAGATGACCATAGACCAACATTTGAAGAACTTCCTAGCGGTGCCCACCAACAGCCCACCTGCTGCACCACCTACACCTGCCAGGTCAGCACCAGGACCAAAGACACCCGCTTCACCCCGTAGTCCGACACGGTCCAGCCCGCACGTTGAACGAAGGCGCCCGATCCCTGAAGAGACCACACCCCCCACCCAAGAAGACATGTCAACGCCGCCCATCGACATACTACCACCCGCACCCCCTAGGCCAATGGGTACGGCACCCCAAACTGCAACTCCACTAAGGCATTCGAACCGTACCAGACGCCCCCCTACCTGGCATGAAGACTACCATATGAATCAAGAAGAGTAACCAATCAAGTATGCTTTAAATTAAGGGCACTGACAAAATAAGGTTTAGTCTTTATCCGTAAACATACAAATTTTTTTTTTTTTTTGCCATATTATCCTTAATAATCTTCTTTATAAAATTGCTGGCTCAAAGACTTGGGGGAGAGATAGAGTACAGTACACTTTACACTTTACTTACTAAGAACTTTATATTGTGTTCCCAATACAGCTGTAACCTCATACTGTACTATTACTTTTGTCAGGAATACCGTTGTACAACCCTTATTTTAATATATGATTCAATCTCTCGCTGAACTCTCTAATTGTATTGTAATATGTTTGATTGGATATAATGTACTGTATAATTCCATAAGTATTTATATTTTAGTTTCTACAGTATCGTATTCATCATGATGTAATAGCAAAGCCTTATGTCTCATATTACTCTTAAATAAACTAGTATCTATGTTTTCCTATTAAAGTACTATACTGTATTCACTTTATAAAACAATATAAGTCTTTGCACTACTGTACTGCAATTACCTCATATCACATCTAGTATCAAAGACTTGGGAGGAGATAGAGGACAATGATTATGTTTATGTTTATGTTTATGTTTTATTCAAGTGATTACTTATTATGCTTATTCCTTTTTCAGAAGACCGTTGTCATTGTTTGACTTTATATAAATAAATAAATGATCACAAAGAGTTGGTTCTCATTTACTGATGGCCTACCCTTGGCCATAGCCCAACAGACCATCAAAGGGCCTTGGCCTACTTTGGCCATAGCCCAACAAATTCATCAAAAGGGCTGATGGCCTACCTCGGCCATAGCCCAACATATTCATCAAAGGGCTAATGGCCTCCCTTGGCCATAGCCCAACCTATTCAACAAGGGTCTTGTGGCCTCCCTTGGCCATAGCCCAAACAACAGGGGTCTTGTGGCCTCCTTTGGCCAGAGACCAAACAACAGGGGTCTTGTGGCCTCCCTTGGCCATAGCCCAAACAACAGGGGTCTTGTGGCCTCCTTTGGCCAGAGACCAAACAACAAGGGTCTTGTGGCCTCCTTTGGCCAGAGCCCAAACAACAAGGGTCTTGTCGCCTCCTTTGGCCAGAGCCCAAACAACAAGGGTCTTGTCGCCTCCTTTGGCCAGAGCCCAAACAACAAGGGTCTTGTGGCCTCTCTTGGCCATAGGCCAAACAACACAAAAACAGTACAGGATTCAAAGCCCCAAGCCCTCCAGATCTACCTGTGAAGGAGTAACATTTACTCCACTAAAACTACAGATATTGACTAGTCTGAAGTGGTAGGAGGTTTGAATACAGTAGAAACTCTTTCAACCAAAGAACACAGAGACAATCAATACTATGTGGAGCTGCCTTGGAAAACACCTTGTCCAGAAATAACGGACAATTTGAAAGTAGCTAAGGCACATCTGTATAAAAATTACAGAAAACTTAAAAATGACAATCTTTTAGAACAATACAACAACATATTCAAAGAACAAATAGAAAGGGGCTTCATTGAAGAAGTTACTGATGAACCCTTTAAAAAACGAGGTTGTCATTATTTAACACACAGGGGAGTTTACAGAGAAGACTCATCCACAACTAAACTAAGAGTAGTATACAACTGTGTTTAAAAGACAAATTCTGTTAGTTTAAATGATTGTCTCATCGAAGGCCCAAACCTTGTCTCAGACCTTGTAAAAATTCTCCTTTGCTTCCGTTTAGAGTTTAGACAATTATGCAGTACAATTTGTACAAAGTGACATAGAAAAAGCATTCCTCTGTATAAATTTGAAGCTTGAGTATGATAAAAATCATCTCAGGTTTTTGTGGTTTAATGATCCACATGACTTTAACAAAGGTTTCAAAACCTACAGATTTAAAGTACAGGAATACCTCGGATAAGACGGTTAATTCGTTCCGCCGACATGCCGCACTGTTTGAAACCGCCCTGTTCGAGGCATGTTTTAATGGGAAATACTGTAGGTCGTTCCAAGACATTTTAAATTACGTTTTTTGTATGATTATTTTCGATAATTATAATGATTTAACATGTTTAAATGTGAAATAAAACAATAAGAATGCAAGATCACCAGTTGAAAATTCTTTTGTAGGAACGTCTTCTGCTTCTGCATCTTCCTCTTTCGCTTCTTCTTCATAAACTCGTTGTTGTTCTAGATTGATTAGAGTTTCATTGTCTAGATCTTTCGAATGCGATTCAATGCACTCGATAACATTTGGTGCATCAACATTTTCGAATCCAAGATCCTTCCCAATGCTAACAATGTCAGTTGCAACTCCTGCAATGTGATTTTCGAAACCACGAAAATCAGTTGCACAATGTGGTAGAATATTTTTCCACACTGCTCGCATATTACTCGCAGTGACTTCAAGCCACGCTTGATTGATGTTTTCTATAATATTTCTGATGTTATAATTTTTCCAAAAACTTGTAGTATAGACCGCGCGCGGGTTGTTTGAAACTTAATATATCATCGCACTGACATTCCTTTTATAAATATCTTAAATATTACATTAAATAATTAATTTTATATTATAATATTCAATCCGTCCTATTGCGAAATCCGTCCTGTTTGAAACCGTCTTACCGAGGTATTCCTGTAATTATTTTCGGAGCTAATTGCTCTCCAAGTATTCTTGCTTTAACAATTAAAAACCACCTAAACCTATTTCAAGAGGACTTAACAGTTCAGTTTTTAAAACAAAATTTTTATGTGGATAACCTCATTGGTTCCACGGTAACTGAAGAGGAATTGCTTGAAATTTACCAAATGTCACAACCCATAATGAAGCAAGGAAATTTTGGACTAAGAGAGTGGGTTTCTAATTCTCCTAAATTGAACAAATAACAAAAGACAACAATGGGAACATTCAGGGCCGGCCCTAGAATTGCTGGCGCCCCGGGCAAGCTAAACTTCGGCGCCCTTACAAGTATAATTTTAAAATTTGTTCACAATGAGGAAAAACTACAAATGTAGGAATAAAGAGTTTATTACAATTAACGATATTCACTCAAAGTACAACTAAACATTCTCAAAATGGAACCATGTATGAAAATATGAGAGACAATGTTGCCACTTTTGTCTGAGGGTAAATCCACAAAAAAATGTAAAAATTCCACAAAGTGGCAAAATTTATGAGATATTAAAGGATGGCAGCGCTGCCAGGCGTATGTAATTTGTGCTCAACGCTCACCTACGTGGCCACATCAACCCATGTGACATGTCATCCCATGTCGGGCCAAGCTGGTACTAATGCTATTGGCTAATATAACGTCATAATCCTTGAAAATTTGACTCCACATCAGGAAATTTTCACATTTGACTCTTTTATTTCATTTTATTTTATTTATTTATTTTTCTATTTTTCCCTTTGTATTTGGAAGATCCCAAACACATGACGTGGCGCCCCTTAGCACGTGGCGCCCCGGGCAACTGCCCGAGTTGCCGGTACCTTGAGCCGGCCCTGGGAACATTGAACCAAACAATTACACAAAAACACTTGGAATGCTTTGGTTTTTAAAACAGAATTCCGAACACGATGACACTTTGCACAAAGAGTTATAACTTAAATCCAAATGCCAATACAAAAAGACAAGTGCTTTCAGAATCATCCAAAATTTTTGACCCCATTGGATTATATTTACCAGCAACCATAAGATCCAAAATCCTTTTGCAAGACTTATGGAAAAAGAAAATTGATTGGGATGAACCACTTTCAGTGGAAGACCAACTTCATTGGAAAAAATTAGCCGCAGACTTGAACAAAGTTCAAGACATCTACGTACCAAGATGTGCTGGCTACAGATTGAAATCTCAAACACTACACATTTTTACAGATGCCAGCACACAAGCTTACGGGTGTTGTGCCTATTTAACAAGTGAAAATGAAAGTAACTTGGTTTATTCAAAGGCAAAAGTGGCACCCTTAAACCAAAAGAAAACTGTACCACAACTTGAATTATTAGCTGTCTCATTGGGAGTTAAAACAGCAGACTTTCTCTCACAAGTGTATAAAGAAGTTGACATAACAGACATTTACTTATGGACAGACAGTCAAATTTGTCTAACATGGGTGACCAACACAGATACAACTTCTTGCAAAAACATATTTGTGAAAAACAGACTAAGAGAAATCAAAACTGCAAACACATCCCTTGGTATCAAATTTTGGTACATAAAAACAAAAAAGAATCCTGCAGACTTTTTGACAAGAGGGCTCTCTTACAAACTGTTGAAAACAAATAAAATCTGGTATGAAGGGCCTGAATGGCTAACATGTGAGGATCTTTGGCCAGCCAAAGTAGTTAACCTCACGCTCAACTCTACGACAACTGAAAAGATCACTGAGGACAAACCTATATTTGACTATAAACATTATTCAGACCTCAACAAACTCTTGAGAATTAAGTCTATTGCTGCAAGTTTGTCAATAGCTACCTTCTCAAACACTGTCCTCAAAAGGCCTTTTCTAACTTAACAGAAACTGCAACAAAACACTGGCTCAAACAGATACAAGCTTCAGAATTTGACAAGGAGTTGAAGTATCTTAGGGCCAGTAACACATTAAACAAAGGAATTCCTTCACTTGTCATGGATCTAAATCTGTACCTGGATACAGAGGGTTTGATAAGGTGTAAAGGAAGGCTTAACAAGTCAACTTTGACTTACAACTCTAAGCACCCAATTCTTCTTCCGAGGAGGAATCACTTCACAAATCTCATCATCAGGGATACCCACAACAAAATACACCACATGGGGGTCCAACAAACCCTGATGGAGCTGAGAAAAACTTACTGGCTACCAAAGGGTAGAACTGAAACAAAGAAAATTTTAAACATATGCATTCCTTGTAAACGTATCCATTCACGACCCTTTAAGACCCCAAGCCAGGGCCGGATTAAGACCTTTAGAGGCCCTAAGCACTTAAAAGAGTTTGGTGCCCCATATATATGTAATTCAAAATATAAACAAAAATAAACCATAAAATAAAATTTTATTTTTTGAAATGAAACAAAACTTACAGTAAGATGGAAAATAATGTTTATTTTTGTATACTTCCACTTCATTTATATTTGAAAAGTTTTCTCCTACTTTTTTTAATTGCAGTCTTTGATCAGATCCTCAAAACTAATCTTACGTAACACATCTGCTTCTATACTTAGTAGAGATAAGGTATCCAGCCTGCCTTGTTGCATAGTTGTTCTGTTGGTATTTTTAATATACTTCAACTGAGAAAATGAACGCTCAGCTGAGCAATTTGTGACCATTAATGTTGAAAATATACGAAAGGCAATTTCTACATTTGGGAAGGCACACTCAATATTGTCTTCTACAATTATTTTATAAAGTTCAGCATGACTGAATCTTGTTTTTACATTTACTATAGCACACGAAAATATTTAATCTATATGTATTTTTAATATGGCGCTCAAAGATTTGATATAAACAAAATAATAACGCAAAGCGTAAAGTGTGTGATTACAACGAAATATATTTATTCTCTCAAAAGGGTTGTTGTTCACTACAAATTCAAACAATGAAAAAAAATAAATACTATATATGAATATATATAATTCAGTTTTCAACAGCTTATAGGCTATAAGCCGCGATTATAATAGTATAATAAATCCATGGTAAATCCGACAATGGAAAATTTCTGTGGTGCCCCCCTTCCCTTGATGCCCTAAGCACGGGCTTATTTTGCTTAATGGTTAATCCGGCCCTGCCCCAAGCCCTCCAGACCTACCTGTGGAACGAGTAACATTTACTCGGCCATTTGAAACCACGGGTATTGACTACACTGGAGCGGTAAATGTGAGTTTTGGAGACAAAATGGATTCAAAGGAATACAAAGCGTACATTGTACTCTTCACCTGTGCTGCCACACGTGCCATATGTCTAGACATAGTAAAAGATCTGACAGCAGAAGCTTTTATTGCTGCTTTCAGACGATTTTGTGCACACAATTCTGTACCCAAAACTATATGGTCAGACAATGCCACATACTTCAAATCTGGTCAGGGCCGGATTTTCCAATAGGCAACATAGGCCATTGGCCTAGGGCCCACCAGTAACTGGGGGCCCACTGGGGACCTCCTACAATCCCTTGACACAAACAGTATCATTGACAAATTTGCCATAGAAAAAAGCAGGAAAAAGTCATTTTGAACTTCACATAGTTGTGCTTGCAAAATTTATTATGCTTCAGTTTCATTGTATTTTTCCATCATTCCTATGTGTAAGATGTACATGATATGGAACTTGATTTACTTTGATGTACTTGATATGGAACTAATTTGATTAAAAATTATTAATGTGTAATGTATTACATTATGTTGTAATTCTTATTGCAAAATTTTTTTTACATTACAATATTACGATATATATATATATATATATATATATAATATTTTTTTTTGGGGGGGCACTGATAAGGTTTGGCCTAGGGCCCACAAGCAAGTAAATCTGGCCCTGAATCTGGTGAAAGAATTATTCATCAGATTTGTGACAGTGAAACAGTACAAACTCATTTAATCAAACACAATATAACCTGGAAGTACATTCCTGTTAATACACCATGGTATGGTTCCATTTGGGAAAGAAACATACAGACTGTAAAGAACTGCCTTAAAAAGACTATTGGGACCAAACATCTACAACTTTTTGAACTCATGACTATTCTGTCAGAAATTGAAAATGTTGTCAACAACAGACCATTAACTTCTGTGGGAGATGGTATTAATGAGCCAGAACCACTCACACCAAACCACCTAATTAAGGGAGAAACAGTAAACATGTTACCAGAATCTGAACATAACAGTACAGAGGATCCAGATTGGGTAATAGGCAGGGCCGGCGCTAGGAAGTGCGGGGCCCAATTAGAAAATTGTTAGCGCCTAGCGGGGCCCTCTACCCGTTGTCGTTTCAAAATTGGAGTGACAAGAAATTTCGCTAGAGCACCTCTTTGTTTTTCATTTTCAGCTGCCTTAGCCTTGGCCAGTGCTCGTTTCTGATTGCCGCTCAAATACTTTCGCCCTTTGTCTCTATCTCTGCTTGTGCTTGCCATGATGACGATGATGTAAGGGCTTTTTCAATTACTTTTCTTTTAAAAAAGCTAAACGGCGACGATAAACTGAAATTACAAAACAAAAAAAACAAAATCATTCACAATAAAGACTCCCTGGCACTGAAAAATAATAAAGATGTGCATGTATGCATCTAATGATTAAAGCAAAAGATTTCATGATTTTTAAAAGCCTGGGAGTAAGAAGAAAAGTGCAGGGGGCAAAAGAACAAGCTCTAGTAAATAGAAATGTAAATGCTCTCTATGATAATGAGGCAAAAACTAGTTAATTTAATATGTAGGATCTACTTACCACCACGTTTCTCTGTTACATGCAGGCTTAAGACACTTCAAGTTTGCAGTTTGGACATATAAACAATTTGGACATATTTAACAAACAACACAACTTTACATTCCAAGCTTTATGTTATATAATCTCATTAACAGCGCTCTTTCTGTGTTGAGGGTTTGAATATCGTCCACAAATTACCTTTTTTTTAAAAAAGCTAAACGGCGACGATAAACTGAAATTACAAAACAAATAAACAAACGATTAGCAATAAAACATTGAAACATAGATATACGAGGACGGACTGAATAGTTTCACTGCCTTCACAGTAACAAGAAACTTCGTGCACACTGGACACTCATTAATTCATCATAGCGTCCCCCACTCGAGCGCGAGCGCGGGGTCCCCTCGGGGCGCGGGGCCCAATTTGAACAAATCGGTCTAATCGGCTTAAAACCGGCCCTGGTAATAGGACACAAAGAACTCAACACAAAATACCAACATTTGACACAAATCAAAACTCAATTTATAACAAAATGGAGAGAAGAATACTTAACAAGTCTTAGAGAAAGACATAAACAATTAACAAAACAAAATTGGAATGATTCAGTCAAAATTGGGGACATTGTGTTGATACATGACAAGACACCAAGACAACATTGGTCAATGGGAAAAGTCTTGGAACTCAAAACTGGTGAAGACGAAGTTACCAGGGTTGTAAAACTGAAAACAGCAACTGGTGAAACCACCAGAGATATCACATTACTATATCCTTTGGAGTGTGGGGCTAAATTAGAACCATTACCCCAAAGGATGGATCAGGATACTATTGGGGAGGAATCTCTCAATGTACCTGATGTAACTCAGACTAAACCAGACAGGCCTCAAAGAGAGACTGCTTTGAAAGCCAGAAAACTTTTACAAGAAAAAATTAAGACTGGTGACTTATAAACCTTACACAAATTGAGCAAAGTTAAAATGCTTAATAACTTTACTTTAATTCCATAAATTTCCTATACCTAAAGGGAGTCAAACTGATTGACATAACTTTAACTAAACTTGAGAAGTTGGCCTCTTGAACTTTTATATTTAAATAGGTCTTGAGTAACCTTTCTCTTCCTAAATTCCTACTTCATTCTTTTAATCCATTTTTTACATGTTTTAACACAGTTTGTCAAAAAATTTGATCTATAACATACAAATTTTTCTCCGGCCCCCCCCCCCCCAGTATATGGAAAAACTATACGCGCTCACAACATAGTATCATATGTGGTACCTTTATTTCATAATTAAATATAAATTATTAATTAATTGAATTAAATATCTATACAAAATTGCCTCGGGATTGGCGACATAGCCTATTGGGAATGAAATAATTGCCATACGTACAAAGAACCTGTATGTATGAATCGAGCCTCACATAGCAACAAGAAACCAATTTATTGTTTAGTGTACCACAGAGAAGTAGACCAAACAAAATTTTGCCAGATCGGCAAATAATGAAAATACAACGCGAAGGAGCGAAGGAACGGCTCTCAGAGCTGTTTATTGTACAGCGAACGCTTTAAACAGGGAGGATGTGCTTTTGTCTTCCCTAAAGTTCTGAGTGAATTCCTTATAATAAACTTAATAACAAAAAAAAACCCAGAGGATAGGCCTATACCTTTAAGTGTTTATATTGTGACTGCCTATATTAATTACATCAAGTTAACTCATCGCGTAACTCCATCGTGGCGACCCTACACCGAAAACGATCGTGACGCCCTACATCGAAGCAAACTAAGGCCCAGCAAAAATAAGGTGGGACAATTTCTTTTCGTTCACATGTAGGCATCTAAAATCCCGACGCTAAAATTACCATAAACAATTAAATATAAAGAGGTCCTTTAAAGACCTACATATTCATAACTCTCTAACGAAAAAACATAGGGCTTTTGTCGTTTAACTCTCCACTGAAATCTGTTGGAAATTTCCAACGGATGAGGGTATCAGGCAATCAACCCATAGCCCTAGATAGTTTTTTCACACCGACTATAGAAATCTTGAATTCCGCCATGAAACTGGTGACCATTCTAGCCGGACTTCATGCCCCTAAATGAAATGATCAGCTGAGTCGTTTTTAAAATTTCGGATGATAACCAGAATAACCTTTTACAAATAGTGCAACCAGTAACAATTATTTTTCAACATCTGCTGTCAGTATTATCATTATGTGTGCTATTATCCTCGGTATATTTGTAGTGAAAAGACTATTCTCGCAATGGCAAAGATAAAAAAAACATTGTACTGTACTATGTCAAACTATTTATGCACGGCCAAGAGTGCGTCCTCGTACTGCCTGAACTAGACTTAACCACCACGACTTGTGTTGTGCATATAAATCTGTATTATAAAAACCATTAGTTATCATCTAGTTAGAATTAGTTAGGCTATTATATTATTGTATTAATATCATTCTAGAGAGGAGAGCCCTGTAAAAATGAACAATGAATAATTTTTATATTCATATATTCTTATAGTCTTGTTTTCATTTTTGCATATAGGGTCCAAGTTCGCATAACGCTGACGCAAGTTCGGATAAATTTTTTTATTTTCTTTCTATTTTATTTTTGCTGAATAGTTAATGAATTATTTCTTTTTAAATTACTTAATCATTTTTTTTAGATTTAGCTTAATAATGTAATCTTGTTAAATTCTGCAATGTTCATTCTCTTTATACATTCTCTCTTCGTTGTAAAAGATGAAGTCATGCCTTGCTTAACACCTAATCTTAAATTTTAAGCACTTAATTTTGGCTCACATGCATGTTTAATTTTAATCAATAATAAAATGCATATTTCAATTTCCGTTTTTAGTTAACTCGGCAGATCATGATAACATCAGATCTGTCAAGATGCAGTTTAAAATAAAAATATGGCTTCATCTTCAAATATCTTTCTTATCTGTCTAGACATTGCTACAGCTAAAATATTTACCTTATCTTTAAATATTTTGAAAAATAATTCACCCTAATGAGAATAAAAAACAAAACAGGTCAGTATTACATAATAATGATGTCATTAAATTTTAGGTATATAAACATGTAGAATTTTTCCATTGTTCATTCTGATTCTGATTTGTCTGATCTGACTTAGAGGCTGAGCATTACCTGTAACATTTTAGCAGTAAACTGCAGTAAGAGAATATCTTTGTCTTCTCCTTCGAGCCTTGCTCTTTTCAAAGAACTTAGTCTTAAAATACAGAAAAATAAGTTTCCGATACGCTACAAGAAGAATCGGGGAACCTTCAGAGAATTTAGTAAGCTTCACAGAATTCTCTGATTCACTACAAGAAGAAATCGGAGAGCAATATAAGAGAAACTACTGCGATTCCCTATGGGCCTATACGGTACCAGGTACTCTAGAGTAGCAAATCCGTTGCTGCCACCTAACCAGAACCCCCGTCAACTTCGAACTGCCCAAGGCCATAGATGGAGCGTGGTTAATATATATATATATATATATATATATATATATATATATATATATTATATATATATATATATATATATATGTGTGTGTGTGTGTGTGTGTGTGTGTGTATATATATATATATTGGTAGAACACATCCACCCAAACAAGTGACGAAAAGAGGGTTTTCTGGTGTATTTCATGCTGTTTCAATTGAATCTGACCTTAATTTTTGGCGCAAATGCACCGTTATGGAGATATCCCCCCTCCCAGGGCTTTGAAGAGGGGAACTGTGGGCTGAAAAGGCCAGAATAAATTGAAACAGCATGAAATACACCATAAAAACATTTTCGTCAGTAATATTCACGGCAAAAGTAACCTAACCTGGTACTACTTACCTTTCCGGGTCCCGACAATGACCCAACCTTACCTTTCCGGTATAATCAGTGGCGGATTATCAATGAGGCTATTGAGGCTGAAGCCTCGGGCTCCCCAATCAACTGAGTTTCGATGATATAATTCGAGATTTCGCAAACTATTTTGATTAAATATGACAGAGTACACAAACTGATAAATTCCGTTTTATTTTGTTTTATAGGCCCTAGAGTAAAGTTTGTTTAGTACTGTTTGGTTTTGGCAAACGGCAAAATACACTGTGTTAAGGTTCTTTTACGTTTGTTTCTCAATTAGCCTGAGCACCGTACATATAATTCGTGTAAATGTACTATGTGCTGTACATGTATTGTTAATAAAAAGCTATAGAAAACGGCCCCCATATTCTTCATTGCCCCGGGGCCCCGAGGTGTCTTAATCCGCCTCTGGGTATAATCCCTTTTGGTTTTGGCAAACGGCAAAATACACTGTGTTAAGGTTCTTTTACGTTTGTTTCTCTTTAAAACTAACGAAAATAACGCAACTTAACATGGTAAAAATTTTATAGCAGGCACACTAGGGGCCCTTCGGCCCATCTGGGTGGCTTCACTGTTAATATAAACAAACCATAAATACAAAATCAAGATACAATTGATCTCTGCAAATTACAGATTGTCACACATCTGCTAGCTGTACATTAACTTCAAAACTTTGGATCTTGTGGATCATTCGTTAATACCACTACCGTACTAATTTTAAACATCATATCTCAGGTTGTCTATGGTTCACATATGACTACATGTATATAGCTATAACCTGAATAATACAAGTTCTACAATTAAGATAAAAGGAGTAGGTGGGACTGTAAAGACTGTATAGAGTATTTGAATGTACACCCATTCAGGGTCTCCCATTTAAAGGTGTCTGTGAGGTAAGTGAACATAATGAGTCTTTCATACATCACTGTGCTATGGGGGACACCGCTCAGCAGAGAAATCTCTTTAAATGGGGAGGGTATAAAGACAGAGAGTATCCCCTAATCCAAGATGCTGCCTCCCTACATCCCATCACTCTGTGTGGGTGATGAGATTTACCCAAATTGTCGAGGGCATACAGTTGACTTAACCGGGCATGGGTACCCCATAATGAATTCGGGACCCAGAAAGGTAAATAACACCCCTAACCTAACCTAGGCCTAGATGACGTCCCACTCGGACTTGGAGCTTCCACCAGAGACAGCCATTCTAAAGCAACTGTTGAATTAAAATTTCAACTGCCGGACCTGCGCGGGAGTATCACGTGACAACTGGGCAGCCGCTGATTGGCTGATGAACATAAGAAATTTTTATAGTGGGCACACTAGGGGCCACTTCGGCCCATCGAGGTGGCTCCACTATGTAAAAACTGCCTGTACATTGGCAATAACCAACGGGACGAGATGGTTTGACTAGTGAATAATGGCGCCAAAATTTAATAATCTCGATAAATAGGAATTTCCGCCAAAATTAGTAGAGAATAAAGTATTCTTGTTTTTATTTTTCGCTCTATCTCGCTGTATAAATATCACTATCAAGTTTAGTAGATGTGCTCTACCGAATCTTAACCTCCCGTTATATTTTTCGTGTTCTCCATTTTCTATTATAGGGGCTCATTTTCATTCTCCACACTCTCAATTCAGTATGATACCCCCACTGCCACTGATTCATGTCCCAACTATATAGAGATAAATTTTGGTTGGACAAAGGATGTAAATTGAACAACCAATCAACTACTCTACCATACTCCTCTTTGAAGATAAACAACAACAGCAAAAGTACTTTTGAAAATGTCAGGGAGCCTAAAAATTAACATTAATCGTAAATATGTGTCCAGGAAAATAAATGTTGTGAGGTGGAAACCTGCTTATTCTCTCAGTGATAAGGCAAATATATTTGTGACTGGGTCATGGGATGATGAGGTATGTTTGAAAAAACTATATAGGGCTATGGGTTGATTGCCTGTTACCCTCATCCGTTGGAAATTTCGGTAAATTTATAGTATTACACCCGTCTCCCTTTGGAGGTGAAATTCATGTTTTTCCTATGGTTTTTGATGTGTTTTAAACGAATCTGACCTTCAAAACCGTCGGAAATGACTCGTTTTTGAGATTACCCCCCCCCCCCCCCCCAGCCGGCAATGTGGGGGAAATCACAGAAAACTAGTCATTTCCGACGGTTTTGAAGGTCAGATTCGTTCAAAAACCATAGGAAAAATAAATTTCGGTAGGTAATTATTCGTTTTAGTGCTTTTTCTCCTCTCTGAACCAAAACATTTTTCTGGTTTTTGAGAAATTTTAAAATTGAAAATTTCTCAAAATTGGCTCATTTCCCAAAGAAACGAAGTTCAGATTTGAACATATCATGGTTAATATTCGTTTTAATGCTTTGTTCGTTTTTGATAGGAGACATTCTATGACAATTTAACATATAAATTCGTATTCAGGACACCTTGAAACCTCAGGGAAACTGATAAAAATCAAGGAAATGTAATAATTATTTTTTATGGAAAAAAAAAAAATTGACGTAAAAAGCAGCTATTATAGGCTATTGACAGTGTTTAGCTCTTAACGCTGTTAAAATTTAACTGATCGTCGTCCTCTCCAGTTTTATGGGGAGATCTCGTGGCAAAATTAGGAAACATAGGTCAAATCAGCCAATTAAATCTGGTTTTTGTTTCGCGTGACCTTATCCGACCAATCAGAGATGTATATTATTATTATTATTGCACAAGATTGACTAGGGACGAGCGCGGCAAAAAAAAAAAGTGTTCCTTCTCTGTTTCCCGTAGAAAAGGCACGTGGGTTGAAAAATCCTACCTCAAACTGTGGCAAAACTTATTGTACGTTGGGTTATTCTTGACAAAGCTAGATGCATAGCTCTATTTAGCGTTGGCTTCCGAAAGTGCAGTTAATTGGAGGAGTTTTTGCTTTGATGTCTGTGAGCATTGGCTAGGGCGGCCTAAGCCAATAAGTTCAAATTTGTGGGCCTGGTAAAATTGTCTATTTATTCCTGTTGGTTGCCGCTCATTTGTATAAACACCCCAATGCTGCTATTGAAGGTTAGAAATTGTGAAAAAATATGGGTTAGGTTAAGTTAGGTTAGGTCTGAACCAAAACATATTTTTCTGGTGTTTTTTGGTGTGATTTGTTCAAATCTGAACTTCGTTTCTTTGGGAAATGAGCCGTTTTTGAGAAATTTTCAATTTTAAAATTTCTCAAAATTGGCTAATTTCCCAAAGAAACGAAGTTCAGATTTGAACAAATCACACCAGAAAATACCAGAAAAATATGTTTTGGTTCAGAAAGGAGAAAAATCACTAAAACGAATAATTACCTACGGTACCCAAATCACACCAAAAAACACCAGAAAAATGTGTTTTGGTTCAGACCTAACCTAACCTAACCCGTATTTTTTCACAATTTCTTACCTTAAATAGCACTGTTGGGGTGTTTATACAAATCAGCGGCGACCAACATGAATTTGTGGAGACGTTGTTGAGAGGGATATTCACGGTTAAACAAGTACCATGCAAGATACTTTGAATAGGACTGGGTTTTGTTGCCAGACCATAATATCCAGCTCTTCACGTCTTTCCAACAACGCTCAATATTTTGAATGTGAATGGTGTCTTCCACGAACCGCTGTGAATGGTTGACTGTCTGGTGAATGTAGCCTAGATTTCTGAGTTGAGAATATGCACGTCACTCGTTGGAATAGATTGTAGTCCCAGGCCTAATATGTTGCTGGATCAGGCGAACAAGAGTTGTTGCGTCTCTCTGAGGAACCGCAAACAACAGTAGTTTTTTGGAACTGTTCCAATGTACCAAAAACCCAGGTACCGCCAATATTTCTTTTCCGTCCGTATTTAGACCTGCCAAATTTTGACTCGTCAATCTCGATAATTTTGACAGGCCCACCAATTTGAACTTGCTGGCCTAGCCAATGCTTACAGACTTCGAAGCAAAAACTCCTCCAATTAACCGCGCTCGTCCCTAGTCAATCTTGTGCAATAATATTGATCAGCAACTTCTCTATAATTACATTCATGACCACACTGCGGACAAATAACATGAGTAGGTAAAACACTGTGACTCGTAAAGAAAACTTCAGCACTATCTTCTTTCTTATAAATATCTTGTATTAATTGATAGTAATCCAAATCACAACCTCCACAAACCATAGTGAAAAGCAAACTGAAAAAGCATTTTGGAATGAGTATGCATTATGAGAGATTCAAAATGTATGTCTGATTGGTCGGATAAGGTCACGTGAAACAAAAACCAGATTTAATTGGCTGATTTGACCTATGTTTCCTAATTTTGCCACGAGATGTCTCCCCATAAAACTGGAGAGGATGAAGACTGGCAAAATTTTAATCAGCGGAAAGAGCTAAACACTCGGTCAATGGCCTATAATGGCTGCTTTTTACGTCTAAATTTTTTTTTTTCCCATAAAAAATAATTATTATATTTCCTTGATTTTTATCAGTTTCCCTGAGGTTTCAAAGTGTCCTGAATACAAATTTATGTTAAATTGTCATAGAAGTTCATTTTTGATAGAAAGAGATAAAAGTATTAAAACGAATATTAACCCAAATTTCACCTTCAAAATTGACCTGACCTAACCTATCCTAACCTAAAAGAAAAACAGGAATTACCTTTAAAATCTAAGACAGAATAATCACAGTAGCGTCGGTAGGGGTGAGTTGAGCACCCCCGACTGCCTGGGGCGAGTTGATCCAGGGGCTCCCAATTCCTAAAAAAAATTAAATCATGAAAGATGGATATACATGTTGAAAGTTTAAGTCTTGTACTATAACACCACAACAGGTTGTTGAGTTGAATTAAAAACAAACCTGTTTTACTGAGGTTCAAAATGATCCTATGGTTTTGCACCTCAAAAAAATTTTGAGCCAGAAAAACAGTTTTTTTCAAATTTGCCTGGCAACACTATTTTCAATGTCACTGTCTGGAAATTTGAAGTGAATGTAGGGAAAGGTTTATATTGTTAAATTTTAGGAGCCAAAATGGTATATCAGTCCAAACATTAAGTTGGTGTTGACTTTGGTAATGGCTCAACTCACCCCAGGCATTTCTGGTACCATGGGGTGAGTTGAGCCTTTGTTTCTCAGTTACAAAAATCCTAGTTTGGATGCCATTATGATGTTAATGCATTTATTTTCTTTGCAGATATATTGTTTTCTATGCAAATAAGCTAGCTTGGTGCAGTGCACAGTAAGAAAGGTAAAATGCCTCGCACTTACCAGAGAAAAAGATCCAGTTCATAAAGATAAGCTCATTGCTGCAATTAAAGCTGTGAAAGATGATGGCTTTAGTGTCAGAGCAGCTGCTGCGCAATACAAAGTGGATAGGATGACTTCAGAGAAGGTTGGACAGACCTGAGCCACGCCCTTCACCCTCAAAGAAATTGGGAGGCCAACTGTCTCTTCCTCGTGAGGCTGAACAGGAGCTTGCCCAATGCATAAAGATCAAAGCCCAATGGGGATTTGGGCAAACGAGGAAGGAAGTGCAAACCATCGTCCAGAGCTATGTGAAGTCCAACATCGATAGTGACACTACTGTTGGCAATCACTTACGTAAATATTGCAAATTCAAGGATGGTTTGCCTGGGGATGACTGGCTCACAGGCTTCATGAGGAGGTATGGACTCTCGGTTAAGATTCCTTCAGCTCTGGAGAAAACTAGAAAAACAGCAGCTAGTAACCCAGAAATAATTTGAGTATTTTAACAATGTCAAAAAACAAATGAGGAACCTAAACATTGAAGGGCGCCCAGAATGTGTATGGAATATTGATGAAACCTGTTTGTTCACTGACCCACAAAAGACAAAAATCATTTCACCTGCAGGTGAGAAAGCATCACGTGTAACGGCAACCTCCGGCAGGGAAGCAACTACAGTCATGGATGGCTGGAATATCTGCTGCTAGAGAGAAGCTCCCACCATTCATTGTCTTCAAAGGCAAGAAGTTCTGGAGCACATGGCGAGGGTCTAAGCCTTACCCTGGGACGCATTATGCCTTCTCGGACAATGGGTGGATGGTGAGTGAGGTGTTTGCTGCATGGTTTGAGGTGTTCTGCAAGAAAGTGACACAGCGACCGCTGCTGTTGGTGTATGATGGGCATGCCACTCACCTAACCTCTGCAGTAATAAATAAGGCATGAACACAGGGTGTCACAATAATAAAGCTTCCACCCCACACCACAGACATGTTGCAACCACTTGATGTATGTTGTTTCCACCCCATGAAAGTGAAATGGGATGCCAGGATTGCAGCATGGCAAGCCTCACACTTTGCCAGAAGGATGACGAAGGCGGAGTTCGTGGACTTAGTTGGGGAAGTGTGGGATGAATGCTTCTCAATGAAGAATATCACCACTGCCTTTCAGAAAACTGGGTTGTACCCAGTAGACCCAACTAAGTACCCCACTAGCAAGTTCAACCCTGAATTGCTTGAGCTGTACAAAGCTGTCCATGATCCACCAACTGTTCCTCCTCAGCCTGCAACTCCAAGGAAAACTCCTGAACCAAGTTGTCCTGCAGAGCCTCTTCCTTCAACATCTGGCACCAGCAGATCTTTCCAGCAACTGATGGTGGATGTTTTCATAAGGCCTGTCAGCTCAACACCAGAAGCACAAGTAAAGCCAACTCGACGGGCATTAGACTTCCACAGCAGAGTGATAACAGATGCTGAGTACTTGGTAGAGATTGAAGAAAAGGAAAGGCAGAGAGCTCAGAAAGCAAAAAAGGTTATAAGCAAGGAGCCAGCTCAAAGGAAACAAAAGACTGTGCCAACAGAGGAGCCAAGCATTAGTGGCACCGATTCAGAAGGCAGTGATGATGTGGACAGTGTATCAGTTTATTCAGAAGATGCAGATGATGAGGGTGAGGAACTGAAAAGTGTAGTGATGTTTGATCAGAAAAACTATGAAGAACAGCAGAAATTAAAAAACATAAGCATCGAAAAATACTATGCAGTGGACTATGGTGATGCATGTTACATAGGGAGAGTGTTAAAATGTTCTAAGAACTGTTTAACTTTTAAGTTTCTCAAAAGAAGTGTTGATGATAAATACGATTGGCCAGTGCGGGATGACATTGATGAAAAGGTTGACCTGACATATGTCTTCTGTGGCCCTATAAAGCTGAAGGGGACAACACCTTTCCATATTGTAGGCCTGGACCATTCTTTCCAGGCCTACAAAAAGGCCAAGAAACAATAGACAAACAATATGTTACATAGCTATGAATATGTTAATAGTTATGTAGCTAGTCTTCCTAGTGTTAGCTAATTTTAGTTTTAAAAAGTTACTCACTCTCACAAACGAAACCATGCTCAACTCACCCCCCTGGACTGGCTCAACTCACCCACTTTTTCCATTTTTATGATTAATATTAGAATTAGCCTATCACCCCTACAGCATAGTATAAATCATTTAGTAACTATCCTTCCATGAAACCATCAGACATGTATGATAGGTATTATAGGTATGGCATAGAAATAGGTAAATTGGCGGCTCAACTCACCCCTACTGACGCTACCGTCTTTTCTTCATTTTAAGCACAACGTAACTTTTTCTACAACGCCACAGTTTCTGGTCTTGACGATATGTGCACTCCATTTTACAATGTGGACACTTCACTACTGTCAGTAGAACACTGTGAGCATGCAGAAACTCAACACTTTTTTCTAAATTTTCGTAGAAAGCGACAATACAGCGGTAATAATCAAACAAGCATGTGTCATACGAAGCCACTCCGGTAGCAAAGTAATTCGAAATGGATGGAGCGCAGTAATTGGGCAGACATGTAACAGTCACACAAATGGACGTACGAACACACAAACGAACATACAAACACACACTAGATACACACCAAAAAAATGTTTTTATCTCGAAAATGAAGCATTTGCGACAGAAATGCTATAGAAGGAAAGTCTTAGAATTAAAAAATCTACTTAATGAACATATAATAATTGCTGGACATTAGACGGGTGTAATACTATAATACTGAAATTTCCAGCAGATTTTAGTGGAGAGTTACCGACAAAAACCCCATGTTTTTTAGTTATGTATGTGTAGATCTTTAAAGGACCTCATTAAATTTATTTGACTTCGGTATTTTAGTGCTGCCTGATGGTACTGAAAGAAATCAACTTGCCTTATTATTTCATTGGGCCTCGCTTCTGTAGATAATTATAGACAGTAGCAAATTGGATTGAAGAATGTTCCCTTTCTTTAAGCCAGAGTCCAGTTAAATTGGACTAGGTCTACATGGATCCCTGTTCTGAGTGGAGTCTCACAGGAGTCAGTACTTGGACCTCTACTTTTTATTATTTATATTTATATTAATGACTTGGAAAGGGGTCTAAATAGTAAAACCTCAATATTTGCAGATGATACAAAATTGGGATAAAATGTAAGATCTTGGTAATTGTATACAACATCCCCCTCACCTCAATTTTATGAAATTGACTTCACAATCAATGTAAAACCTTTATTTATAGCATGTAATTACTTTATTTTTGGAAACCAACCTAATCTAATCTAACCTATAAAAATGTATACTAGAAAAATGTATTTTTGACAAAAAAAGTGTGTAACTTAACATTATATCATTTGTATAATTTGTCTCGGGGGGTATGGGGGCTCTGCCCCTGTACCCTGAGACCTAAATTATACAAATGATAATGTAATATGTTAAGTTACGCACTTTTTTAGTCTTCATCTAGGGCACATGATGAATCAAGTTCTCAAAGTTGAAACCACATGAACAGCACGTCATAATTCTATCATAAACATGACCAAACTGAGGTATTACCCAAACTGAATCCAATTAGAAAAAAAAAAAAATAGCCAGAACAGAAACTAACCAACTAATTAAGTCACAGAGTAGCAAGAAAATAGCCTAATCAAAAAAATGTCATGTCAAATGGATATCGTTAATTAAATAATATATCCATAAATATGATTGACCGAAAAAATTTTGGTAATGGTTCAGAATATGGGCGCCACTTAAGCAAAATTTTGAAAAATACCAGAGACAAAGTTCTCTCATTAAAATACGTTGATTGCATATGTTGCATTTGTATAATTTAGGTCTCAGGGGTACGGGGGTAGAGCCCCCGTAAAGATCACGCATCACAAAGTGAACCCTGTACCGATCAATTTGTGATGCGTGATCTTTACGGGGGCTCTGCCCCGGTACCCCTGAGACCTAAATTATACAAATGATGGTAATTATTTGTTTTTTGACCCACTCTTTTTATAATGAGCAAACTTTTCTGGTCAATTTTGAGGTGTTCTGCACGAATCTGCCATCTGTTTCCTATGCAAGTACGTAGTTTTCGAGATGATGATATCTCGAAAACTACGCATTTGCATAGGAAACGGATGGCAGATTCGTGCAGAACACCTCAAAATTGACCAGAAAAGTTTGCATTTGTGCTGAACACAACCTAACCTACCATAATTTAACTTAACCTAACCAGTCACCTTATTTTGGAGGATATAGTTCTGCAATTGTAGTAAGGAAGTGATGCAGAACTGTAGAATCGTCAGGATGTTCTGACAGGAACAAGTATCATGCAAAATATTTCCAGTAATGAGGGTGTCTATTCCCAGCATGTAAAACCCACAATTTCACATCCTTCCACAAGCGTTCAATATTTTGCGTATGGATGGTGTGGTCTTGGGGATCCACAAAATTTTCACTATGATTAATTTGCTTATGCGTGTAGCCCTATCTTCATCGAGGCCAACAAGGCGGATTAGGTCTTCAAAATAAAGTTCACAAGATTGACACATCATGGTTCTAGAATGAAAATCACCAAACTAACGAGTAACAGAAAGAAGTAGGCAAAATCAAGAAAAAGTAGCCAAAAATAAACAAAGTAACCTATAGTTGAATGAAAATCTCCAAATAAGGTAGCCAAAACAAACAAATTAACTGAAATTTATATACCGTACATGCATATCAGAAAGTAGAAATTTTTTTTTTATAAAAAAGTACATTTTATACAAATTTGCACAAGATAATATTTATATTTTTGGTAATTATTTGTTTTTTGACCCAGTCTCTTTTTATAATCAGAGCAAACTTTTCTGGTCAATTTTGAGGTGTTCTGCATGAATCTGCCATCCGTTTCCTGCACAAATGTGGTTTTAGAGATATTGTCATCTTGAAAACTACGCATTTGCACAGGAAATGGATGGCAGTTTCGTACAAAACACCTTAAAATTAACCAGAAAAGTTTGCACTCGTCATTTTTGTTTAAACTAACAAATTTAAATGAAAGTATCATGACTTAACCTAACCAATCATCAAGGGCATACAGTTGACCTAACCGGTGTCACGTACTGAACTGTCTGCAAAACATTAGGACTGAGCAATTTGTGATGCATGATCTTTACGGGGGCTCTGCCCCCGTACCCCCCGAGACCTAAATTATACAAGTGATAATGTAATAACATGTGCCAACCTTGCATGGGTAGTCCGCTAAATTTCGCTTGCCCTTAAACTGAAATGAGACATATTTATTTTTAGGATTTTTTTTACGGCACCTAAAGACCTTCTGGTCTTTTCCTTAAAATACAAGCACTATTGCATTTAGGGCAGGTCACGGATGTCTTAATTATTCTGTGATTGAAAAAAAGGTCTAAACTCTTGTCTTCATCGAGGGCAATATGGCGGATCACGTCTTCAAAATCAAATATGCATAACTGACACGTCATACTTCTAGTTACAAAAAAATTGAACAGACGAACAATTGCTAAAAATGATTTATTTGTAAAACAGGACAAATTGAATTAGGTACACAGAAGTAGCCAGATTCACCAAAAATAAGAAATATTCACCAAATAGTCTGTCTATATATATATATATATATATATATATATATATATATGAAAAAACACCAAAATAGAAAATATATTTAAAAAAATATATTTTATACAAATTTGCACCAGATAATATATATATTTTCTTATTCGGTTTTGATTGGTTATTCAATATATATTGCTGTTATAGCTGGGTGTGACTGGGTCAAAAAACGAATAATAACCCAAATGATGATGTATGGTAATATGTTAAGTTATGCACTTTTTTAGTAATTTTCTAATTTCGTTTTTTTGACTATGCAACACATGCAATCAACATATTTTAATGAGAGAAACAACTTTGTCTCTGGTATTTTTCGAAATTTTGCTTAAGTGGCGCCTGTATTCTGAATGATTACCAAAATTTTTACTTAAAGGAAAGGTTTTATTTATTATTTTCTACGCATTGCAATAATTTTTTAGAAACTGAGGTGAGGAGGATATTGTATACAATTACCAAGATCTTTAACAGGTGCCATGAAAATGCAAAAGGACATTGATAAAGTAGTTGCTTGGCAGGTAGATGGGAGATGAAATTTAATGTGAAGTGTAAAGTTATGCATGTTGGTCATGACTCCAGAATTTGAGTATAACATGGATGGAAGTTGGATAAATAAAGAAGAATAGGAGAGAGATTTGGATGTCATTGTGAATCATGATCTGGCTACAGTTCCGTATTGCCCCCCACTATTTTTTTTTATTAAAAAAGTTTCGTATATATATTTTATTAAAAAATTGGTGCTTTTTGTTAATAAAAAAAACCCAGGCACATGTTATTACATTATCATTTGTATAATTTAGGTCTTGGGGGGGCGGGGGTATGGTGGTAGAGCCCCCGTAAAGATCATGCATCACAAATTGATTGGTGTAGGGTTTTTTTTTTTTGTATTTACGTATTAATGGGGGGCCACTACATATTGATGATTGATTAGGTTAAGTTGTAATATTTTCGTTAGTTGAAAATTTCTAATAGGGCCTACATATTTTTTAAATAGCAATTTTTTTAAAAATATTTTTACTCAGATAATTTACTCTCATGGCTGTCATACATATCAGAACATCTAGCAGAGTCAGGATTTCAACACTTTAAAGTTAACCACAAGTATAATTTTGTCAACCCAGAAACTGGTACTCACACACAGAGATTGAAAGGCTCTGGGGATGAGCTAAGTGGAGAAATAAAAAGCATCGAGGCACTGCATGCCATCACCTAGAGCAGAGCTTTCCAAACTGTGTGTCGCCAAATTTAGTTAATTATTTTCAATTTTTTTGTATTTTGAAAATTTTGACTTTTGTATCAACAAAATTGGCTACAAGATAAACCACCTACTGAAAAATTATCTGATATTTGATAACAGAAATTAATTAATGTGTCGTGAAAATTTTTATGCTTAAATAGTGTGTCACCAACGTGAAAAGTTTGGAAAGCTCTGACCTAGAGTCATATCTTGCTGAATTTATGTGGCGACAGTTGGTACATGATCACGATCCATTCAATTCCATTCTTAATGCTATTAAAAAATTTTGGCTTCCAGAAACAAATGTTTCTAATGTGTAACATGTATTAATCATTGTAAATATTTTAAAATATGTATTAGAAATTTTCAACTAATGAAAATATTACAACTTAACCTAACCAATCATCAATATGTTGTGGCCCCCCTGTTAATACATACGTACCATTTTTTTTTTGTGGCCAAACTACTTTATCCTTTATTTTCTATTTTTAATAGACTGTATCAAAATAACTTATAATCATAATGTTCAATAAAATCATATTTTGCGTGGGGGCAATACGGAACTGGCCCCCATGATTTTAAACCCACAATTCATTTACCTTGAAGCGCTTCTGCCTCAAAGGTGTGCTACTCCCATAAAGTCCGCTCAGTGCCTCCTTAGGTGGGGCCACAACAGGGTTGCCACCCTTCTTTTCTCTTGCTCCTGCCATACGATTTGGTCCCCTATTAAATTTGTGGGGGCTGCTCTGGCAGAGGAATTCCTTGGCACTGTCGGTTGGTCGGGTATGTTGGCTAAAAACATGTCCAAGTATTTTTTTAAAAGAATTTACTGGGACTGCGCTTATATCTCTAAGGTACTGAGGCAAGGAGTTAAACAGGTGAGAACCCTGCCTAGAGATACTATTATATTGAAGGATTTGAATCCTCCTCAGACTTTTTTGGTGGGAGGTGATGTTTTTGACACATTCTGCCAGTTCTTGTCAAGGTAGGTACAATTGGTTCAGTATTGGGGCCCCCCAGGTTCAGTATTGGGGCCCCCAATACTGACCCAATTGTGGTGGGTTTTTGGGTACCAACCCTGATTGGGGGTAACTAAAAGCCCTTCTAGAATTTTCCAGGTGTAGATTAGAATGTATCTCAAACCTCCTCTCTATGGAATAAAGGTAAAGGTCTCTGAGCCTATCCCAGTAGTTTAATTTGTTTTTACTCACCTGTTGCCCATCAGGTTGTTTAATATATGAGGTAAAGGTTCTTTGTAGGCCCTCAATTTTTTGCAATTCATCCTGTTTGTGGGGAAACCATAACTGAGAACAGTAGTCAATGCATGGAAGAACAAGTGATTTCCACAGGGTAAGCATGGTCATTAGGGTGTCCCATTTTGGATGAATCTCAGTTATTAATGTCCAGCCCTCTCCTATCATGACAAATGATGATTTAATGGTTCCATCTGATGCGTATTAAAAAAATGAATCATTTGATACCAAATTTATATAGGTTTGGCTTAAAAATTTTGTTTATATATGATTTTTTAAATATTTTTAAGGCATTTTATTAAAATTTTTAGTGTTTCTTTTGTTGCTTTCAAGTTTATTAAATAAATAAGGCAAATAAAAGAAAATTAATCATTTTCTGTCTAATTATTTATCAAACAAAAATGGTAAAAATAATAAAAATATCCCTCTTTTATGGACTAGAAAAACAAAAGCTTCCTTTACATAAGAAAAACTAAAAAATGAACAAACTTTCTTTTCATAAAAAATGACTAAAACTTCAACTAGGACAACATTTTTGATTCCTTACAGAAAGTAAAGATCAAATTTTGATACAAAGACATTACACAATTATAAAATTAAAAAAAGATGAGAAAAAATATAAAACAAGGGTACTTTTGCATTATCCTCCCAACACTAATTTTTTTTTTTTTTATAATGACGGCGGGCTGGTTTTACCGTAACCTAACCTAACGTAATACCAACACTAATTTTTTTTATAATGGAAAGAAAATAAAGTATCATAACCAAAACCAAACCAACATTATATAAAAAAATTAGTGTTGGGAGGATAATGCAAAAGAACCAAAACAAGTGCAATGAAAAAAAGAAGTACTAAACTCCATAAACCTAAAGTCTTCCTTTTAAAATAAAGAACTAAGAATTTACTTTCAATTTTTTTGAATGCGTGGCTTAATCTCTGACATAGTTGGTTAATGTTTTTTCTTGAATCAGGCACTTTGTCTATTGTCTTCAACCACCTGTAGCAGATATTATTTTTGTTTTTCATCTAGTGATCGAATTAGCATAATCTTCTATTAATTTAACACCTCGTTCAGCCGTGTCATTTACTACTTTCATATAGTGTACAAAATTACTCATTCTGTTGAAATCTTCATTCCATTTGTTTGCAAATTTTCTAAGCCAGTTACCAGAATAATTGGATAAATTCAAGAAGAGCCATGAGTTTGGCCTAGCTAGATCTGGAAGTCTCATGGAAGGGTTAAGTGTAGAAAATGTTGGTGGTCCTCGTTGGTTAGAAAATCCTTACTTTTCAAATTTCGATATTGATTTAGCAATTTTGGTCTTCAATTCACCACTTAAATTTTCTGAAAATAAAGAAAGCAGTACCATTTCTTCAGTAATATACCAGAGGTGGCGATCAAGGGCCTTAATAGCCTGGTTTGCTACTTCATCAATTTTCTTGTATGCTTGCAAGTCGTGATATAACTGCAGGTCATTTTCAGGTGCTTCAACTCCTTTTGTAGATGACACCCAAACTTTGATATATATCATTACTATAAATTTACATACTCTTTCCAGCTTATTCACCATATTTTCAGTGTAACTTGCTTGATCACCAAAGGCAAACATTTTTATACAATACATGATTGTAGCCATCCATCTAGCATGATGCGAGGCTCCAGGATGAAGCCAACGAATTCCTTTTGGTGGAGTTTGATTCAAAATCTGTAGGCATAACTCAGCACTTTCTTTATAATCCCCTCAAAGTAATACATTGCTCTTCATTTTGCAGGATTTCATAGATATTTTGTTACATCTTCAATTTTATTATTTAGGTATCTGTTTGATATTTCCAATGTTTTGTTTCTTGCTCGTATCTAAATTCTTCCATACAGTTTGTCTAAATTTTTGAAAAATTTCATGATCAGGTGATATTGATTTGCCAAATATTACTTTAAAAAAAATCACTCAAAATTCTTTCAAATATATGATGCCTGCATGTGCACTAGAGTATCCGCTGTCCTAATAAGTCTTCTAGTCTTTTGCAGGCACCATTGATCCAACTGGAATTTGATGCAGTTGTATCGAAAACCAAGGAGACCACTCTTCCTTCAAGGTTCCAATCCATAGCAGCTTCAAAAGTGGCTTGGGCTTGACAAAATCCAGCAGCATCAGGGATATCTGGAACCACTGAAATTTTGCCTTCCTTCACACTTGGCATTCCCAAAACTAAAATAGCCAACCATTCTTTCTTTTCACCTTCAATTCTGTAACTATTTTAGAATCCAAATGGAGTGAAGAGAAATTTGGAGGCTCAAAATCGATTTTCACTTTCTTAGATGTGTTCTCCCTAGTTTTCTTTTCTGCATTCCAAGAAGTTGTTCTGGACAGGCTGACTGTTTCTAAATCTATATCACAGGCAGAAAGCGCAGTAGCAGCAAAAGCTGTTCTTTGATTTAATGACAAAGTTTAATCTGTCAGCTATATTGCTAACTTTAGAAGACTTCATAATATTTTGACGCTTAGGACCTTTTTTCGCACTTGAAAGTTTAAATTCTGGATCATCTTGCTCTGATTCTGAAGACAAATTTTCTTAATAGACCATATTCATTTTAGATGTTCCAGGCATTGCTTTCCTTTATGATTCTTTTAGTTCACAGTTTTTATTTCTTGGATTCTTTCAGCTTTAGCTTTAGTCTTCTTTTTTCATATATTTTATCTAGACCTCCTAAGCACATTTCCCTTTCTCCTCTCTGATCTTCCAGAAATTTAACATCCCAAATTTTCGTTTCATTACTTCTTAGTGGATCTTTCATTATAATTTCTTCAGCGTTCTGAGAGCTGATGTCAAAAAGATTTTTAAAACCTGGTTAAATTCCTGAAGTTTATTGTTATAATTAGGATGTTCTGCAATTCGTGCAATAGTATCTCTCTCTTTAATTAAGTCCTTTAATAACTGTTTAGGTCTCGGATGACGCCCAACATCTTTAGAAGGTATACTGGCCAGGATCCAAAAACATTTAACTTTTTCCAAAACTACTTTTGTTTCCTCTACTAAGTTATTCCTCATGGAGTTTCTTTTTAGACTTAAAAAGTGACAAAGAACATCTCCATTTGAGGGAAAAAGTGCCCCCCTGTGTGGTTCCAAATGAGGAAGATCATCTCCAAGAACAGAATCATCACATTCCTCATCTTTTCTTAACTTTCATTCATTCGAAGCCATAGTTAATCATTAGGTAACTAGTTGACTAGCTAAAATCCTAAAAAAAAAATAAGAAAGTAAATAAAATTTTTTTTTAAGCCAAACCTATATAAATTTGGTATCAAATGATTCATTTTTTAATATGCATCGGATGAAACTATTTATAAGTGTCTCAAATTGAATTTATAGGCATAAAATCAAAAAAACTCAAATTTTTAAAAACATTTGACCCTAAAATTTTTGAATTGAGTGCTCAGGTGTCAAATTTTTTGATTTTGGTCTAAAAATTGGTTAGCATATTTAAATCATCATTTGTCACGATATGAGAGTTTGAGATTCGTCCAAAACAGGACACCCTAAATTGGTCATACTGTCCCTAGTTCTGAATGTCCTCAGTATATATCCTATTATACAGTATGATCTGTCCCTCTTGCAGACACCACGATATTGTCAAAATGACAGTTGATCGCATACAGAACAAGCTGGGTATCTGCTTCCTCATGTGCCACTCTTATGGGGTTCAGATTTGTTGTGCCACGAGAAGACCTAACATCCTGCTCATCTTCAAAACCACCTGCAACTATTATCTCCTTGTCTCTCGAAGCATGTAATGGAAGTTCCTCAGAGAAAGTGAGCCAGATTTGCCTTGTTTTCTGGTAAGGCCATAAAATTCATCCATGATTTTGGTAGTGGTACCTCTTGGCCATCAATTATGCGTCAGATTGGTCAAGTAGTCTTTGCACATGTGTTGCTTGTTCCTGCTTTTATAGATTCTTCTTGGTATCTGTCAGAAATGACATCTATATATTTATATGCCATTCCTGACTGGATGATTGACCTTGTTAATATATAAGCTAAATCTCCAAACATCTTGGCACCATCTGGCTTTCCAATCAAAAGCACACAAGCTTGTCCATCTATCAGTAGACATGCAGAGCTGCTGTTGAGGTCTAGTGTGTTGGGACACTCAATGTCTGAAGTCAAAATTTTGGTCAGCATTGCTTTGTTTCTTGTTCTCAAATTGCCATTCATTTCTGCCAAAGCAAGAGGAACAGGTAAAGTTCATGTTTCAGAATATTTTTTAAGTCCACTGTATGTCCAACTGCAAATGAGGTCACAAGACATTGCAGAAAAATGTTGATCTGCTTTGAGCACAATTTTCTTGTTCTTTTCCGTGCTGTATTGTACGACATCATAAAGGTTTCTAAATGTTTGGGGTTGGTTTTTCTTTATGGTATCATATATCGAATGTCCTCCTCGGGTTCATACGTGGGCATTGTTAAATTTTCATCAGTTTGTTCTGCCAGTTGAGATACAGCAACTCTGGTATATTTCAATGGTACAAGCAAGGTTTCTCTTTCAGTGAGTCCTCCTTGTGGTTGGACAAATGTAATTAAATCACCAACTTTAGACTGCAGTTTCTCTCTGAATGTTGTCTGATGACTGACAAAAGACCATGGTATCACAGGATTAGCATCTAGACAGTTGCACATAGCGATTCCAAACATCACTTAACTTGTGAACATGACCTTTTTCAGCTGCATAGCATAACTCTGAAGATAACCATATCAAGGGTAGATCTGGGTTGCACTCAGTCTTGTTTGGACTTTGTTGTGTTTCTTTTGAATGAGCTATAACATGGAAGATGATATTTTGCTTCAGCAGCAATAAGATCACTCACACCTGCCAGATGAAAGCAAAGTTTCTTGTCTAACTTAGCAGTCTCAAGGATGTCAGTGCTGGTCTTGAATGTCATGACTGAAGAAAGATGCTCTCTGGGGTTAGCCTTTTGAGAAAACAAACACAAATCCCAGTCTGTTGGGTTCATGGAACTGCATCGAAGAGGACCTTGCTGTGTAAACTGTACTGTTCTGCTGCATGTTGCTATGTCTTGTCCAGACTGAGTTGAGTCCAGCTGATCTTCAAGTCACTGAATTTTGTTTTTGTCTGTAAATTGAGAATAACAGTTTTTATGCCACATCAGAGAGGATGTACTATTGGATGAGAATGCTTGATCTAGCCGATCAATGACTTGAAATCACGTAATTTCTTTCTCCTCTCAGAGGCTCTTGTGATAGTTTCAATTCCTTGTTCACTTGCATTATGTAACCCATCACCTCCTTTTTGGCAGATAATGCATAAGCTAAAATCTACTGCTGAAGGTCTTTTAACTTCACCACAGGATCCATCCATCCATGTTCAGTGATGTTTATGATCTGGAAAGAAAAGAAAACACAAGTTGGAAATGTCTGTACACCAGCAATAGGACTGCTGTAATAATAAATTATTAAATTATAGTATTTATTTATTTATTTAAATTATAATATTAAGAATACAGGCAGTATTATGAGAATAATTAATCACATACTGGGGGTGAATATCATTCACACGCAATTAACAATAATCCACTATCAAATACATCACACATGTTGCTCTATACCTCAAAAAACCAACTGTAATTCCAACACAATTTCTCTGCACCTGACATTTCGCAGCATTCCTATGGCCAATCAGCGCACAGCATTTGCTCCTCCTTCCCAGCACGCATTCCATTTCGCAGAGGTGACGCCAGTTACAATGTTTCATAATAAAACCATTATTATTGAAACTGCCTTTACATATTGAGATGCCTTATACCTAATGTTGTAAAATTCTCAGGAATAATCTTTAGGAGAATATTCTTAAATTTTCTTGAATATTCTCCAAACTGAGAATTTTCTTTTTTAGAACATCTGAGGGTTTTGTCAACTATTCCGATACAACTTAACTTCAGTTCCTGTCAAAATGGAGAAATTCTAAGTCAGAAGTGAATGATAGGATGAGTGAAGAAATAAATAAATTAACTAATGCAAAAAATTTATTGAATCATTGTATAAAGACTGTATTTCAATTCAAAGTACAGTATTTACCAGGGATGGCAGTGATTAAATCAAAATGATTTAATCACCTGATTAACCCTCTAACGCTGACTGAGTCGAATACTTAGCATTTCAAATACACGCATTTAGACTTAACCCTACAAAAACGTTCGGTGTTAAAGGGTTAAATCGATTTTTTATGAATTTTTTTTTTTTTTTCCCCCTAAAATTATATAGAAATTAATAAAATATATCGGACAAAACACTTTAGAAACAAATAAAAATATCCCTTGTAATAATTAAGTATTCAATTTCAGTTTTTCAGTATAATAGCTCTTTTATGAAAAAAAATCATGATTTTTTTTGAATTAGCAATTTGAGTTTTTCAAAATTATATATAAAATTAATAAAATATATCCAACAGTGACACAGAACAGTTTAGAAAGAAAAAATATCCCTTGTAATGAAGTACCGTATTCAATTTCAGTTTTTCAGTATAAGAGCTAATAAATGAACAATGATTTTTATGAAAAAATCTTTTTTTTTTTTTTTTTTTTTTTTCAAAATTATATGGAAATTAATAAAATCTAAGGAACCAAAGGTTCTGAAATATTCTAGAGTTCTCTAAAGAGCTGCAAAACAATCTAAAAATGTTTTAAAACTAAGAAAAAAGAAAATTCTCATTCTCAGCAAATAATATTTTGGAGAATATTCTCAAATATTCTCGCCTCACATCACTACTCATACCTCATATTGTTAAGAATATTTGGTACTAAACTGATTTTATTACTTGTTCTAAATGCTACAATATTTGAATTTAAGCTATTTTTGGGGTCATTTTCTTATTCAAATTTCAATATGAAAAAACAAAATTTCAGCTTGGTATCCTGTTTTTCTAGATTGAGCACCCTTCAATTAGTCTAAAAATACTGGATACCAACTTCTACTCAAAATGCCCCTTCATGGAAAATCTCAAGAATATGGTCTAGTCCAGGGGCCTTCAACCTGGGTGGTAGCGCCCACTAGTGGGTGAATTGTGATTTTAGGTGGGTGGTAGAAAATTTTCACAAACTGTAATTAGATTCACTTAAGGGTGTGGTAAATATGAAAATTTAGACTTCAAAAGACCCGATCTAAATTGACGAAAAATATAGTTAGCACTAAGATCACACACACGAATGCACACACAAACACAATCGTTTTCTTCTACAATAAAAGAAAATTGAATTGATTGTTATCAATCAAAGATGATCTCACAGCTAGTGACTTGGAAAAATATAGTAGTCATCTTGATGCACTAAAAATTGACACGGAAAATCGCATTGAAGACATTATCAACCTTAAAGTCGATGCGTGGATGGAGACTCCTTTTATTATAAACGTATGTGATGTTGAGGTTACCTGTCAAGAGGAATTATTGCAATTAAAATATGATGCTGAGTGCAAAGCAAATTTCAAAGAAGGTGGATACCTACAACTTTGGCAGAAAAAAAAAATACCCAAGCTGTATCCACATTTATGGAATAAGATTTCCACTCTACTAGTAGCTTTCCCTACCTCATATCTGGTTGAATCAGGATTCAGTGTAGTGAACCACATTCTTACCAAAGAAAGAAATTGTTTGAGTATAGCAGAGAGAGGAGATCTTCGTTTGTTTCTTACCAACTAAAATAAAACCCAACTTAGTTTTAATTAGCAAGCATCAACCACAAGGCTCTCATTAAAGGTAATTAAACATTTATTTTCTTTTTTCTTTTATTAATTATGATTTATTTTTTTTGCCCTAAGGTGGGTGATAAGTTTTTTAATTATCAAAAAAGTGGGTGGTAAGCTAAAAAAGGTTGAAGGCCCCTCGTCTAGTCTATAAAGATATTTTAGAAAAGGGGCCAGAGCTGGAGTGAGATATCTGGTACATTTCCATTAACTAGCGAGTCATTCCAGCTCAACTGGTACAGATTTCAGAAAGTTGGTCAGGTGACCATCTCTGATTTTCTTCAAATTTTCAGGGTTGATTCATTCACCATTCAATAGCTTAAATCTAAAATTTTAGCTTCCTCAGTCAAAAATGTTTAATTTTATGGTCGCTTAAATGGACCCCACCTTCGACAAAAAATGCCCATGTTGGGCTTGATTGGCCAATGCCTTCATTTTGAGAGGCCTTGAAAAGTGTCTTCTAATAGGAGTAGAAGCTTCAAATTTGTCATGCCAATACAACTTCTGGTGGGCTTTTCAAGTTTGCAAGCTAAAAGGCTGTGGAACAAATAGTTTCTGAGTTACAAGGGCTTAAACATGGCTCCATTTTGAAGCTTGCATCAATTCCTCCCACTTTTACGACTACCATTTTCAAAAGTTTTAGTTCTACATCAATCACAGCTGTTTTAATACTCCTAATAGTCTCTATGGGTTGTAAATTTATGAGTGAAATAAAAAAATAACCAAAAAAAAGATTTATTTTTATTTTTAAAAATTTCCAAAAGTTGATATTTTCACAAAATTTGCAAAATTAACATCAACTTTGGGGCTTAATATAAAGGTGTCCGAAAATAGTCAGGGAGTTGATACTTCTAGTAAAGAAAGATACATATGTGTAAAAAAACATATATTAAGGAATAGATCTCAACTCAACTCCTTCATATAGTTTTGGCTATTCAAAGAAAAGTACTTTTTGTGAAAAATTCTGAATTTTTTTCAAAATTTTGAAATGTTTAAATTTCTTTTTACAATATTGAATTGTAATTTTACTTCCATTTTATTACTTGGTAAGTTAATTCACAAATGTTAAATTATCTAAATAAGTTTTACTCATAAAAAAGACAATAATATATACCTAGATTATTACTACATTTGCAGTTAACACAACAGATGGACCAGCTTGTAGGCTCAATACTTGGATCTACCTAAGTAAATCATGTAGAACCGTGTTCTACTGCTCTTCAAGCACTTCCTAGTAATTTAAATTATGCAGTTAGTACAGATAAACTAGCAGTAACCACCATTTTCAGTACAAAACCTTAAATTTAAGTAGCTTTGTTGTATTATTTCTAGTGATGTTAAAAAACGGGTTTCTTTATGTCCATGTTTTTTTTTGTTTTTTGTTGTTTTTTTTAATAATTAATATAGATATTGCCAATTTAATTATAAGGTATACTTTTGCAATGATATATATTATAAAAATAAATAAAATAATATGGTACCAGTATAGAATGTCCTTTTCAGCCTATTTACAGAAAAAAACTGGCTTCTTTCTTGCACTGAAAGTCTTGTATCTTGAGATCCGTTAAACTTGCGAGAACACTGGCTGGGAGCTGACTGCCCATTGTCCAACCTTTCCAGGACTCTCCCATCCATGCCTCGGATTTTGAATCTCCCACTTAACTATCCTTTAGACCCGCGATGACATATTTTCCCCCCTGAGACCATCCATACCGTATATATACATACACATACACCCATATACATATATACCAATATATACATAAATACTTATATACACATTTATATCTATTATATACCCCATACACACGCATACATCCAGAATTCCAGATACATACGCACGCATACTCACATATATACCTACACAAACTCATACACCTCTATTTCGCCCTTTCATTACCTCCGAGATCATTTAGCACATACAGTAATATCCATACAGCCAAAAGAAACTGATTAAGCACAGACAGAGCAGCAAAGCTAGTATGTATATCCCAAAATGCAAAATTCCAAGAAAGTGAAGTAAAACATGGTGCTACATTGGCTTCGTCAACATCCAAATCTGCAATAAGTACCAGTACCTGTGATATTGAAACTATATGCTCTAATCAATCTAGTGATAATGATTCTTCAATGGAAATAGAATTAGATAATGAAAGTTAAACAGCATTAGGTTAAAAAAAAGGTGAATATTTTTTTTCTATCTGGAATATATATACTGGTACTCTTGCCAATCACAATTATGTATATTGTTTGAAATGAGGAAGAATGTTTTATGTTCTAGTTAAAAAATATATATACATATAAAAAATGAGGGTTTGTTTTTCCTTTCTATTATATACTTTTTGCGTGATTCAGTTTTTCTAAAAGATGACTATATATACTAGGTATAACTGTATGAGCATGGTAGTATAGTAAATTATAGGTAATACTAATATACTTATTAGATTAAAGGAAGAAAAATATGGAATAAGTTTAAAACAATAAAAAACAAAAAAAAACAAGAAAAAAAGATCTTCGTTTTAAACAAAAAAAATGACAATAAAAAATGACTCGCATCACTAATTACTTCCCTTAATACAAGTGTACAGTACTTAGCTATATACAATAATGAATTCCTGAGTTTTTAAGCATGTGAATTATTGGCTATAAGTTCATACGGTATTCTTTTTTAATATATGTTGTTTTATGTAAATTCGTATGTAAATTTATATATAGCTAATAACTCATGTTTAGACACTGAGTCAGGAATTTATTATTGTACTCAGGCTTTAAGTCTGATTGTCTTCAACACTCCATGGCCTCACAGCCATAAATTGGCAATTTATTATTCAGCTTGATACAGGTCTGTGTTACTCAGGCTTTTTTTAAAATACTCCTCAATTTTAGATAAACAATCATTTGATAACTTGTACACTGTCCCCATTTTCCCAGCAACTGTAGGTGGTTCAATTGAACACAAAACATGTTGGAATGGAATCCAGCAAACGTCCTCTTGTTCAGGCCATTTAAAAGGATTCTTTTTCATGAAATTTACTAATAGATCCTTCTCAGTATCACACACTTCAACTATGTTTCCAACAAACCAGTCACCTTCATAGAAACAGGCCACATATGTACCAGGTTTATATTGGTAAGCCACATTTTCTTGTGTAGCATTGAGGAAGGAAAGTTGTACGTTAAAGAAATTTTCATCACTAGAAATTTTGTACAGTTTAATGCCTGTTGATGAAGGTCTAAAGCAGTGATATGAACGGGTTCCTGGGATTGTCTTAATTAAGGAATACCTTTTTTCTAACTCAAATAAATTAGCATTTTCCTCAATTTTAGCTGAATCAATGTACAGAAATTGTATACCATTAATATTAGATTTGCACCAATCGAACATCTCTTTTGGATTGGTGATGTGACCTTTACTTGTTGCTTGTAGACTTGCCCGGGCAACTAACCTTTTGACGGTGCCACCAACACCATCACAGGGGCTCTTTCGTGAGAGGTGGCAAAAAAGTTCCATTCACATGTTAGTTGGAAATCTTTTTCATGTAACACTGAATTAATGATGTTTTTATAGTTTTTATATTGACTTGCTGCGCCATCGCTAAAGTAACAAATATGTTTTAGTTTAGGATTCTGACTTTTAAGTAATTTCAAGGCTTCACATAAAAAAGAATGAACTGCAGTTGTGTTGTGTGTAAGTGAATCTGATATTACACAAAAATTTGTAACTTTTAGTTCACCATCAACTTTTTGATAGCAGACTACCGGATGCAAGGTAGCCTGGGTATTGTCCCAGTGATGCCCTTGTACGGCATCCTGAATTATAAAACTATAGTTTTCAGAGAAGTCAACAAGCACTAATGCTGTAGAATCATTGAGGTTTTCTTTACAGTCGGACAAATATTTTGATTGGGCTTTTGCTATGAAATGGTGTACTTTCAACTTTTTTGCACTTTCACATATGTCTTCTACTACATTCGAAACACTTTTTGTCATTGTGACCAGTTGGGTATGGTCTGTATGAAGCCACTGCTTAAAGGAAACCTCATCATCCATGTCATAATCATTGTTTTCAAAAATGGTAAGAAGCCAATCCCGTAATTCATTTAAACCAGGACATGTTTTGCAGTTATTAATCATGCAGTTTCTGGTTTCAGTGTTGCAGACTATTTTCCCTAGTAACTCTCTTAATTCTACTTTGACGGGGAGTGATTCACATAAAAGTTTAAAGTTCTGGTGTATTTCACAAATGCATACATTGTGTGATCCTTTACTCCCCACACCCATACACCATTTTGGTCTCAGTTCAAAAAACTTTGATTTGGAGATTTTGTCATTTGGATATTTATTTTTGTAAAGCGTATATAATTCTCTGATATTTGTCAACAACAGTATTTTCTGCTTGTGAACCTTCCCTTGTGGTGTTTTTATTGATTTGTAGTCTTTTTTACCAGGGCATTCTCTAGTATATTCATTGTTTTGGAAAAATTCTATCACTCTTTCCTTTATTTCATCGCTTATACCCTTGCTACTCTTTTTATTTCTCATTATAGGAAGGATACCTTCTTTTCTCTTTAAGGCCCTCACAGCATTAACCATTCTGGCTGACACTTCAAATTCTTTCATAATTCTTTCTCTGGACCAGGTTTTACCAATTGGAAGGAGTGTTAGAATTTGTATCTTTTCTTGTCTGGTACTAGTTTTACACTTTTCTTTCAGTTCCTCTATCATATGCTGATAACACTTTTCTTCCTCACTCTCTATAGGTTTCTCCGCTTCCTCATCCAAAATGCTAGGCTTCATATGAAGTACTTTTGACAGCTTTGATTTTGTTGATGTTTCAATTTGCTTTAGTTTCCTTTTCGCGTAAAACTTTCGATCTCTTGCTCTTACATACTTAATGGGTGAGCATTCTAGTGAACCTAACGTTTCGTCAAATGTCTCCTTAACTATTTCTTCTGGAACATATTCATCACTACCTGAGTCTTTTTCATCTTCAATCGTCTTGGCTCTAGAGAAGCATGTTGAGCAAAGTTTCTGTCCTGGTATCAGATTCAGTCTAGTTGCTATGTCTTTGTCAATAATTTGTAGTGATTCTGCAAATAAAGTAGGGTAATGTAAACTCTAAACACATTGGAAAATAATTTTAAAACCTCAACATTTGGTTATAGGCTATTCGTATAAAATATTCAAAACATATGCATTCAGTAGCACAGTATATAGCCTACCCTATTAAAATTAAATAGCTAATTTAGGTTACAATTTACAATATAAACTTCTTTATGAAATATAAATATATTAGTACCTATATTTACTTACTTGTTATCTTCTTTCGATGATTTCTCCATGGATCTTGGCAGCTACGTTGCATTTGTTGGTAATGCATTCCAAACATTTTTTCATGGTGGTAGCATACAGTAGCACTATTTGGGTTGATTACAGTTGCTTTTGTTCTCCACAATAGCAGTTTCCTTGTTTCATCTGTCAGCTCATGTAAGGTATACATACCCACCTTCCTGGTGAGTCTGTGTTCATGACATGGATCATCCAAGTACATACCAAAGCTGCACTTTGATTCTTGATTAGAATAAGCCATTATTACAGGCAGTAAAATTAAGTTAATTGCTCTAGTTAAATTTTCTGAAAATAAAAGATCATGATCTATAAAATAGGCCTGGACATTAATGATTAACCATCATGTTTTACATTTATAAGAATATACAAAGCGAAATGAGCTACCCAGAGCCCTTCGAGTCGCTGGTTGTTTTGACAGACATATTAAATTTCTTGTATGTTTTAGACTTATTTACATATTATTACAATTGTAAATCAACTTAATAAGTAATAAAATGGAAGTAAAATTACAATTCAATGTCATAAATAGAAATTTACAAATTTTGCAAAAATTTGAGATTTTTCACAAAAAGCACTTTTCTTTGAATCACCAAAACTATATGAAGGAGTTGAGTTGAGATCTATTCCTTAATATATGTTTTTTACACATATGTATCTTTCTTTACTAGAAGTATCAACTCCCTGACTAATTTCGGACACCTTTATATTAAGCCCCAAAGTTGATGTTAATTTTGCAAATTTTGTGAAAATATCAACTTTTGGAAATTTTTAAAAATAAATAAATCCTTTTTTGGTTATTTTTTTATTTCACTCATAAATTTACAACCCATAGAGACTATTAGGAGTATTAAAACAGCTGTGATTGATGTAGAACTAAAACTTTTGAAAATGGTAGTCGTAAAAGTGGGAGGAATTGATGCAAGCTTCAAAATGGAGCCATATTTAAGCCCTTGTAACTTAGAAACTACTTGTTCCTCAGCCTTTTTGCTTGCAAAATTGAAAAGCCCACCAGAAGTTGTATTGGCATGACATTTGAAGCTGCTTCTACTAGCAGAAGACACTTTTCAAGTCCTCTCAAAATGAAGGCATTGGCTGATGAAGCCCAACATGGGCATTTTTTGTCGAAGGTGGGGTCCATTTAAGCGACCATAAAATTAAGTTTTTGACTGAGGTAGCTAAAATTTTAGATTTAAGCTATTGAATGGTGTATGAATCAACCCTGAAAATTTGAAGAAAATAGGAGATGGTCACCCGACCACCCCTGTACCAATTGAGCTGGAATGACCCTAGTGTAAGACCCAGTGGGTAGTCCATTGCCACTCTTATCAACCTGCTTGCAATATTGATTATTGAACATGCATATGCTATCTTTTATAGCCAGCTTTAACCCTTTCGCTCACGAATTATGACATAGGGTAAAAAAGAAATTTGCCTTTATGTGTGGTTATATAAGAATCAATATGGTTTATTTTTCAGCTACACAATTGTCTACTCAGTGAGTGAAAGGGTTAAAATGGTTTTCATAGTTGACCTACTCATCCTCTGGTAAGTGAAAGAATTTTTCTATAGTGTGAAGTCAAATTTCAGTAGTTTCGTAGTTGTTGGTTAGGTGATCAGCCCACCTTGATTGAGCAAGCAGGCAGCATGCAGGTAACTGATCACCCTCTCTGGAGTGGACCAGAGGTTCAGCACACTAGTGATGTTGTGTTGTGCTAGAGTGGCACAGTCTGTCATAATGTGTTCAATTGTTTGTGGTGTGTTCTGACACAGGTGGCAGGTGTCATCTGTGCTTATATGTGATGATGTCTGTAAGTTGGGGTGATGTCCACATCAGAATCATGCTAAGTTAACTCAATCCGACCTACTCAGGCTGGTCTCTGACATGTTAATGGGTGGTGGCTTCGCACCTAGGACTGCATTTGGACCGAGTCATGTCAGTGTTTCGTGGGTTAGGTGTGTGTGTGTGTGTGTGTGTGTGTGTGTGTGTGTGTGTGTTTTCTGTACTCTGTGATGTCTGGGGGGCATGGTATGGAATGGAATATTTGGTTATAAGGTGCAAGGTGTTGGTGCCAGGGTTGGCACCCAGAAACCCAACCCAAAACCCACTGGAATTTTCAGTGGGTTTTTGTGTTTTTGGTCTGAGATGTTTATTTTAAAATAATTGAAATTTTTCTGATTGCTACATTGTTCAATTGTAGTTATTTAGAAAGCTTTGGCATGTTGATTATTTCAAGGAAGCTGATTTATAAAACAATTCTTAAATTATGCAATGTGTAAATAAAGATTATGAAAAATCGAAAAGTTTTATTGGCCTTTTAAATGGTGTCTAGAGTACAGTAAAACTAATGAATGCTAAATAAAGGTGTGTGTATATATATACATATATTATTCACAAGTATTACTTGATCTTAAATGTTTATGAATTCTTATGAATGCTTATGAATAGCCTGGTCTTAAATTTTGGACTCGTTTATTAAATTCTTTATTCTCTACAACTACAAATGGAATATTTGCTGAAAAGAAAAATCTGGCCATTTGCAAATCTAGTTGTTGTTTTTGATCTACAGTTGTTCTAACCACATATGGCATTATCTGACCTTGCATTTTCTTGGCTGGAGTAGAATGAAAAAATGGTATGGAAGAGTCAGAAGTGGTTGAAGTGAATGAAGTCTCACTACTCTGAATTGTAGTCATCATAAACCAGGCTTTCATATGATTTGCTTGAAGAGGGTCTACTCTCAAAACTGCCATGTCGGAGGAGGAGGACGAGGACGACCTCTTCAAAATTCATGAAACTTGGTGTGAGGGTTGGTTTAGGTCCAAATTACAAATTTCTGAATTTTTTTGAAAATTGGTCAAGTTGGTCAAATTTTATGGCTTGACCAAATTTTGGTCAAATGAAAAAACCAATAATTTTCAAACGTAAATATCTCGGCTCCTAAATGTGGTAGTGTAGTAAGTCTTAAATGATAAAATATGTAAAATTAACTGTAGTTTCTAAATATGTATCATTTTTTTAGGGTAACAAAAATAAACTTATGAATTTTTGGAAAAAGTATATATTTTTTTTTTTGCGATTTGGCAGCAAAGATATCATTTTTCGAAAAAAAGACCAGGAATAAAAAATGTTTATTTGATGTATGTACACCATAATAAGTAATAAAAAGTCAGCTTATCAATGATTATTATAAAAAAAAAATGACAAAAAAAAAAATCCTCCAAATTTTAAAATTTTTTTGTTCTTTCCAGATTTTCAGTATATACCTAATTTTCTAGTATACGTAAATTTACCTAACCCTTAAAATGCCTCAAAACACAAAATTTTGTTGCGACCCTATGAAAAAACACTCAAGAAGAATTTTCTGTAACATCAAAAAAGTAAACTCTGCCATGGCAGCTGCAAGCTATGGAATTTTGGAAGAAAATCAATTACTATGCAGCAATTGCTATGTCAATTAAAAAGAAGCCAATTGTATTAGAACATGTTCAACGTTCATCCAGAGAGCCGGAACCTGCACCAATACCTGAGCCAGACATACTTAATGAATGTATGGAGCGAAGCAGTAGCGATTCCACGAATCCACCACCATTGGAAGAATTTGTCGTTGAAGCCAGGCAATTCAATAAAGATTTGCTCAGCAACAATATTTTACCTTTATTTGATGAAAGCCCTATTAAAACAGGTAATAAAATGGAGACTCCATTCAGGACATTTGTTTCTTAATGCCAAATTCGTAGTTTTCTGTTTTTAAATATTAGCATCAGCACTTGAATACTACATACGAGGGGAATCCAAAAAGTTTCCGGAAAAGTTTAATAATTCAATCATTTCGAATCAGAATTTAATGAATTCTTGTTTTGACATGAATTTGGACCTTCATACATATTAGGCCATGCTAAGACTTACACAACCTTGGTGACAGTGCTTTAAGACGGAGTTAAAAAGAACCCTATTTTTCATGGCAATGGAAATCTCAAAATTCGAGTGGAGAGCTAACATTAAATTCCTAACAAAACTTAAATGGAAACCACCACAAATACTTGATGCCTTACGTGAAGTTTATGGAGATGAAGCACCTAAGAAATCAGTCGTTTATGACTGGATCAAAAGATTCAAAATGGGTCAAGAGGTTCTTAATGATAACCAAAGGAGTGGAAGGCCATCAACATCAATTAATGAAGAAACTGTTGCTGCTGTTCAGTCACTAGTCGAAAAAGATCGTCGAATTTCCTGTGAAATAATAGCCAATGAGGTGGGTATCTCGTGGTTCTGCTCTTCCATTTTGGTGGATACCTTAGAAACTTAGCAAACTTTCTGCTCGGTGGGTGCCTAAAGCGTTGCGCCAAGAACAGTTTGACCAAAGGGCTAGTCTTTCTGTTGATCTTTTGAATCGAATGGAAGTTCATGAAGATTGTTTTATGCATAGACTTGTAACAGGGATGAAACCTGGATTTATCAGTATGATCCGGAAAGCAAAGTTCAGTCAAAACAATGGCTCCCAAGAGGATCAGATGGCCCAATCAAATTTAAAGCAGAAAGATCAGCTAAAAAGGTAATGGCTACAATTTTTTGGGATTGTGAAGGAATAATTTTAGTGGACTTTCTTGAAGGACAAAAAACAGTCACCGCCCAATATTATGAAAATGTTTTGAGGAAGCTGAAAGATAAGCTTGTTGATAAAAGACCTGGTAAACTTCATCGCGGGGTGCTTTTCCATCACGACAATGCACCTGCTCACACTGCAAATGCCTCAAGAGCCGTGTTACGGGAATTTTGATGGGAAATCATACCTCACCCCCCCTACAGTCCGGATCTAGCCCCTTCCGACATTTTTTTATTTTTTATTGAAGGATCACATAAAAGGAACGCATTTCGACTTGATAGCAGATGCCAGAACAGCAGTTTTGAGATGGTTTCAGTCGAAAAACTCTGAATTTTATAAAAATGGATTGGAATGCTGGAAACATCGCTTAGAAAAGTGTATAGAGATAGGTGGGAATTATGTCAAACATTGTTGAGCATTCCTAAATGTATATCCTCTTTTGTTTTTTTTTATTAAAGTTATTTGACCATTCTGGAACTTTTATTAAAGGGTTTTTGTATTAAAGCTTTTTGAATTTTCCGGAAACTTTTTGGATTCCCTACGTATATACAAAATATTTGATATTTGATTATTTAACGCAACCTAAATTTATGAATTTGTTTTACAGCTGGATTGAAGGCGGGACAAAAACAGATAAAGGCTTCTACGAAATTCAGATCGACAATGGAAAAGGTTAAACGAAGTTTTGAAGCTGCTTATGGGGCTCCTATTGTTTATTCTGAAGCTGGTCCGTCCAAAAAAAGCTGTTTGGAAGATGATTTAGAGAGGCAAGACTACTTTTCGGACATAGTTATTGAAATTTGACATTTTAAATTAAATTTAATAGTCATCGAAGTATATACTAAATTAAGTTTTATCTGTTTACATTTTTATAATTGGACAATATAATACATATACATATATTTTATGAAAAGTTTAATTAAAAATATACTAATTAAACTTAATGTCAAATACACTTTATTTCGGGTATCAAAAGGTTATGGAAGAATTAAAGGAGAAATTTCAAGCAAGTAACGATCGCAATCTTAGGTTACAAATACTATCATTGTATCCCTATCCCATTGAAAAAACTGCTGACTTCTTTGGAGCAACAAAGTATATGGTGCGTAAGAGCCGCAATCTTCGAAAACAGTTTGGGATTCTTCCTAACATTCCAAACATGATGAAAGGGAAGGTCGTCACAGCTGAAATGAAAAAAAATCATTCGGGAGTTTTATGAAAATGACGAATATAGTAGGATGTGCCTGGGAATCAAAGATTATAAGTTTGCAATAAATGAAGAGGGTGAAAAAATAAAAAAACAAAAAAGACTGGTATTGTGTAACTTGAAAGAGTTATATGCTGAATATGCAAAAAATGATGAAAATCCCAAAATAGGCTTTAGTACCTTTGCTCATCTTCGACCATCATGGTGCGTGCTTGCGGGACAAAGCGGAACTCAGTGTCTGCATATGTACGCATCACCAAAATCTGAAACTACAAATATCAGCGTTAGGCATTAAAGATTTAGACTACAAAAAATTAATGTCTTTATCCATCTGCGGCATGGACAATGGTGCATCATACAATCTTCAATGCAAAAGATGCCCACGAGAGGTCGGAATCAAAAATTATTTGGAAAGTTTGGACTTCATGGTGATGGAAGAGAGAAAATATAAACAATGGGTGTCTGTCGATCACTGTATGTTAAAAGATATCACCGAAACTCCAGAGGAATACGTGGAATCACTCACCAAAAAAATTGCACAATTGACAAGACACTTCATGAATAAATGTCAGTCGAGTTACTTCAAAAATCTAAAAGAAACTCTACCCGAAAATGAAGGTGTTTTAGTGGGTGATTTCGCGGAAAACTTCTCATTCATCGTATAAGATTGTGCCCAGGTGTTTCATTGGGAGAACTCGCAATGTATAGTGCACCCATTCGTTTATTATTCCAAAAACAATGCAGGAAAACTAATTTGCAAAATTTACTGCTTCGTTTCAAACCGTCGCAGGCATGATACAATTCTGGTTCATAGTTTTCTCAAAAAATTAATCCTGTGCATCCAACAACAAAATTCAAACCTAATTAAAATTAATTATTTCATAGATGGATGTGCGGCTCAGTATAAGAATAAAACAAATTTTCTAAATTTATGCCATTTCGAAGACTTCAAAATTCATGCTGAGTGGAATTTTTTTGCGACATCCCACGGGAAGAATGCCTGCGATGGTATTGGTGGAATGGTAAAAAGAGCAGTTGCCAGAGAAAGCTTATGACGGCCTCTCGACCATCAAATCTTAACAGCTGAGGACTTCTACAATTTCTGCTCTCAAGAATTCCTAACCGCTATTGACTTTTTTTTTAAGTCTCTGAGGCAGAAGTTGTAGATGTAGAGCTTTCTTTGCAAAAATGTCTGGGTGAACCTATTACTTCTATCAAAGGTACTCAACAATTACATCGCTTTGTCCCAATTTCCAAGAATTCGTTGAAGGTTTATCCACTCTCTGAGTGCACAGTCAGTCGAAATAAGAGAGCTCATTAGAGTTTCTGCTTCGGATCAAGAACATAATACTCTCTCTCAACGCGAAATTGAAACAGGCTCTTTTGTGGGTTGTATGTATGAAAATAAACTATGGCTCGGATTAGTCCAGTCCTTTGAATATGATGATTTTCTTATGAAATTTCTCCATCCTTCGGGCATGTCCGTCATACATTTTTCCTGCGCTAGATGATGTTTGTCACGTTCCAACAGATATATTTTGGAGTATTGAAGCAAGTTTATGAGGAGGAACAAGAATACAATACAATACATTTTTCCGCTTCAAGAATTAAATACTTTTCAAAGAAGATAAAATAAATTCTATCGAATATATACTATTTAAGATTGTCTATATAATATTTTTAAAATTTTTATCTAAGATTTGTGTATCTACTTAATAGTTATACAAATCTTTTCAAATTCTTTTTTCTTATTATTATTAGTGTCTAAAATTTGGATTCACTGGATGAGAATACCGTCTCTTAATTCATTCTCAAAGACTTGTGTACATGTAGTATTAGGAAGAGTATTTTATACTCTGATAAGCGCTTTATAAATTAAACATCATTATTGTCAATATATTCTGTCCCTAAATATAAGAGAGGTTATGTATGTACATTGTACATATATTTTAAAGATTTTTTCTCCTTTGGTTTATCTACATGTATTTTTTATATGAATTGAAAATTGTCTTTTTTTGGACCAATAAGTCTGTAATAAATCTTCGTTGTCTGAAAAAAATTTTTATTACTTAATTTCAAACTCAGTTTTGAGCCTTATAATAAACTATAAGCTGACTTTTTATTACTTATTATGGTGTACATACATCAAATAAACATTTTTTATTCTTGGTCTTTTTTTCGAAAAATGATATCTTCGCTGCCAAATTGCAAAAAAAAAAAAGTGACCTTTTCCAAAAAAATCAATTTTATTTTTACCTTAAAAAAAATGATACATATTTAGAAACTACAGTTAATTTTACATATTTTATCATTTAAGACTTATTATGCTACTATAATTAGCAGCTGAGATATTTATGTTTGAAAATTGTTGGTTTTTTCATTTGACCAAAATTTGGTCAAGCCATAAAATTTGACCAACTTGACCAATTTTCAAAAAAATTCAGATTTTTGTAATTTGGACCAAAACCAACTCTCACACCAAGTTTCATGAATTTTGGAGATGGTGGAGTGTACATTTGGCACTTTCATTTGTCTATTTGTCCTGGAATTACCCAGTTGTATTTGTAAGCTCATCTGCTTCATCACCACAAGCCTGTACCCATTTTTTATTGCATCGATTTAAGTGATGTTTCACTAATTCTATTTTTTTGAAAATATACATCTGCAGTATTTGCACTGAACTCTATTTGGTTGGTCACTCAACATTTTTACTTCATCCCATTTAGCAGCTTTAAGTCTGCCACCAGTATGTGCAGGTCTAACTTTAGGCATTATTAAATAGATATTAATTAACTAAAACTGATCTCTGAAAAAAAGATGTTCAAAAATAAGAATGATGTCTACTATCTAGGCCTGTAAACAAATTGCAATAAAAATTCAGAAAAACATGCTACACTGTTGATTCAAAATAGAACAAAAGCCACATTTTATATTAAATGAAAACACAACATGTTTCAACAGCACACTGCTATCTTCAGTTGAAAGTGACCTTAAAACTGAAACAAAATATATAAATTCTAAAAATCATAACTATAACTTTAATTTAAATTATGAAACCCAAAAACCCAGGTTTTTGCCAACCCTAGTTGGTGCATGATTGTACATGTAGTGACAAGGGTGTTGTGGGTTAGTTGTTGCTACTGCCATGAATTGTGTTCCCCTCATATATATGTTCCCTAACTTTTAGTATTTTTGTTTCTGTGTGCAGGTGTTCTGTTGGTGTTCGAGTACATCTTGTAATGATACGAAGTGCGTTGTTTTGTATTGTCTGTAAAGTGTGTGTGTGTGTGTGTGTGTTTGAGATAATGGGTGCCCAGCATGGGCTAGCATAGTCCATAACTGAGTGAATATATTGTTTGTATATGAGTGATGTTTCCTGCTGGTGTCGAAAGTTTGTGCCTGATAAGTACCCTAAGCGTGTTAAGTCTTGATGTACATTTGTTTTTAATGTTCTGAATGTGGTTTGCAAAAGATAATGTGTTGTATGTGACCACAAGTATTTTGGTTCTGTGAGTGTGTGGAATGTTGGTGGTGTTTAGTGTAAGCTATGGAGTTATCTGGTGTTCTTTTGTATTGCTTGTAAGCAAGGTGATGGTTGATTTTGTGGGTGCTACTTTGAGTCTGTTGTGTGTGAGCCAGTCTTGTATACTGTTTATGTATGTTTGTAGGTTATTTGCAGCAGTGTCGATATTGCTGTGGGTGGATGTTAGAGTGATGTCATCTGCATATGATAAGGTAAGCTTGTTATCTATGGGTGTTGGAATGTCATGCATGTATAAGTTGAACAGTGTTGGTGAGAGAACAGAACCTTGAGGGACCCTGTTCGGAAAAAGCTTGTTTTTGGATGACTTGCCATTAAATGTGACCTGTGAGTATCTTCCTGAAAGATAGTTACTCAGCCACCTTTTGGTGTTATTGTGCATGTTTGTGTTGAGTATTTTGTTTATGAGAGCGAAGTGTGGGATAGTATCAAATGCTTTACTAATGTGTGTTGTTGCTAATAGTGTACGTTGAGCTGGTTGTCTGGAGTTGATGCCATCCATGATGTGCTACGTGAAGTTAGTAAGTAATGTTGTGGTTGAGTGGTGAGGTCTGGATCCATGTTGAGTAGGCAGTAGTGGCATGTGTGGGCTGATGATTTGTAAGATTAGTCTTTGTTACTTTGGAAGGTGTGCATAGTAAAGTACGGTAATGGGTCTATAGGAAGCTGGTTCTGTTGGATTTTTGTTGGTTTGAGAAGTGTAATAATTTTACCTTGTTTCCATTTGTCAGTAATAATAGTGTTGGTATGAATATGTGCTGTTGTTTGTGAGAGCTAGTATTCCCTGTGGGCCCAAGTGTTTAAGGTGTATGTTAGATATGTTGTCTGGTCCAGTAGCCTTCGAATTCTTAATGTTTTTGATGGTGGTCTAGTCTGGTCTGTATTGAAGGGTGTAATGGTCATGTCGAGTCTGTAGGTTTTCTTGTGTCTGGCTGTTTGTCTGTGCATGTTTCTGGTTGTTGTCTCCGTTTAAGTGACTTATCTTTACATAGTGATTAACTAGAATGTTAGCTGCTTGTGTATATGTTGGGATATTATTTTGGCTGTGACAGATAGCTGCGTGTGAGGTGTGAATGCCACTGTTAGAGTGGATAATGCTGTTTGTAGTCTTGTATAGCCTGGATGTATATGTGGAATGGTTTAGTGTTATGAATTCCCTAAATGTTTTTGTTTTTTGTTTATTTGTGTTGAACTGTTGTATCTGGGTCATTCCATATCAATTCAGCCACCCGAGAACATGACCATCTCAGATTTTCATATATTTGGTACATTAGTAGGTATGTGAGAAACTGAAGTTCCCCAAACTTTAGAGCTGGCTGACCTTTGGTTGCTGAGATACGGGGTCACAAAATTTGGACATTTGACCTGATTTTTTACTTATTGTCAAATTTCAAATTGCTGTAGCCACATAACTAATAAAGCTAGAGTTCTGATTCTAGTGTCATTTTGAAGCTCTTAAACAGCTTGTCATATTATATCTCTTGTCATAAACCTCTAAAATGAAAATTAAAAAAAAATATCCGTGACTTTTGACCTTAAATAAAAAAATATACCATCCCTGATTTTAAAATTTTTTTTTTTTATAAATGTTCACTTACCAATGTGACACATGTTCCTAAAAGGTTATAAGTGGCCAGTGAAAAGTATGAGCAGGAAGTACTTTTAATTAAAACTAACCTTTAAATAAATCCAGATCTTTGAGTTTTTTCATTGATACAAATCTTCTCTCGAGCAGATTATCCAAATTAGTTTTGTGCCTGAAAATATATGGTTCCCATTATTTATATATATGTATATGTATATATATGTATAGAAACGATGTAAGTATAGAGGAGTGTTCTGCACATGAGGAAGAGAAATGATGAACAAATGAAAAATGAGGTGACCGCCCGGGAATTGAACCCAGGACCTTCCGATTGCCGGTCAGACATGCTACCACTACACTGTGGGCCTCGATCAGTCAGAAGTCGCAATTCTCCTACATAGGGCAGAAACCAATGCCTTGAGAGGGCACCCTCGCAAATCGTGAATATGTACATTTAACTGCAATGACCACACAGTATATTAATGTATAGAAACGACGTAAGTATAGAGGAGTGTTAAATGTACATATTCACGATTTGCGAGGGTGCCCTCTCAAGGCATTGGTTTCTGCCCTATGTAGGAGAATTGCGACGACTGACTGATCGAGGCCCGTAGTGTAGTGGTAGCATGTCTGACCGGCAATCGGAATGTCCTGGGTTCGATTCCCGGGCGGTCACCTCATTTTTCATTTGTTTGTTATTTCTCTTCCTCGTGTGCAGAACACTCCTCTATACTTACGTCGTTTCTATACATTAATATACTGCGTGGTCATTGCAGTTAAATGTACATATTCACGATTTGCGAGGGTGCCCTCTCAAGGCATTGGTTTCTGCCCTATGTAGGAGAATTGGGACTTCTGACTGATCAAGGCCCGTAGTGTAGTGGTAGTATGTCTGACCGGCAATCGGAAGGTCCTGGGTTTGATTCCCGGGCAGTCACCTCATTTTTCATTTGTTCGTTATTTCTCTTCCTTGTGTGCAGAACACTCCTCTATACTTACGTCATTTCTATACATTAATATACTGCGTGGTCATTGTAGTTAAATATATATATATATATATATATATAATGTAAAGAACGATGCTTGTGTAGAAGTGTTCCGCACAAGATGAGGAGGGAGAATGAAAAATGAGGTACCACCCAGGATCATCCAATTGCTGGTCAGATATGCTATCCACTACACCATGGACCTCGATCAATCAGAAGTCGTAGTTCTCCTACATACGAGCAGAAACCAATGCCCTGAGGGGGGCACCTTCACATGCTGTACATATATATATATTTTAACTGCAAACAACATGCAGTATAATTAATGTAAAGAAAGACGTTTGTGTAGAAGAGCGTTCCACGCAAGATGAGGAGGGAGAACGAGCAAATGAAAAATGAGGTACCACAAGCGTCATTCTTTACATTAATTATATTGTGTTGTTTGCAGTTAAAAAAAATATATATACAGTGAGGCCTTGCGTAACGAATGCCTTAAATAGTGAATTTTTGCTTAACGAATTACCTCCATAAGGCTCCATTGATTTAAATAATATTTTACCTTGCAGAATGAATTTGGTAATGAAAAACGTAATAACACGTTTTCTGTTCAGTTGGAGGTTGGTAGCTGTCATGAGCAGTTGTGTACAACACAGTTGCTCACAAGCAACACCAGAGGCACCAACATGGCCACACAACTAAACAGCCTCTTCATTCTTAACAATACAGAAGAACATACACACATACCACATCAAGCAGGATACTCAAACTCCTCCCCAGACATAACGTTCTGTTCCCCCTCACTAGCAACACACACACAATGGAGAACAGAAAAACAACTGTCATCAGACCACCTGCCCATCATCATTACAACACATTCTACACTCTGCCCCAACAGCCTTAGGCACACTTACAGAAATTACAAGAAAGCTGATTGGGAACAGTTCAAAATACAGACTGAGGAACAATTCACCACATTAAACAGCACACCCATCATAAATATCAATACAACACTCAAGACATTTAATCAGATCATCAATAATGCAAACAAATACATACCAAAGGGCAACATTAGGAAATACAACCCAAATTACACTAGAGAAATAGCCCACCTCATAAGGCAACGTAACAACCTCAAATATAACAAACAAACCCCACACACAGAAGCCATAAAACAGCAGATACAACAGCTCAACACAGAAATAAACAACAAACTTAAAGAAAAACAGAAACATTCAGGGAATTCATAACAACATTAAACCACTCCACAGATACATCCAGGCTATACAAGACTATAAACGGCATTACCCACTCTAACAGTGGCATTCACACCTCTCACGCGGCTATCTGTCGCAGCCAAAATAATATCCTAACATACACACAACAAGCTAACATTCTAGTTAATCACTACGCAAAGATAAGTCACTTAAACAGAGAGAACAACCAGAAACATGCAGACAGACAAACAGCCAGACACAAGAAAACCTACAGACTTGACACAACCATTACACCCTTCAACACAGACCAGACCACCAAGATCATCAAAAACATTAAGAATTCGAAGGCTACTGGACCAGACAACATATCTAACATACACCTTAAACACTTGGGCCCACAAGGAATACTAGCTCTCACAAATATCAGCACATTCATACCAACACTGTATTATTCCTGACATATGGAAACAAGGTAAAATTATTACACTACTCAAACCAAACAAAAATCCAACAGAACCAGCTTCCTATAGAACCCATTACTTTACTATGCACACCTTCCAAAGTAACAGAAAGACTAATCTTACAAATCACCAACCCACACATTCCATTATCGCCTACTCAACATGGATTCAGACCTCACCACTCAACCACGACATTACTCACTAACCTCTCACGCAGCACATCATGGATGGCATCAACTCTAGACGACCAGCTCAACATACACTATTAGCAACAATAGACATTAGTAAAGCATTTGATGCTATCCCATGCTTCCCTCTCATAAACAAAATACTCAACACAAACCTGCACAATAACACCAAAAGGTGGCTGAGCAACTATCTTTCAGGAAGATACTCGCATGTCACATTTAATGGCAAGTCATCCAAAAAACAAGCTTTTTCCGAACAGGGTTCCTCAAGGCTCTGTTCTCTCACCAACACTGTTCAACTTATACATGCATGACATTCCAACACCCATAGATAACAAGCTTACCTTATCATATGCAGATGACATCACTCTAACATCCACCCACAACAACATCGACACTGCTACAAATAACCTACAAACATACATAAACAGTATACAAGACTGGCTCACACACACAATAGACTCTCAGTAGCACCCACAAAATCAACCGTCACCTTGCTTACAAGCAACACAAAAGAACACCAGATAATTCCACAGCTTACACTAAACAACATCAACATTCCACACACACACAGGACCAAAATACTTGGTCACATACAACACATCTTTTGCAAACCACATTCAGGGTATTAAAAACAAATGTACGTCAAGACTTAACATGCTTAGGGTACTAACAGGCACAAACTTTGGACACCAGCAGGAAACAACATCACTCATATACAAACAATATATTCACTCAGTTATGGACTATGCTAGCCCATGCTGGGCACCCATTATCTCAAACACATACACAAACACCTTACAGACAATACAAAACAACGCACTTCGTATCATTACAGGATGCACTCAAACAACACCAATAGAACACCTGCACACACAAACAAAAATACTGAAAGTTAGGGAACATTTAGACATGAGGGGAACACAATTCATGGCAGCAGCGACAACTAACCCACAACACCCTTGCCACTACATGTACAATCACGCACCGACACCTCGCACCATTAAGGTAACACCAGAGAGACATTATAACCAAATACTCAATTCCATACCACGCCCCACAGATATCACACAGTACAGAAAACACATACACACACACACACACCTAACCCACAAAGCACTGACACGACTCGGTCTGAATGCGGTCCTAGGTGCGAAGCCGCCACCCATTAACAGGTCAGAGATCAGCCTGAGCAGATCGGATCGATTTAACTTAGCATGATTCCGATGTGGACATCACCCCAACTTACTAACATATAAACACAGACTAGACAACTCCATAGACGACACCTGCCACCTGTGCCAGGACACACCACAAACAATTGAACACATTATGATAGACTGTACCTCCCTAGCACAACAACGAACACACAACACAACATAACATAACATCATTAGTGCGCTGAACCTCTGGTAATATATATCGGAAAAGTATGAGCTGTCAGGGCCTGTCAGGGCCCCTAAACTCCGAAGAGGGCGATCGGTTACCTGCGTGCCGCCGGCTTGCTCGATCAGGGTGGGCTGATCAGCTAAACAACAACAACAACAACAACACAATTACTCACTATTAAATTTTAATTTATTAGCTTTATAAGTGTATAAAACGTGTAGTCATGGCCCCTAAAAGACCTTCATCATCTGCTAGTGCTCCAAAGAAATCTAGGAAAACTATCAGTCTCCAGATGAAGCTGGACATTATTAAAAAAAGTGAATCTGGAATGAGCACCAAAGATCTTGCTGCTGAATATGGATTGTCTGCCAGTACAGTTTCGACAATTTTTAAGAAGGAAGAAATTATGAAAACTAAAGTAAGTGATGCTACAAGTAGACTTATTAAAGGAAAGGAAGCTATTGCTGAAATGGAGTGTGTTTTACTGATATTGATTAGAGAAAAGGAAATGAAAGGGGAATCCATTACTAAGGCATTCATTAGTGACAAGGCAGTGCAAATATATGAACAAATTAAGGAATCCCTTCCAGCATCAGTTGAAAGATATGAATCATTCAATGCAAGTTGTGGGTGGTTTGAAAATTTCAAGAGAAGGTAAGGAATTAAGAACATTATAAGGCATGGTGAGGCTGCAAGTGCTGATACTGAGGGAGCAAAGAAATTTAAAATAGAATTTGCAGAACTTGTTGAGGAGGATGATTATTTGCCTCAACAAGTTTTTAATGCTGATGAAACTGGCCTATTTTGGAAAAAGCTACCGAACAGAACCTACATTACTAGAGAAGAGTCCAAACTGCCTGGCCATAAGCCAATGAAAGACTGGTTTACTTTACTTATGGCTGGGAATGCATCAGGGGACCTGAAGATTAAACCTATGCTTGTGTATCATTCCCAAAATCCCAGGATATTCAAGCAGAAGAAGGTGAACCCATTTAAAAAATGGGTAAACAAGCGCAAAAAGGGTCAAAATTTGGGCTCTGGAACGAATTACTGAAAATCTCATTGAACTAATGCATTGCATAACGAATTTTTCAGTTAACGAATGACCTTCTGGAACGAATTAAATTCGTTATGCAAGGCCTCACTGTATATATATACCTGCACACATTTCATTCAACACTGCCTTTGGGATAAACACATCACTTCCACATACATAGACAAACACTTTACACTGGGATTAGGGAATGTCTGGGTGAGGTTTGAGTGGCTGTCAGTTTTTTGGTGCTGAGGGTTTCGACCCTGGAGGTTACTAACAACAACAACATGACCCATCTTTCCTTCGGTTGATACGGGCATGCCCAGTGAGAAAAAAAATACTATATTATATATATATATATATATATATAATATATATATATATATATATATATGCTTACTGTATATATCTAGTTATCTACTATATATAACTTTTGAATGTGTAACTTACTTTTCTCTGTTGTAATTCTATGAGGGCCTTGGAGGCCTTAGCACTTTCTTCCTTGGTGAGGTATAGTCTTCCAGTTGCAGTAGATGCCTCTACCTTTGTCAAAACATCAGAGTATGTAATTGTAAGAATATCTGGTTGATAAGGAAAAAAAAAGATGGGTTGGGACCATGAGGATGAAGAAAAGATATTTTTACTTCCCTCTTCTCAGTTGTTTTGTCCAAAATGCATGCTAACCACCAAAGGTTATCATTTACAGCAGTGACAAAACCATGTAGTTTCTCTTCAGGTATAAGTTCTTCTTCACTGACTTCCTCAATACATGAATATCCTGATGCTGAGAAATGCTTAACCTCTAGTGAAGTTAATGAAACTGGTTTTAAATAGTGTATTTTCTGAGTACCAGCAATTGTTCTTTCTTTTGAATATCTAGTTTGGAGGAGAAATTCTTCATTTTTATGATCTTCATTGGTTGAAAAATGTGGTGTAATATTATTATTATCTTTGGTAAATATATACAGCTGTTTTGCACTAAGGATTTGTTTATCATAAGGCCATTGTAAAAAAATTCCACTCTGCGTCAATTTCAAAGTCATCTTTGTGGTGGCAAAGATTCAGAAAGTTTTTGCAGTTTTTATATTGTCCAGCACAGCCACCTGAAAAGTATGCATGTAGAGTTGCCATCTGATTGTTTCAGTAAAAACTCTGCACCTCATCTTGAAAAAGAGTAATTTTTGGCAAAATCGCACACTACTAGGACTTCACTTTGTTTCAGTGACATTTACGTTTCATTGTAATAATTAGCTTGCATCTTGGTCAGGAAATCATGGATTTGGTATTCTTGAAGTTTGCTACAGAAATGTTCAATATATTCATCTGAACTTGTGTGAATTGATTCTAGATTGGACCTGTCTGTATTGGTCCACTTCTTGAACTGTACTGAATCAATTCAGTTATCAAAAATATTTTAGAGTTTCTCTTTCAATGCTTTTGTGTCTCCACATTGTTTACATTCCTTAAGGCAGCATTGCAATGAGGGTGGATTGCACTCAGTTAAAGTAAGACATTGTCGTATGTGGTTGATAGGATTTTCATTATCTTCAGTTAACTTATCAAATTTAGTTCCCACAAACATAAGTTTAACATTCTGATGAATGGTACATACACATACTGAGTGAGTTCCTGATGCTCCAGCAATAATACATTGCTTTGGACATACCTCTGCAAATTCGCTGAAGCCCACTTTTACCAAAGGATTTCTTTCTTTAAAAAGCTGATAAGCTGCTTTTAAATTGCATAGCAGTAGATGCTTCTGAAAATGTTTCCTCTTCCCTGAGCTGTCCATAATGCTGACAATCCTTTTTACCAGGCATTATTCTACTGATACCTTCTGAAAGATAAAATGCTTTGATTTTTTCTATAATGCTTTGTTCAATTTTCTTTCCAGGCCAAGGATTTGGAATTGAAAGGATACCCATTTCATTAGTAAGCTTTGTAGCAACTGATTCTTTGCACCTTGATGTGCTGAATTCTGTAGCTATTTTTCTCTCACTCCAACTTTTTGGTAATACAGTCAGGATTTGTATTGTTTCATTCCTCTTGGTCTGCAAGTTGCTGAATTTCTCCTTCAGTTGATTTAATATGTCATCATAATCTTTTTCTACCTTAGTTTTTCTTTTTCCTGTATTAATCTCTCTCTTCCAGCAATTTCTTCTAATTTTCTCTTGACTGTTCCTGTAACTTTTGTTATTTTGTGAGATGCATAAGCCTCTGTCTCTCTTAGCTTTCTTGTCTTTATGGGAGTGTCTCCTAATGATTTTAATGAAGTATTTAAAGTTGATAATTGAAATTCAAATGCTGTGCTTGTTGATGCCTCATTGATTTAAAGTTCATTTTCAGATGAAGATATTTCAGGAATATTACTAGTTTCTTCACAGCAAGAGCTTTTTTAATCTTCATCTTCATCTAAAGTTTTTTTTTTTTTTTCAGGCAATGATTCTAGCATTTCCCTACACTGCTTACAAAGCCTTTTATCAATTAAATATTGAGGCACAATTCGTAGACTTTTGGTTCAACGCTGTCCTTTGTGTGATTGAAAGGGATCAGCACATTTCTGTTTAAGTTTATCCATTTTTTAAAAATTAGTGTATTAAAACTAGTAAGTTATATTTGAATGGCATTCCTTAATAGAAATTAATTTAGAATATTAAAACTAGTAAGTTATTTAAATGGCATTCCATAATTAAGAAATTCACTTTGAATACACTGGGGAACAAATTTTAACATTTTTTTTTTCTTGTACGTGAACAGGTTGGTCTTATAGGAGTTTTACCGCTGATTCCGAATATAGCCGTAGAATTTCTCTATCACCCAAGGTTACTGAGAAATTTGTATTTTAGTATTTATTCAAAAAGTGTATAGAAGTTAGTAAAAATACTTCATAAAAATTATATTAGTGGCAGATTGGCATTTAAAATATTCTTCTTAAAACTTCTTTGTCACTGATATTCTCTTGTAGTTTTCATTAGGAGCTTCTCGCATCAATGTCCAGCAGTAATCAGCTAACAGTGCCGGATCCCACCTCCCTTGGTAGCGTTTCTCCATAGTAGCTATATCTTGGTGGAACCTTTCTCCATGCTCATCGCTTACATCGCCAAGGTTTTCAGGGAAGAAATCTAAATGGGAGTGCAAGAAATGGATTTTGTGACATATTACATCCCAATAACCTATATGCTTCAATCATGCCCTGCACTATTTTTTCATAGTTAGAGGCTTTGATGTTCCCTAGAAAATTTGTGACAACATTCTTCATGGCCTCCCATGCCACTTTTTCTTTTCCTCTCAAGGCATCATCAAACTTTTGATCTTTCTGATTTGGGGACCAACAAAGATCTCTTCTTTTATCTTTGCATCGCTAAGTCGTGAAAACTTTTTCTTCAAATATTTGAATGCCTCGTCTTCCTTGTTCATTGCTTTGACAAAATTTTTCATGATGCCAAGTTTGATATGAAGTGGCAGTAAGTATATTTTCTTGGTCAACTAAGGGTTCATGAGACACATTCTTCAGTCCTGGGATACATTTTTGATGAAATGGCCAATCCTTTGCAAAATACAGTAGTCCCTCGCCATATCGCGGTTCACATTTCGCGGACTCGGTGCATCGTGGTTTTTTCTAGCCGAAATAAAATACGTACTCTAATTGAGTTGACAAAGAACCGCGAGATAGGAAAACCAGCGAAGCTTGTGCTGCTTGAGCTACTTTGCCTATATGATACTGTACACGGCACACCATTGGCCGATGGATGAGACGCGACCAATCAGAGCATGCTGTTCAGTATCCTGGGCGCTGATTGGCTTAGCGTTCGTCGCATCTCTATCTGCAGCCTACCGAAGCATTCAGCATCTCGCCTTGCTCAGTTCGCTTCCACGTGTTATTCATTTAGAAGAGATGTAATGCTCTTCTTTGCTGTGCAGTACATTCATCTCATCATCGTCATCACCTTCAGCGTTCAGTACTGCACAGCTAATTCATCGTCATCGTCATCATTCAAGTTTTAGTATCTTCGCTGGTGAGTACCCATACGAAATTTTAATGTTGGTAAATTATTAAAAAATACTGTATATAACACAATGTTTTTCTTTTTAATACTGTTAGTCTCTTTTCATACTCCGATGTAGAAAGTGTTTATAAGAGCGTGGGAAGGTTTATAAGAGTGCGGGGAGGGTTTATAAAGGCGTAAAATACGTAATAAACATATCGTTTCTACTTCGCGGATTTTCACCTATCGCGGGGGGTTCTGGAACGTAACCCCCGCGATATTCGAAGGAATACTGTAATGTGAATCTCTGGCTCTGCTGTCCCATTCACAAAGGAAGCAGCAGAACTTCGTATAACCGAGCTGCATTCCCAGAAGAAGCGCGATGACTTTTAAATCCCCACATATACCAACGAAACTGGTCATAATTAATCTGCTGAAGGATGAGTTTCATATTTTTGTAAGATTCCTTCATGTGGACACGGTGCCCTACAGGAATGGAAGGGTATTTATTTCCATTGTGAAGTAGTACAACCTTGAGGCTTAGCTTCGAAGAGTCAATAAATAAACGCCAATCTTGATTTGTGCTCATGACCGAGAGCTAACAGCAGTCCATTTACATTACAGTAGCATAAACCACCTGACGAGGAGAAATACTGCATCAGATCTTTTTGGTGAGTGCGGAACGCCGATATGCTTGTATCTTTTGCCAGTAAATTCCATTCACGTAACCTGGAGCCCAATAATTCTGCTTTCTTTTTCGAAAGGTCCAAATCTCTCACGAGATTATTCAGCATAACCTGTTATCATACGTGGTTTATTTGATTCAGGTTGCTGAAAGTCTGTATCTTTAGTGTCATCAACTTCAGACTCTTCATCCAGTGTCCATGACTTTGGGGGAGTTGGAATTGGGTTATCATCGTCATGTAGTACTGGTCTCATGGCAGATGCAAGATTTGGGTATTGAATTTTGTTTATTTTTGGCAGAGAATCCTGAAATGTTAGTCATACAAAAATAGCAATCCGTTAGGTGATCCTTGGGCTCTCCAAATCATTGGTATGGCAAATGGTATAGATTTGCGGGTACCTTTAATCCAACCCCTAAGAGTGACAGCACAGGAAATGCATGAGATATGAGGTGCCCAGGATTTGTCTTGGTCGCCTACCTTACATCCAAAATAAAGTTCGTAAGCCTTCTTCACGAGTGGGGTCATCGTCTTCCTCTGTGCCATTATGGTCAGTTCTCCACATACGTAGCAAAATGTATCTCTGGGATTAATACAGTTTCGATTCATTCTGGTGGAAAATTATTGAAATCATGGAAAACTTTTTGGAATGAAAAACCAATTTTTTCTACTATGAAAATTTTTTAAATTTGAGCAAAACGAAATTTTTTTTTTCTTTTTATTAAAAATCTGTTTGCTTAAATAGCTATATTTTTTTAATTCAAAAAATACTATTAAATATAGTTAACCTGGAAAAAAAAGAAAGTAAAATTAAATTAGTACACTTAATTTTAACTAATGTTTTGGGAAAACTCTGAGTAAATGGAAATATTATTTTATCAAAAACTATGGGTGATAGAAAAATTCTGAAACCATATTTGGAATCAGCATCAAAAGTTCTATAAGAAACACCAAATAGTTTTCAAGAAACAAAAATGTTGTTCCCTAGTGATATTAAACAAATATTTTCTGAAAAGATACTTCCTGATCATACTTATAACCTTTTAGGAACATGTTCCACATTGGTAAGTGAACACTTGTAAAAAAAAATTGAAGAAAATTGGGGATGGTATATTTTTTTTATTTAAGGTCAAGGTTAAGGATATTTTTTTAAATTTTCATTTTAGAGGCTTATGACAAGAGAGATATGACAAGCTGTTTAAGAGCTTCAAAATGACACTAGAATCAGAACTCTAGCTTTATTAATTATGTGGCTACAGCAATTTGAAACTTGACAGTAAGTAAAAAAATCAGGTCAAATGTCCAAATTTTGTGACCCCGTATCTCGGCAACCAAAGGTCAGCCAGCTCTAAAATTTGGGGAATTTCAGTTTCTCACACATACCTACTAATGTACCAAATATCATGAAAATCTGAGATGGTCATGTTCAAATTCACATTTTTTTGGCTGAATTGACATTGAATGACCCGACCCACCTGCTATTTTATGGCTTCTGTGTGTGGTGTTTGTGTGCTATGTTTGAGGTTGTTACATTGCCTTATGAGGTGGGCTATTTCTCTAGTATAATTTGGGTTGTATTTCCTAATGTTACCCTTAGGTATGTATTTGTGTGCATTATTGATGATCTGATTAAATGTCTTGTGTTGTATTGATGTTTATGATGGGTGTGCTGTTTAATGTGGTGAATTGTCCTTCAGTCTGTATTTTGAACTGTTCCCAATCAGCTTTCTTGTAATTTCTGTAAGTGTGCCTAAGGCTGTTGGGGTAGAGTGTAGAATGTGTTGTAATGATGATGGGCAGGTGGTCTGATGACAGTTGTTTTTCTGGTGTGTGTGTGTGTGTGTTTTTTGCTAGTAGACATCGGGTCATTACAAGGTTTATCATTATCACTACCATTACAGCATTTTTGTTTCATTACATTATCATTACAAGCCCTTCATTTTCATTGTAATGATCATTACAATACTGAATAAGCGCTCCACTGGTGCACTGGAGGCAGGGATTCAAAGATGCTTGGCAGCAAGAACAGATACATCAGGATACAGATGTGCATTGTCCCTCCACCATGTCAGGGGATTGCAGTCCTCATCAACACAGGGCTGGTCAAGGTAGCTGTCTACCTGGCTGACAATAAGGTTCTGAGAACCTGTGGAGGGAGCTGGAGCAGCCATAAAAATTGAACAACTTGCACTGCTTTGGTGCTGGCTGGGACTGGGAGGAATCAGAAGCCACATATATATATTGAAATTACACTGTAATGAAAATGTAATGTGTAATGATTCATTACAGACATTTCATTACTATTATCATTACCATTATTGCCTCAAAATTTCTTTCATTATCGTTACATTATCATTACAAGAGATTTGTAATTAATTATAATTAATTACCATTACAATAATGATGACCCCATGTCTGGTTGCTAGTGAGGGGAACAGAACGTTATGTCTGGGGAGGAGTTTGAGTATCCTGCTTGATGTGGTGTGTGTGTATGTTCTGTGTTAAGAATGAAGAGGCTGTTTAGTTGTGTGGCTATGTTGGTGCCTCTGGTGGTGTCTTGGTTGTGCAGGTACCGACTAGTCTTTAGTGTTGAACAGAGCTGGGTACTTGCGTTTTTTTGCGCATTTTTTTGCGGTACTGCGGTACTACTACCGCACTACCAAACCGGTACTGCATAACGCAGTACCGCAAAGGATCGCTGAAAGTACAGCAGTACCGCTACCGCATTCAAATTTCCCGCGGTACTTTCCGCTGTACCGACCAACACGGTAGTACCGCAGTACCGCAGTACCGCAAAAAAAACCGCAAGTGCCCAGCTCTGGTGTTGAAGTCTCCTCCTACGTAGTTTCATAGTAGAATATATCAGTAGGGAAATAGCCTTGTGACTTTACAAAACTAACCATGATCCATGATTTATTTATGTTTATTTTTAAATTAAAAAAAAGGAATCTTTACTTATTGATGATAGAAAAGAATTTGGAACAAAAAACTTTAATAATTTAATATGCAAAACCACAATGGTAATTTTTTTAATTCATTGAATAACATGTGAGAAATGGCTTTCAAAATGTGAAACTAGATCAAGGTTTTAGTTTATGCAGTAAGGTTCCCCTGTCTTCTGTGCAATCTCTTGGTTCCTATTCCTTTCTAAATTTGGTAGACTGGCTCTCTATATTGGCCTGGTCATTGACCACATATACTACACAAGATGACTTTGTCTGGTATTGTACTCTGTGTGCTATACAGTCGTCCCTTGGTATCCGCAGGGGATTGGTTCCAGGACCCCCTGCGGATACCAAAATCCACAGATGCTCAAGTCCCTTATATAAAATAGAGTAGTATTTGCATATAACCTACGCACAACCTCCTGTATACTTTAAATCATCTCTAGATTACTTATAATACCTAATACAATGTAAATGCTATGTAAATAGTTGTTATACTGTATTGTTTAGGGAATAATGACAAGAAAAAAAGTCTACATGTTCAGTACAGACGCAACCATTGTAGGCCTAACTACATAGTACACGTCAGCAACAACGTAACATTTTCTTTCTTTCAACACTTACAGATTGCTTTTGTTTAATGACCTGAAAGAGAAATACATAGAATAAAACACAGAATATTTAAAATACAAGTACATATAGAAAATATAATTATAAATAGAGAAAATATAAATTTATTCTCTCACAACACAAGTAGCGAATGAACGAGATGCGAGGCGAACAATGCTCAAACAAAGAGTGCTGGAGAGAGACTGAGGATCTGTGAAATGGCGGGAGGCTACAGCAGGGCATGCCTACACATCACTTCATTCACGTGGATTCAGCGTAGTGCTCGGTGCGCGGCAAATTCAAGTTTTGTGTTTTGGAACTTTCTGGAATTTTTTTTTTTGAATATTTTCGATCCGTGGTTGGTTGAATCCGCGGATGCGGAACTCGCGGATACGGAGGGCCGACTGTATATATATTACATTATTTCTTGTCTAATAATAGTATTTATAACATTTTTACATAACTATATTCATAATACTATTGTAATAAGTTTACAAAAACTATAATTCTTCTATTTGGTGCCAGAAGGGCCAGATGTTCCTTATATCTACCCAGTGGTGGCTTGTGACTTTATGGGGGTGCTGCATCAGAAATTGCGAACAATTGTGTCGATTATATATATATGAGAGAGAGAGAGTTACAAGGAAAAGAAGTACCTCAAAAGGCCTTGTGGCCCATACCGAGGAGGTACCAATGGCAATGGGTGCCAGGGAAAATTTTGTACACAGTCAAATAGTGTGTAAGATTTGGTCTAACCTTTTCTTGAACTGATCCACAGAGGAACTGTTCACAACTTCCGAAGGTAACCTGTTCCATGTGTCACAGATCTTATACGTAAAGTAATTCCCCCACACACTAGTCCTAAACCATTTCAAATCCAACTTCCAACCATTGTTGCGAGTTGGGTTATCATTTAAACTAAACATACTTCTAAAATCGACATCGTTGAACCCGCGTAAGAGCTTGAAAACCTCGATCAGTTGACTGTGCAGCCTCTGAGTTTCAAGCGAAAACAAGTTCAGGGTGCGTAACCGGCGATTGTAGCCCATATGCCTAACGGAAGGGATTAACTTTGTGGCCCTCGCCTGCACCCGCTCCAGCCTCTCAATATCTTTCCTGAGGGTGGGTGACCAGAACTGCACAGCATACTCCAGGTGCGGCCGAACAAGGGAATTGTACAGTGAGAGCACAATCTCCTTGTTCCAAAACTGAAATTGCCTCCTGATATAACCCAATAGTTTTTGGGCTTTCTTTTCCACCTCTACACACGGTTTCGTAAACTTAAGATCGCTGCTAATTAGCACACCCAAGTCCTTTTCTAAATCAGTCCTCGATATTACTACCCAACATCGAGTAGTCCGACTTGGGATTGGCATAGCCAATGTGCATCACTGCATTTACCCAAGTTAAACGGCATTTGCCATTTTTCAGACCACACTCCTATCCTACCTAGGTCCGCACGCAGTTCCTCGATCGCTTCGGGCGTCCCAACATTGGCCCCAAGCTTGGTGTCATCAGCGAATTTGGCGATCCGACTGACGATGCCACCGTCGATATCATTTATGTAAATGATAAACAACAGCGGCCCCAAAATGGAACCCTGAGGAACCCCGCTAGTGACCGAGGCCCAACCCGAACTAGCCCCTTTAATTACCACCCTCTGCCGCCTATTCCTCAGCCAGTTTTCAATCCACCTACCTATTTCCCCACCGATACCCAGCGCGCGCACTTTCGCCATTAGCCGGCGGTGAGGTACCTTATCAAAGGCTTTCTGAAAGTCGAGATAAAGTATATCAATCGCCCTACTCTTATCGTACTCACTCAACATGACGTGGAAAAACTCAAGCAAGTTGGTGAGACACGACCTATACCGTCTAAACCCATGTTGGGAGTCCCCAAGCAGCTTGTAGGAATCCAAATGGTCAACGATCCTATCAGCTATTATCCCTTCTAATAATTTACCTACAACTGAAGTGAGACTAATGGGACGATAGTTCCCTGGACTTTCGTGATCCCCTTTCTTAAAGATAGGGGTCACGTTGGCTTCCCTCCAGTCACCAGGCACCTGGCTCATCTCCAACGATTTGTTGAAGACTGTAGCCAGGTGGGGAGCCACCTGGTCGCGCACTTCTCGCAACACTCTGGGGAGAAACTGGTCTGGCCCAGGAGCCTTAAACGCGCTCAGTTTGTCTATTCTATCGGCAGTGATTGTCGTGGTACATCTAACACTATCCAGGCCAGCACCTTCGTGCCTCACGCCTGGCTCGGGGATGATGCGGGTATCCTCCCTGGTGAACACTCCCGCAAAGTATTCAAGCACATTAGCGATGTCCATGTCCAAGGTCCGCAGAACGCCGCTTCCATCCTTTAACGGACCTATCATGCTTCTAATGGGCTTTCTACTATTAACATAACTGAAGAATTCCTTAGGGTTCCCCTTGCAGAGGCTTGCCACCCGTAGTTCTTCATTATGTTTCGCTAGCCTAACCTTCGCCTTCACTTCCCTACACAGTCGGACATACGCTTCAGTGTTCTCATGGGAACGATTGGCCTTCGCCCTCCTATACGCTACTTTCCTATTTCGGATAGCCGAAGCGATGTCACGATTGAACCACTTAGGCTGCGTTGAAGCAGGGGTGACCGGTTTTGAGGGTATGGCAGCAGACTGCAGCACCATAAACTCGTCCCGGACTGCACTCCACACTCCCTCAACATCGCCGCCAACCTCTAACCCCATCTCTCCTATGCTATCCCTGAGGGTAACAAAGTTCACCTGCTGGAGATTGAGCTTACTGCCTCTCGAGTTACTACGCTTCACCCGAGGGACGCGCACATGGAACCTAATAAGACCGTGATCACTCCCGCCCAATGATTTGTCAATGGTGAGGCCAGTGACGAGGTTGTCTTTGGTCGTGAATACTAAGTCTAGAACGCTTTCGCCTCGTGTAGGCTCGTTGACCCACTGAGTGAGGAAGTTCTCATCAGCAAAGTCAACTAGCCTTCTCCCTTCAGCATCGGCAGTCCTGTTTTCCCACTTTATGCCGCGACAGTTGAAGTCTCCTAAAACTACACACACCCTAACCCCTAGCAGGCTACTGAGTTCGGTGTACAGGGCTGTATCCTCCTCGAGGAGGAGATGCGGAGGTCTGTGCACCAAGATTAACCTATAGTTCGTCCCTCCCACGTTCAGATTGATGCCAAGCAGCTCCTGTTCCGACCGGAACTGGCAGTCAACCGGACTCAACGTGTCCCTGACATATATTAGTACCCCACCCCCCTCCCCACGGGTGCGATCTTTGCGAAACATTCTATACCCGGGAATTTTGAACTCCCCAACGTAGTCCCTACGATCAGTATGAATCCAGGACTCGGTGATAGCAACGATATCCTGGTATTCTGATGCTAAGAGCACCCGTAGCTCGCCAAACTTGTTCCTGATCGACCTAGCATTAAAAAGCATTGCATGGAGGGAGCCTCCCCTGTTCTGACCGCCCCCTAGCACGACCCATTTCCCGAACAGCCAGGGCTGTTGGGAGTTGAAGAGCCCCTCACTAACGAGGGGACAAACTCCGCAGGAGCCTGAGTCCCCTCCAACGTGGAAGGAGAGTCACTACCTGCTGTTGGAGGGGGACTAACTACTGGGGGAGGGTGACTAGCTGCTGGAGAGAGAGAGAGAGAGAGAGAGAAGAGAGAGGAGAGAATATTTGCAAAACATTTTATTTATAAACAAATTCCATTTTTTTTTTTTTTTTTTTTTTTTTTTATTCTGAGCGAAAAGGTCTATTACTTTTTCATTGAAATTCTGTGTACTGTTGATCAAATTTTTCTCTATTGAAATCATTGCAAGAGCATTTAGTCTTTGTTGATTCATAGTGCTGCTTAAGAATGTCTTTATTCTTTTTTAATGTTGAATGGCAGCATTTGGCCTCGGATGTAGTCATGGGGATGGTCAAAAGAATTTTTATGAGCTTATCTAGTTCTCCAAGAATATCTACTAGATTATTTTCAGTGATAAATTTCAGCAGATCAATTAACCCGTCATAATTGTGCATATCAGGTCTACTGTAGAAAACTTGTAGTTCAGTAAGAAGCTTTTCTTTTTCAATCATGGGATATGCCTCAGTGCAGTGATGTAGTCAAGACCACCAAGTCTGAGACTGAGACCGAGATCAAAGGTTCGAGATCGAGATCTACCTTCCGAGATCGAGACCCTTAAAATTTGAGACCGAGATCGAGACCAAGCTCATGCCCTTTCAATTTGTTTTACACTATGGAAATTAGACTGTTAAGTATATTAATAAACTAATAACTACTTTCTCAGATGTAGTGTGTTGAATGCATAAAGTGTAGCCTATAAATTAACAAATGAATATATATATATGTATATACACATACTTTTTATTTATTTACTTTTTATATCTGTTACAGAAGGTTTAATGAATGTACCCACTGCCCAGTTTGATTTGTGCATTTATTTAAAGCATGATAGGTGCTCATTACACTTAAGGAACATCAGCATGCTCAGAAGATCTGCTGAAGTTCGGCTTATGTGGGGCCTCATTATTATGCCTCCATGGCTAAATACACGCTCAATTGGAGCACTAGAGGCAGGCACTGTTAAAACAGTCATGGCAATATTGGCCAGTGATGGGAATTTATCCTTTTCTGGTGCCAAAACTTTATTGGAGAGCAGTTGTTTAAAATATGAGATTCATCGATCTCTAAGAGGTACCGGCCACAACTGTTCCCTGCAGTTCAAAATCTTCATAGTTTCAACGTTCTTCTGCTAGGACCGATAGCTTTGATATTTTGCCATTAGTCTCGAAACTTTGGTTTGACTTTTATTTCATCATCGCTGCTGTGAGAATGAGCGCTGTCTCTCGGTATCTGCTCATTCTCCGTGCTTGAGTTTCCTGTATAACATTTTTCCAACACCATTTCTATGAAAAATAAATTGACATATCGGTACTATAAACAGAGGCATGGCAATTAGCATGAAGGTTTAAAAATCTTTGTTCCACATGAGTAATGTTATTCCTTTTGCTTACGTTAATCAAATTACAAAATTTGAAACCTCTACGTCAAGTTTTAGGGGTCCTGAGAAAATTGCACTTTTCCTTTTAATGCTGAAAAAATTAGTTTTTCCTCATTTTCATAAGTTCTGCTTTATTTTTTGTTGGAAATTCTTTACGATTCTTGAAAACTGTTTTGAGCAGGTATTGTTTGTCCTCTTCTTTAGTTGTCACTGCTTGATTAAATTTTTCAATCAATGCAACACCCGCTCAGCTGTGTCATTTGTCACTCTAAGGGCATGAACTCTAGCACAGCCTCTTTGGTACTCAGGATCTATTCCTCCTATTGATGCAGAATTTTCAGTGAAGAGAGAATTGAGATGTAGAGCATCAAAAAGAGATTTAGTCCTTGAAGTAACAAAATCAGAAATCCTTTTTTCTTTAAAAGAAGCTAGGGTTACCTTTGCTTCTAAACGTTTCAGTCCCTTATTTCTTGGAGGCATTTTGATGATATTTCGCATTTGCTCCTTTTCTTCAAGGGATATGCTTTTGTCAAAGAAGCTTAATCCAACAAGTGTTTCTGAGAGGTACCACAGATGTCATTTAATGGCATTTTGGGCTTGCTTGATAACACTTGATTTCAAAGAATTTTCCTCCATTATTGCAAGATTTTGCAAAAATTTAAGATCAACATTTGGGGCTTCCTCTGGTTGAGAAGCTTTTGCCCAAGATTTTGCGTATACCAATGCAACAAATAAACAAATTTCTGTTATTGCATCAAGTTCTTTTTTAGTCATCTTAAATTGATTTTGGAGAAGAAAAAGCTTAAATGCATAAATTCCTTTTGCCATCCATCTTGCATGATGGTACACTCCAGGTCTTTCAAGGGAGTATTAGAAATGCTTTCTTCTCCAAAAAACAAGAGAACAAGTTGAAAAAATTCTTTATAATCATCTCTTGGCTGTTTAGAGTTGAGTGCCTCCTTCATGATTAAGACTGTTTGATTTTTTAAATCTTGAACTCTTTCAATTATTCTGCAGCTTTGGGAATCAACAGCAGTTATGATTTGAGAATGATCCATAAAATCCCATTGAGTTTTGAATCTTTTGAAGATTGGAATATCAGGTTCAGAGGAATGGCCCATAGAAGTCCGGAAGACTTGAGATAGGACAATCTCATAAATATGGTGTCTGCAGGCTAAATATAAAAGCTCTTTTCCAAGTTCTTGTTCAATTTTAGTGCAAGCTCCAGCATGGATTCCGGTATTGGATGCTGTTGTGTCAAATGACAGCCCAATAATTCTCTGGGTCATATCATGTTCTTGCAGGAGAGAAATGCAAACACGAGCCATCTCCGTACCCGTGCCAGCAGTGACTTTAGGAATTCCCAGCAATTTCTCTTCACCATTCCCACTGATTAACACTGCAATCCTTTCCATTCTTCCTTCGCCTGCAAGAAAAAGTTAAAATATATAATTTATATATAATTTATATATATTTATTTTTAATATTTTATTTTATATATATTATATATTTAATATTTTATTTTATTTAATATATTTATATATATTATAATTTATATATATATAATATATAATTTTAAATTAAACTTGACTTATTTTAATTTGAAGGTAAAATGGTGTAGATTGTGAAAACTAGCTTCAGACAGTGAAATGTAACCTAATTAAATAGAAATTTAGCTATCAAAATGTTTAATTAAAACCAACCAGATAATAACACATTGCCTAGGTGTGAAAACCAGACCCACAACTAAGTTTTTCACCTGAGAGATAAAATATAATTATGCTAAATTAATCAGACAAAAAAAACTAACCTGATATCTCTGGGAGCATTTTTCCATCCCAATGAAGAACTAAAGGCTCTCCAGGACAAAATGCTTGCTCTTGATTGATATTCTGTTGCTATTTCTTTGCGTAACTTTTGACGAGTTCGAAGCATAGTAGATTTTGACACTGTAATGTTTTCCAAATTATGGCCCAAAGACTGAGCAACAACAGCATAAGACATAGCTGCATCTCGATTGGAAAGATTCATTCTATCATAGGCTGCTACATTATTTTTGTCAATAGGCTTTGACTTTTTAGGAGCCAACATTTTCTTTTTAAATTGCTCTTCAGAGGGACCTTGAAAATTCATTTCAAGGTTGTCATCATTAGTTGATGATGATGATGACGATGTGAAATCATCTCTATTGGCAGGCAAGAATGATCTTTTAGATCGCTTCTGCTCTTTGAGGGCTCTTTCACACACTAATTCTTCACGATGAAGCCTTCTTTTCTCTCTTTTTGCAAGAATTTGGTCTACTGTACCCATGCTACTTTGTGTAGGATCTTCTTGCTGGCTTAAGTAGAAAAGCTTGTCTTCTTCATTTGACATCATCAAAAGGGCATTAGAGTGACCAATATCAAGAATTTCAGCCTTAATTTCATCTTTAAACATAGCTTCTTCAATACGGCATTTTTCCTCGGGCCTTTTTCTGTTTTTCATCAATTTATCATAACAGCTTATTAAAGAGTCAATCTTTCGGATGGCACTGTCTCTACGCATTGTGGGAATCCTGGCTTTCTCCCAGTAGGTCATCACTTCATCTAAGCAAAGATTAATGGATCTTCTTCGTCCCAATTTTTCCTCTTTTTGATGGAAGAAATATTTTTGCAAAACTTGCAGTTTTGTAGGTAAGCGGCAACAAAGTATATCTTTATATAAATGGCCAATGAGCCAAACTTTAGTTTTAGAATGAGTAGCCATTTTTAGTTTAAAAAATTAAATTTCTGAAATAGTAAAATAAACCAGTTAAATTAGGAGATAAAAAGGATAACTAAAAGGTTCAAGCCAATTAGGCAAAGCCTTTAATTTAGAGTTGACCAATTAAGGATAATATATTTTATCCCAAATTTTTGTTTTCCTTATTAATAATTTTCTCTGAAATAATGATCTATGATTGTTTTTGTACTCTATTAACACCAAAAATTTCTTAAATAAGAAGAAATTTTTTCATAAGTTGCAACTCAAGAGTTGAGTTGATCATTGATGTTCTAAGCGCGCCTATTCATTGGAAAATTTTTATAAGTCATTAAATCTCGGGACCCCTAAATATTCTCATATTTGACCAAAATTTTGCTGACATGTCTATCTGGTCCAAAGGAACAAGGGCATTAATGTGGAACTTTATAATTTACCCCCCATTTTGGTCCACACTAATATATATATATATATCTATCTATCTATCTATCTATCCTCTTGCGGGATGAGACAAGGCTCCTTGCTCTCCCCTATGCTGTTTAATTTGTATATTGACGGATTAATTGCTTCACTTAATGAGGCAACAGTAGGATGTTGTATAGATAACACAAAGATAAATAAATTAGTTTATGCCGATGATATGGTGTTAATAAGTCCCTCTGTTAAAGGTCTGGATCGGCTACTAAATGTCTGCGAAGTGTATTCGCAGAAACATGATATTCTTTTTAATGTTACAAAAACTAAGGTTATGCAATTTCATCCTAAAAGCTGTAATCAGCCAGCTGATATAAGGTTTAAAATGAATGGTGAAGTAATTGAGGAAGTACAAGAGTTTAAGTATTTGGGTCAAACTATTACCAGCTCCTTGAGTGATGACTCAGATATAAGAAAACAATCTCGAAGCCTGTGCTGTGTGCTAAAGCGAATATGACCATAAGGAACTTTCGTTTCTGTACAAGTGAAGCTAAAGAGAGACACTTTCGTACTTTCTGCAGTAATATATACGGTCAGCAACTCTAGGTGAATTATAAAAAAGGTTCTGGCAGAACCCTAAATTTGCTGTACAACAGGTCTTTGAGACTCTTACATAAATTACCCCCCCGAGATGCTCAGCTTTGCAAATGTTTGCTACCCGCAATGTCCCGAGCTTCCCAGAGGTAACAAGACGTGCTCAACACAGTCTAATGCAAAGAATTAAAAAATCAACCAACCTGATCATCCAAGCTATCCATGAGTCCTGCCATTTATCCTCTAAGCCAGGGCTTCTCAAACTTTTTTTTTCACTTGCGACCCCTTTGGATCAGACAAATTTTTTCGCGACCCTTCACTCAGTCATAAAAGCACTAGGTACTAACACTGTATATTTATGAAAAAAATATTTTCAAATGTTTCTGCGACACCCAATAATATTTACTCGATCCCCTGAGGGGTCGCAACCCCTAGTTTGAGAAGCGTGGCTCTAAGCTATGGACTTCTTGGTACGAAAACGTCTATCTGTAGCTCATTTTCATATATATATATATAATTCTCTATTTAGTGTTTCCATTTTCAATAAAATTAATCGGGGGGGGGGGGGGGGGGTTGTAGCGCTAACCTAAAAAAATTCAGACCCACACCCCTCCGCAAGACAAACGTGGCAACTCAAAACAGGGTGACTGATTAGTGAATACCTAGACTCCCTTACTTTTACAAACTTTCATAAACATTCTGAATTGTGTCTGTTCAACCAAGCACCATCATGAGTATGCCAGTAACATGTATTTTTCAATACGGTCTCGCGAGGTCTCGAAAGGTCTCGGGGAGAAAAACCGAGACTGCGTCTGTCGAGACCGAGACCAAGATCTAAATAGCGGAGACTGAGATTGAGATCTGCAAATTGGGTCTCGAGATCAGTCTCGAGACCGAGACCGATCTCGAGACCTACATCACTGCCTCAGTGGTCACCGTTATCTCTTCCATAGGCATTTTCATATTATAGCTTTCGAAGTTTTCCTTGGTAAACAGCTTAGCAGCTACTAATTGTTTGGTAAATGAATACCTCTCAGCTATGTCAACAAATATGCAGTCGCACACTTCCTTTGCTTCAATCATGAGTGTTTTTGAAGGATTTTCACTGTACTCTGAATTTCTTATTTTTAAAATGGCATTGTTGAAGTTTGCTATATATTTTTGTACTTTACACGAGTCAATAGCTCGAGATTGCATTTGATTGTAAATGACTTCTACGTGAGGCATTATCTGATGAAAAAGTTTCAACCAAAAGATGAACTTTTCATTATTCAAAATGTGCAAAATTCGTGTTGCTTCTGAAATGGTTTGATCTGCATTGGCTGTTGACTGTATTTCTTCAAGGCATTTTTTTAAGGGTTCGAAACTTTCATAGACGCGGTTTATGGTGCGTATATGAAAATTCCATCTAGTAGGGGATGGATGAGGAATGTGGCTGGCCATATGTTTGCTTAAGATAGAGAGATGAAGTGGTGACCTGGAGAAAAATGTTGATATAGCCAAGAGGTTAGAAAAGAATATTCTTGAATTTTGGGTAGTACTTGCTGCATTTTTCATAATCAGATTCAGTTGGTGGGCATAACAGTGAATGAAGTGTGCATTATTGTAAACTTCTTTAATTTTAGCCCGAACTCCCCCTTTTTTTTTTTTTTCCCTTTTATGACATTTGTGCCATCAAATGTCTGAGCAATTAGTTTCTGCTTGTTTCCTTCAAGAAGAATATCTAGCTGATCTAGAATGCACTTAGATAGTCCTTCTGCAATTTGATTTTCCGGAGTAAAGAAACCCCAGAAGCGCTCAAAGACTTCCTCATTCAGCTCGTATCTCAGAACAATAACCATTTGAGTGTGTTCAGAAACATCAGTTGTCATCAGCCATGACCGCCATAAACGAAGCTGCTTCTAATTTCTTTTTTTATTTGATTGCAGGATACCTGCAGCACACAGTCAAGAATATCATTCTGAATGGTTTTGGAAACGCCCTTGAAGACTGTGTTGCTTTCTAAATGTTTTTTCAAATTGGGATTTAATTTTGATGCAAAATTAATTAATCCCCTGAATACACCTGGATTTGCCAAATCATCTTTTTCATCGTCACGTAAAGAAATCTCAAAATTTCCGCAGAATTTAATGCAGTCTATTATTTTTAACAATATTTCACAATTTTTGGTAACTTTATGTTCAATAAATAATCGAGAGTTTGTAATCCTCACTAAGTTTTTCTTTGATATTTACCATTCCTAAAAGTGACAGGGAAATCACATTATCAATATGCTTCTTTGAACCCTCATGCTTTTCAGTTTTTTCTTTCATTTTGTTTATATTTGTAAAACTACTTTTTGTCCACGTCAAGTCACCACCGAGTAGTAGACAAGGGAAACAAAATAATGCATTTTTAACTTTACAACCACAAAGCCAACTTTTTCTTTGGTACCATTCTGAATTAAAACTACGAATATATTTCTTATTGTTACTTATTCCGGGCTGAGATATTTGAATTTCTGGTGTAGGGTGCCCTTCAGTTTTAATAGCTATTTTTTCTTGAAAAGATAACTGTGAAAAATTACAAGACTGAATTTTACTCTGTCACCCGACTCGCTTCTGGGGCTAGCGCAGCCATGATAATAGAATAGGCACCTAGTTAAAATTTAAAAAAACAAAAAGTCACTTGCGAAAAAAAATATTCTAAGAAATGAAAGGTATATATTGTAAATAATCCAATGATTATATAATTAACTTCACCCTCACGACAAAAAATAAATAACGAATCATTGATAAATTCAATTTGGAAATTAAATTTCGAATTAGCAAATGATATAGCAACACAACTACCATGTCAAACAAAAAAATTGGCACGGCTCTGTCCACAGTGCTTTGGATCCTCTTAAACCTGTGATTCTGACTTGCTTTTCGTATGTCTGCCACCGAGGTTTCAAACGTTTTGAACAAAATCTGGAACTGTTAAGTACGCAGTTCCACGGGAAGGCTGAAGCTGCTTTCATGATTCATTCATTTGGCATTGAAATAGTTTAGGGAAAAAAGGATATAATCTGATTTAAAAACAAAGTTCATTGAAAAAAAAAAAAATGAGAGGCTATTTTGAATATTTAAATATAAAGATCATAAGATCATGGGGGTGCTGCAGTTCCACAGTGCCTACCTGCGAGCCACTCCTGTATCCACCATGTGCTAATTTCTGGCAGCAGTCTTTCAACCCCATTTATAGTGAAGATAATCAACATAACTGTATACCATACATGAACTACACAAATTAAATCCTTTAAGATGATAAAATTAATTAGAATAATAGAATTTCAATGCATGAAAACTTTTTATAAAAATGGCCTATATTCTCAGCTCTAAAGTAGTAAGTGAAGGCAAGGACATTCATTCTTACAAGGTGTGGCCAGAAACATCCACCTGATATCAAAACGGGTCCAGTGTAAAATGTTGTTTGTGACCTTGATCTTTGATGTAATAACCCAATATTGTTCACAACACATCACTTTGTGATGATTAACATTTCATCAATTTGTTGAGCATGTACACCCCAGACATGAAAGTGTGATAAACAGAGAGATGATTGGACAAGTGCAATCTGGTATGGCCCTTTGCAAATTTTTTAGGCAGGAACATTTTTAAAATCAGTTGTAGGCCTAATTGATAAGAGCTTGTATGATTATTCTCAAAATCATAATTAGAGGTTCTCAAAACAAAAGTCATTAGTTGTAGATCATCCTTGTAACTTAGAAAAGAGAGGGTTAAAATTCATACTATTAAAGTCTCGAGGATGAATACTGTATTTTCATGAACATGAAAATCATAATATTTAGGGGGTGTTATAAATTTTACCCCAAGTAATTAAGGTAGCTAGTGCAATCCAGCACAAGTGGCTTGAGCCAGTACTTGGAAATACTAATTTAACATCCCTTCATGTTTTTTTTTATGTACAAGGTTATCTTATACAGGGAATTTGCCCATCCAATTTTCATCTCCAAGCAACAAGTGGGTCATGAGATGTAGAAGTAAAAGAAAGTCAAGGTCATAACCCCTATTGGTTGTAGGCCTATAAAACTCTATATTTGTAACTCAACAGGATGCAATCAGTCCAAAATTGTGATAAAAGAAATTACCATAAGGGCAAATATTAACCCAGTGACTTAAGTGAACTACTCCATTTCTACTTAATGGAGGAGGAAAAAAAATGTGGAACATTGTCTTATGGATAGTCAAACTACTACTAGCTATCATGACAGTGTATACAGCATGCTGAACTAAACATCCACCAACCATACAACTAAAATCCTGCAGTTTCATCTTAAACATACATATATACTGCATTCAGGTTGTAGTTATACATCAAGACATAAAGGGTAATGACTTTAGTCACTTCAGGATCTGTTAGCATTTTTATTTAACTGTTCAATTAGGAACAGACACAATATACACCAGGTATTTAATATGTTCAACAACACTGATTTACTTCCTTATATAATAGATAAATTTTTTCTTTCAGGAAAATAATCTTTCTGTTTGGCATCTGAGTGAGCTTGATGGGGACCCAACTCTTATCCAGGAGTCACCTCAATTTCATGATGTAAATGATATCCAGGTATGGATAAGAATGCTTTGTAGTGTAACTTTTTGTAGATTTTTGAGGTCTTTACAATTATTTGCATCACATCTATGAACTTGGCTGAATCATTTAAAAATAATGTATCCCAAATTTAAACAAATTGATTCTCCTAGCTTTGCCAAACCCAGCCCATTCTCAAACTCAGATTTATCCCTATGGTTGCCACCATTTGCTAAAGCCATTCCCAGGCATTCAGAATGAAAATGGTAGTTACTGTACAATTAAGAATTTGTTTAAAATTCAGATTTTTGTAATTCAATAGAGATAAACTAAAATCTATGAAGCCTGAGCATGGCCTGTACAATGTTCTAATTCAGGGTTTTCAATCTTTTGCAGTAACAGACCCCTTTCTAACCCTGGTAACCATGGACTGCAATATCATTGAGGGCACCAAATTTTAGGCAAGCTTGGCTACCTTAAGCTAAATTTACCCTGAAACCTCTTTATTTTAAGGAAAATAATGATAAAAAATGAAGAGTATTAGCTACAAATTTTGCAGATAATGCTAAAATTCCAGTACAGTGGTCCCTTGCTCTATGAATCTAATTTGTTCCAGAGGGTTGTTTGTAGAGCAAAAAAATTTGTAGAGCAAACCCTATAATTAATGGAAATAGTCTAATCCATTCCAAGCCCACCAAAATGTATTAGAAATTTAGGAGTCTTTAAGCAGTAAACTGTGTGTAAATATGTACTGTAAACCAGGGTTGTGGAGTCGGTCCAAAATTTTCTGACTCCGACTCCGACTCCGACTCCACACATCGTAAAAATTCGACTCCGACTCCGACTCCACACATTGTAAAAAATCTAAAAATCCGACTCCGACTCCTCACATTTTAAATATACGACTCCGACTCCTCTAGTGTTTCACTCTATAATTATCATAATAATAAGACATTTCATCACCACCACATGAATCGTCAGGTTACTTTCTAGGATAAGGGAACATTCAAATATTAAGAAGGATATTGACTTGTAGATATTATCATATTAAGGGATTTTTATTTTTTCCAATAATATATATATATATATATATATATATATATATATATATATATATATATATATATAAATGAAAAAGATTCTCTTAAACATAATTAAGGTCTAACCAGTAGTAGTGCTACTTAAAATTGAATAACCCTTCTTAACCTAGTGGCTATAACCAGGGTTGTGGAGTCGGTCCAAAATTTTCCGACTCCGACTCCACACATTGTAAAAATTCGACTCCGACTCCGCCCTGAAACGTGCGACTCCACGACTCCGACTCCACGACTCCGACTCCGACTCCACAACCCTGCTGTAAACAACATAGAAGAATAGCCAGTGGCAGTGGTGGAGTTGGTGTAGAGGGGTTACTGCTTGGAAGGTGAATCTCTCTCCATTATGATGTTAGGAGGACCTTCCAGCTGTGGGGTTTGGAGTCTGGGTTGTTTACTAACAAAGGTGTCGGAGTCGGAAGCAATTTTGGTGGTGCTGGAGTCGGAGTCGGTAAAAATGTACCGACTCCAACTCCGACCTCAATATAAATTTTAATAAAATATGTTTTTGTGTGTGATATCACTGGCAGCTATGGTGGTTAAACCACTTAAATAATAAACACAATGTTTTCCATTTCAGACACTAATGCCATTAATTCATTTTTTCTTTTCAGATAATATTTTTTATTTTTAATGCTTATTTAATTTCGAGTTCTTTCTAAATTTCATAAGTTTTTAACTTTCAAGTCTAAAACCCCTTTCACAATGGCAAAGACACTTCCAACAAAGTCTGCAGTTTTTAATATTTTACAATAACCACAGATGGGAAACATTTCGTGTGTCAGTGTATGATAGAAGATGATGATGATGAAAAATTATGTGAAGCAAAAATCAGTGGTTTTACTGGCTCTGATAAAAATGCACCAACCAGAGCATCAAATTTGAAAAGACATTTGCAGTGTTTCCATCCCAAAATTTTAGAAGTTGTCATTGAGAAAGATAGTAATAAAAACCTTCCAACTACTTCAAAGTTAACAAAAGATCAGAAATCTACTGAATGACAAGCACCACTTACAAGATTCTTTACTACAGACAAAGTTACCGTAACAATGACCACAGATGATGATGCTTCACGTGGTGGTGATGAAATGCCTCTTGTGTAATTATCATCATAGCAGATTTAGAATTAATATACCTTCGGAGTCGGAGTTGGTTTTTTATGTGCCGACTCCACAGCCCTGGAAATAACTGAGGATGGTGTCTTCAAACCTGCAGGTTAAAATTTCTGATTCAGTATCTGGATGTTTTTTAATAACATTTTTAATAACATCCCAGGCTTTAAAAAGATCTGTCAGCTCATGTGATGTTACAGCATGGGCATCATCAATTTCCTCTTCTCCATTGTCCTCCTCACTTGACCTCCCCAATTCCTGTAGCTCTTCTGTTGTTAGTTCTTTTTTGTGGTCTGCAATTGTGGTTAGGGATGAGGCAGAGTAACCAAATTCAGTCACCAAATCTTTTAAATGTACCCCATCTTCAGATTTTTTATATCTTTTTTAATTTTTATAGAAATAATAATATGGCCACATTTGGCTTTAGGACCCATAGTTAGCAATCAATTAACAAATCACAACAGAGTGCACAACCACTTGTAGAAAATGATCAACAGACACTGAACAGAACGTAATGGAGTGCCTCCTAGTGGATGAAATCGTCATCGCTGCGCTCCTATTGGCTGAAATTGGCACTGGACATTTGGCGGAAAATTCACAGAGTTAAATTTCGTAGAGCAAACCATTTGCTCCTTATTTGGGTCATTCGTACAGTGAATTTTTCGTACAGCAAGCCGTTTGTACAGCGAGTGACCAGTGTATTTAATTTGTCAATACAGCAATACCCCATTGAATGCTCAGGATGTGTTTCTGGAGAAGAGGGCTTTCAGCAAATTGGCTTTCAATGGGGTCATCATAACATACTATACTGATATGGAGATACGTTCCTAACAGTGTTATTTCTTGCCTATGAGTGATACATGATGGCTTAATTTGGCTACTTGTACACTAGGGTGGCTCGTTTTTACACTTTTTTCGATATTTGATTGGGGGTAGTGCGGAAAAGTTGCGATTTGGAGAGAAAATAAAGTGTAAAATTTTTTTGATCTACGTCAATACCTTCCGGTGGTGGCGAGTCCTTAAAAATTGAAAAATAGGCCTAATGGGGTAGATTGGAAAATGGTTTTAAAGACTTACAAAATAAACAATAAAAATTTCAGCAGAATCTGTTAATAACTTCCAGTGGCGTCTTAGCCGTTAAAATATCCAAAATATTGATTTAAAGCAAGTTTTAACAAGATGTTATAGAAATGTTAATTCCGGTATATTTCTGTGCAAACAACCCTGAGAACACTATTATAGGCTTGAATAAATTAATAGCAGTCATTGAACAATGAACATTATATAAAAATTATATAAAATTATATAAAAATTGTGTTTTTAGGCCTATTTTTCGATTTTTAAGGACTCGCCGCCACCGGAAGGTATTGACGTAGATCAAAAAAATTTTACACACTTTATTTTCTCTCCAAATCGCAACTTTTCCGCACTACCCCCAATCAAATATCGAAAAAAGTGTAAAAATGAGCCACCCTATTGTACACGTAGATAACACGGGTCAACAAAGATTTTTCATCAGAGTAAAATTTGTGGTGGCTGGATAGCATTTTTCACGCTGATTCCAAAACTGCATTCAGATTTTTTCTAGCACGTACAGTTTTCAAGATGAAGGCATATATATAACTACACAGATTTAACCATTTTAAATAGGCAAAATACTAATATTTCAACATTTGATTGTGTTTATTTTATTGTTTTTTTAGTTTATTCATCTTATTGATTTCAATTATCTTAATTATGCATCTTATGTATTTCAGGTGTGAGCTTTTATGTCTAGCAGCATTGTGATTCAGGCAACAACGCCGTGCTTTGTGTGTCAAAAGATCAGTCCAGTCCAAGAACTTGTGTCAAGTTGGTGTACATTTTTTTTGAATTTATAGTTTGCTCAGGTCAGTCAACATGCCTCAACAATGTAAGAATGACCCCTGAAAGCAGTTCTTTTGTATAATGGTAATATAATGCCATCCATACCCATTGCCCATTCCGTCCATCTAAAAGAGACATATGACAATATGGATATACTACTTAAGGCAATCAAATACGACAGTCATCAATGGAATGTTTGTGGAGATCTAAAAGTTATAGGAATGCTTATGGGTATGCATCAGGATTCACAAAATTTTGTCGTTTCCTTTGCCTGTGGGACAGTTGCGCCACTATAGAACATTACACCAAAAGTGACTGGCCACTTAGGTATACATATGTCCCAGGGATAAGCAATGTCCAGTCTGTCCCTTTAGTGGATCCCCAAAAGATCTATCTGCCACCTCTTCACATTAAACTTGGTTTAATGAAGAATTTTGTTAAAGCAATGGGTAAAGTCAATTCTGAAGGGTTTCAATACCTTTCAAGGAAATTTCCGAAGGTTACTGCAGCAAAATTGAAGGAAGGAATTTTTGTTGGGCCACAAATAAGGGAGGTTTTGAATGACACTGAATTTGAAAAAGTCCTAAGTCCGCTGGAATTGAAGGCTTGGCTGGTGTTCAAATGGATGTGAAAACTTTCTTGGAAGCAACAAGTCACCTGCGTATAAGGATGGAGTCAAGAACCTCCTTGATGCCTTCAAAGAAATGGAGTGTCAAATGTCATTAAAAATTCACTTCCTGCATTCCCACTTAGATTTCTTTCCTGAAAACCTTGGTGCAGTGAGTGACGAGCAAGGAGAGCGCTTCCATCAAGATATTCAGATGATGGAGAAGTGCTACCAAGGATATTGGAATGAAAGCATGATGGTGGACCATTGTTGGATGCTGTATCGTGACAGTCCAGGCCAAATTTACAAAAGGAAATCACACTCACAGCGCTTTTAATAAAATAATGTATATATTCTTTATTTATAAGTACAGTACATTGAATAAAGTATATGATGTATTTGTTGTTTAGCATTCCTAAGTGTGATCTATACATCCATAAATTTTCTTATAGCAATATCAAAAACTTAAAAATATCAAAACCAGTGTATCTATATAACTATACGTGCTAGAAAAAAATAAAACCAGATTCGGAATCAGCACGAACAATGTATTAAGAAAAGTGTGATCATGTTTGTGATGAGAAAAAAAAGTTTCATTTTGTTGGCCAGTGTAATTGATGAAAGAATAAACCAGGGTATATGCAAACACATAATACACTGCAATAGCAGTTAAGTCCTGAAGACACTATTGTGGTAGTGGTTATGCTTGGTGGGTCTTGGCAGGGATCTAGGAAAAAATACCCCGGAGGAAAAAAAAACCCGAGTAAAGCATCCCCCCGGAAAAAATCCCCTGGACCAAATTTTATAAAGATAGAAAGGCAATCAAAATTAAAAAGATTTAATGTCGCTTTAAAAATATGCTTTATTTAAAAAACAATATTAAAACTAAGGTAAGATATAAATAATTTAAAAATCATTTAAGAGCCAATATTAAAAGCTAAGGTTGTACGCTATGCCCCGTAAAAAGTCCAAAATGGAATGATCTTCGTAGGAGCTAATAATATTTCTAATTCGAGACGCTGCATCTTTATACTTCTTCTTCTGGGGTTTTGGAGGATGACCAGCGCAAGCCTGTAGCATGCTAACTTCTTGTAGTGCCTGCTCCTTTTGTATGCTTCTTAGGAATACCCAAATATTTGGATGGGCACATCTAATATTTGACCGAAAACTTCTATGCCAACCTTTGATAGCATTGTTAGTTTTGGGGAGCTCGTTTTGAATTCTCGTATGCATGTTCCATGTTTGGATGTCAAATATTGGAGGTCTCCTGTTCCTCCTATTTGGTCTCCCAATGTATGTGTCTTCGAAATAATTTAGGATATATGTTGCATCTTCGGGAAAATCCTCAGCTAGTGTTTCAAATGCGTCAATTACTTTGTCTGAGGGGCAAAAAGCTAAAGCTAAGGCTGAGATCATACGCATTCTTAGAGCAAAATCAGGATTGTTTGCGTATGATTGTGAAAAGCCAGACTCCTGAATTTTCTTGTAGATGTTTTGGCTTAGATGAAAAAAGCATCCTTTAACTTTGGTTTCTGAGAAGACCGATTTTATACTTTTGTGCATAGCTTTCTCAAAATTGACCATAATGCTATCTGGGTTTAAATTTCCATTCAAACTTTTAATTTCATTAAGCATTAGTGTATAGGTGGCTTCAGTTTTGTTAGGTAAAAGAGAATATATACAAGGCGTCATAGTTCCATTAACTAAAGCATGTATGGTGTATACTTGCGCAAACAAAGAGGGTGTTACGCTGAAAGTTCCATCCATAAACCAATTCTTATGAGACTCAAGATAGGACAAATTCTTCCAAGTGCCGAAACATAAAATTCTGGGACCTTCAGTACCAGAGTCATACAAGAGAAAGTTTTCATTACTTTTTGTAACGTTGAATTCATCTGGGATAGAGAGAGCCTTAGTATTTAGTGGTAGTGGAATTGAATTTTGGCTCCTTTGCCTACACTGCCTCAGATTTCTTTTTAAATACCTTATTGTTGGCAGATTTGCTGCTGCCCCTTCATCAATCCCTTCAATTTCTTGTGAAATTATCTGCTGAGGGGTGTCATGCGTATCTTTCGCTTTCGCTTTCATGTTTTGCAAAGCACTGAGAGTTTGCATATTACTTGGATCAGGCACATGCGTATGAATATTCACTCTTCCAACAATTTCATTATCTTTCACTTTAAGCCTAGCTTTGCATTGCGCATTGGCACTGCGTCGTTTAGGGGCAATGTTTAACTGAAATAAAAATTGAGATAGGGGATGGGGGATTTAGATGGGGGGGGGGGCAAAGTTTAACTGAAATAAAAATTGAGATAGGGGATGGGGGATTTTTTCCTCGGGGGATGCTTTACTCAGGTTTTTTTTTCCGCCAGGGGATTTTTTCCGGATACCCTTGGCAGTGCACATCAGATGCTTGTGTGTAGGAGCTGTAGGCTGCTGCTTAAGAATGCATCCAGAATTGACTGCTTCACTTGATCTTTTCTTGGAGCATTTCTCTGTAGCAGATGATGATGATGAACATTTCTCTCAACTGTGCTGCTGTGGTCCCAGTCAGGGTTCTCAGGGAAGAGCTCCAGTTCCTTTGTGATCTTGGCAATACCTTCTCTCAAAATTGCAGTGGTTAGGTTGTGACATTGACACTGAAGCTTCAGTGTTGTCTGCACCGTGTCATTGCCTTCCTCATGAGCACACTGCTGTTCCAGTTATGTAGTTCAACACTATATACATTTAAACTATATATACCGTATGAACCTTAGGTTGTTTCGTGTGTTGGTCTCTCTTCACATGGAGGTCAAGCTGGTGGCCCTGCCTCTAGATCTGGCTTGGTGGAGGAGTGAGTTGCTTTCTTGCGCTCTCCACCATACATAGCCAGGCACACCTGGCTCGTCTGGTACCATCCTGAGCCAGGCATCCAGTCTCATTTGGTCCTGTCCTGAGCCGGGCATCCAGTCTTCTCTTGAAGACTGCAACTTTGACCCCTGTTATGTTTCTGAGGTCCTTTGGAAGCTGGTTGAAAAGTCTTGGGGGGGGCCCCCTGACAACCAAGCTATTTTCCTTCAGTGTTGAGGAGGTCCCTTGTCGGGCCTTTAATTTGGGAACACTACACATTCTGCCTCCTATTTTCCAGTGTTTGAATGGTAATTGGGTTTAGTTTTAGGTTTGGTACCAGTTTTTCGATCATTTTCCCATATGTAGATTATGGTGTACCTCTCTCCTTTCCAGGGAGTATATGAGTCATTCCAGCTCAACTGGTACAGATTTCAGAAAGTTGGTTGGGTGACCATCTCAGATTTTCTTCAAATTTTCAGGGTTGATTCATACACCATTCAATAGCTTAAATCTAAAATTTTAGCTTCCTCAGTCAAAAACTTTTAATTTTATGGTCGGTTAAATGGACCCCACCTTCGACAAAAAATGCCCATGTTGGGCTTGATTGGCCAACGCCTTCATTTTGAGAGGCCTTGAAAAGTGTCTTCTAATAGGAGTAGAAGCTTCAAATTTGTCGTGCCAATACAACTTCTGGTGGGCTTTTCAATTTTGCAAGCAAAAGGCTGTGGAAAAATAGTTTCTGAGTTACAAGGGCTTAAACATGGCTCCATTTTGAAGCTTGCATCAATTCCTCCCACTTTTACGACTACCATTTTCAAAAGTTTTAGTTCTACATCAATCACAGCTGTTTTAATACTCCTAATAGTCTCTATGGGTTGTAAATTTATGAGTGAAATAAAAAAATAACCAAAAAAGGATTTATTTTTATTTTTAAAAATTTCCAAAAGTTGATATTTTCACAAAATTTGCAAAATTAACATCAACTTTGGGGCTTAATATAAAGGTGTCCGAAATTAGTCAGGGAGTTGATACTTCTAGTAAAGAAAGATACATATGTGTACAAAAACATATATTAAGGAATAGATCTCAACTCAACTCCTTCATATAGTTTTGGCTATTCAAAGAAAAGTACTTTTTGTGAAAAATTCTGAATTTTTTCAAAATTTTGAAATGTTTAAATTTCTTTTTACACATTGAATTGTAATTTTACTTCCATTTTATTACTTGGTAAGTTAATTCACAAATGTTAAATTATCTAAATAAGTTTTACTCATAAAAAAGACAATATATACCTAGATTATTACTACATTTGCAGTTAACACAACAGATGGACCAGCTTGTAGGCTCAATACTTGGATCTACCTAAGTAAATCATGTAGAACCGTGTTCTACTGCTCTTTAAGCACTTCCTAGTAATTTAAATTATGCAGTTAGTACAGATAAACTAGCAGTAACCACCATTTTCAGTACAAAACCTTAAATTTAAGTAGCTTTGTTGTATTACTTCCCTTAATACAAGTGTACAGTACTTAGCTATATACAATAATGAATTCCTGAGTTTTTAAGCATGTGAATTATTGGCTATAAGTTCATATTCTTTTTTTAAATGTGTTGTTTTATGTAAATTCGTATGTAAACTTATATATAGCTAATAACTCTTATGTTTAGACACTGACTCAGGAATTTATTATTGTACTCAGGCTTTAAGTCTGATTGTCTTCAACACTCCATGGCCTCACAGCCATAAATTGGCAATTTATTATTCAGCTTGATACAGGTCTGTAGTTACTTAGGCTTTTTTTAAAATACTCCTCAATTTTAGATAAACAATCATTTGATAACTTGTACTGTCTCCCCATTTTCCCAGCAACTGTAGGTGGTTCAATTGAACACAAAACATGTTGGAATGGAATCCAGCAAATGTCCTCTTGTTCAGGCCATTTAAAAGGATTCTTTTTCATGAAATTTACTAATAGATCCTTCTCAGTATCACACACTTCAACTATGTTTCCAACAAACCAGTCACCTTCATAGAAACAGGCCACATATGTACCAGGTTTATATTGGTAAGCCACATTTTCTTGTGTAGCATTGAGGAAGGAAAGTTGTACGTTAAAGAAATTTTCATCACTAGAAATTTTGTACAGTTTAATGCCTGTTGATGAAGGTCTAAAGCAGTGATATGAATGGGTTCCTGGGATTGTCTTAATTAAGGAATACCTTTTTTCTAACTCAAATAAATTAGCATTTTCCTCAATTTTAGCTGAATCAATGTACAGAAATTGTATACCATTAATATTAGATTTGCACCAATCGAACATCTCTTTTGGATTGGTGATGTGACCTTTACTTGTTGCTTGTAGACTTGCCCGGGCAACTAACCTTTTGACGGTGCCACCAACACCATCACAGGGGCTCTTTCCGTGAGAGGTGGCAAAAAAGTTCCATTCACATGTTAGTTGGAAATCTTTTTCATGTAACACTGAATTAATGATGTTTTTATAGTTTTTATATTGACTTGCTGCGCCATCGCTAAAGTAACAAATATGTTTTAGTTTAGGATTCTGACTTTTAAGTAATTTCAAGGCTTCACATAAAAAAGAATGAACTGCAGTTGTGTTGTGTGTAAGTGAATCTGATATTACACAAAAATTTGTAACTTTTAGTTCACCATCAACTTTTTGATAGCAGACTACCGGATGCAAGGTAGCCTGGGTATTGTCCCAGTGATGCCCTTGTACGGCATCCTGAATTATAAAACTATAGTTTTCAGAGAAGTCAACAAGCACTAATGCTGTAGAATCATTGAGGTTTTCTTTACAGTCGGACAAATATTTTGATTGGGCTTTTGCTATGAAATGGTGTACTTTCAACTTTTTTGCACTTTCACATATGTCTCTACTACATTCGAAACACTTTTTGTCATTGTGACCAGTTGGGTATGGTCTGTATGAAGCCACTGCTTAAAGGAAACCTCATCATCCATGTCATAATCATTGTTTTCAAAAATGGTAAGAAGCCAATCCCGTAATTCATTTAAACCAGGACATGTTTTGCAGTTATTAATCATGCAGTTTCTGGTTTCAGTGTTGCAGACTATTTTCCCTAGTAACTCTTAATTCTACTTTGACGGGGAGTGATTCACATAAAAGTTTAAAGTTCTGGTGTATTTCACAAATGCATACATTGTGTGATCCTTTACTCCCCACACCCATACACCATTTTGGTCTCAGTTCAAAAAACTTTGATTTGGAGATTTTGTCATTTGGATATTTATTTTTGTAAAGCGTATATAATTCTCTGATATTTGTCAACAACAGTATTTTCTGCTTGTGAACCTTCCCTTGTGGTGTTTTTATTGATTTGTAGTCTTTTTTACCAGGGCATTCTCTAGTATATTCATTGTTTTGGAAAAATTCTATCACTCTTTCCTTTATTTCATCGCTTATACCCTTGCTACTCTTTTTATTTCTCATTATAGGAAGGATACCTTCTTTTCTCTTTAAGGCCCTCACAGCATTAACCATTCTGGCTGACACTTCAAATTCTTTCATAATTCTTTCTCTGGACCAGGTTTTACCAATTGGAAGGAGTGTTAGAATTTGTATCTTTTCTTGTCTGGTACTAGTTTTACACTTTTCTTTCAGTTCCTCTATCATATGCTGATAACACTTTTCTTCCTCACTCTCTATAGGTTTCTCCGCTTCCTCATCCAAAATGCTAGGCTTCATATGAAGTACTTTTGACAGCTTTGATTTTGTTGATGTTTCAATTTGCTTTAGTTTCCTTTTCGCGTAAAACTTTCGATCTCTTGCTCTTACATACTTAATGGGTGAGCATTCTAGTGAACCTAACGTTTCGTCAAATGTCTCCTTAACTATTTCTTCTGGAACATATTCATCACTACCTGAGTCTTTTTCATCTTCAATCGTCTTGGCTCTAGAGAAGCATGTTGAGCAAAGTTTCTGTCCTGGTATCAGATTCAGTCTAGTTGCTATGTCTTTGTCAATAATTTGTAGTGATTCTGCAAATAAAGTAGGGTAATGTAAACTCTAAACACATTGGAAAATAATTTTAAAACCTCAACATTTGGTTATAGGCTATTCGTATAAAATATTCAAAACATATGCATTCAGTAGCACAGTATATAGCCTACCCTATTAAAATTAAATAGCTAATTTAGGTTACAATTTACAATATAAACTTCTTTATGAAATATAAATATATTAGTACCTATATTTACTTACTTATCTTCTTTCGATGATTTCTCCATGGATCTTGGCAGCTACGTTGCATTTGTTGGTAATGCATTCCAAACATTTTTTCATGGTGGTAGCATACAGTAGCACTATTTGGGTTGATTACAGTTGCTTTTGTTCTCCACAATAGCAGTTTCCTTGTTTCATCTGTCAGCTCATGTAAGGTATACATACCCACCTTCCTGGTGAGTCTGTGTTCATGACATGGATCATCCAAGTACATACCAAAGCTGCACTTTGATTCTTGATTAGAATAAGCCATTATTACAGGCAGTAAAATTAAGTTAATTGCTCTAGTTAAATTTTCTGAAAATAAAAGATCATGATCTATAAAATAGGCCTGGACATTAATGATTAACCATCATGTTTTACATTTATAAGAATATACAAAGCGAAATGAGCTACCCAGAGCCCTTCGAGTCGCTGGTTGTTTTGACAGACATATTAAATTTCTTGTATGTTTTAGACTTATTTACATATTATTACAATTGTAAATCAACTTAAGTAATAAAATGGAAGTAAAATTACAATTCAATGTCATAAATAGAAATTTAAAAATTTACAAATTTTGCAAAAATTTGAGATTTTTCACAAAAAGCACTTTTCTTTGAATCACTAAAACTATATGAAGGAGTTGAGTTGAGATCTATTCCTTAATATATGTTTTTGTACATATACGGTATGTGTCTTTCTTTACTAGAAGTATCAACTCCCTGACTAATTTTGGACACCTTTATATTAAGCCCCAAAGTTGATGTTAATTTTGCAAATTTTGTGAAAATATCAACTTTTGGAAATTTTTAAAAATAAAAATAAATCCTTTTTTGGTTATTTTTTTATTTCACTCATAAATTTATAACCCATAGAGACTATTAGGAGTATTAAAACAGCTGTGATTGATGTAGAACTAAAACTTTTGAAAATGGTAGTCATAAAAGTTGGAGGAATTGATGCAAGCTTCAAAATGGAGCCATATTTAAGCCCTTGTAACTTAGAAACTATTTGTTCCACAGCCTTTTTGCTTGCAAAATTGAAAAGCCCACCAGAGGTTGTATTGGCATGACAAATTTGAAGCTTCTACTCCTATTAGAAGACACTTTTCAAGGCCTCTCAAAATGAAGGTGTTGGCCGATCAAGCCCAACATGGGCATTTTTTGTCGAAGGTGGGGACCATAAGCGACCATAAAATTAAAAGTTTTTGACTGAGGAAGCTAAAATTTTAGATTTAAGCTATTGAATGGTGTATGAATCAACCCTGAAAATTTGAAGAAAATCGGAGATGGTCACCCGACCACCCCTGTACCAATTGAGCTAGAATGACCCATATACAGATTTAGTTTACATAGTCTTTCACAGTAGTTGTTCTTTGCAGTCATCAATCCTGGCTGAAATGTCTGTGTTTTTCTTCTAGTTTTTTAGTTTCTTCCTTTTTATATGGGGATGTCAAAACTGAGCAGTATTCAAGTTTTGGTATAATCAGTGTTTTTCTAGCAGGGGAATCATTACTGTCCTGCGACTCTTTTTGCTTTATTTATTGCTATCTGATTTTGTTTTTTGAATTTTGCATCATCGGTCATTACTACCCTCAGATCGATCGCTTTTGTGCTTCTCTGAATTTCCTGTCTATCTGGAGCATAATATGCAGTCTAAGTTCTTCTTTTCTACCATATCTCAAGAGCTGAAATTTATCCGTATTAAATGACATGTTGTCTTCTGACCATTTGTATATCTTGTTTGTGTCCCTCTGCAAGGCCTCTACTTCATTTACATCACTGATTTTTCTGCTGATGTTTGTATCATCTGCAAAGGATGTTACTATACTGTTGCTGTTTACTCTGCTGTCTATGTCTGTTAGCATGATAATGAACAGGAGTGGGGCCAGTACTGTCCCTTGTGGTACTGAGCTGTGTACTTCAGATTCTGATGATATACCTTGAATTTTGACGACCTGCAGACATTCTCTGAGGAAGTTGTAGATTCATTTTCTTACTTTGCCTGTTATTCCCATATACTGTATTTCATTTTGTGCTATTATACCATGATCACATTTGTCAAAAACTTTAGCAAAATCTATGTATATAACATCGTAGTTGTCATTACCTTCAAGTGCATCTAGGATATTGTTGTAGTGTTCTATTAGTTGTGATAGGCATGATCTACCTGATCAGAATCCATGATGATTTTTGTTGAATCTTTCCCGTGTCTCCAGGAAATCATAAATTTTCTCTCTAACTATTCTCTCAAATACTTCGGTGAGGTGGGATGTCAATGACACTGCTCTATAGTTCTTTGCTTGAGATCTGTCCCCTCCTTTATATATAGGGACAATGTTTGCTCTTTTCAAGATGCTCGGTATTTCCCCACTCCCCAGTGTCTAGGGATCTTCTCCATATCCAGTATAAAGGTGTAGCTATTTCATTCTTACAGTTTTTAATCAATAATGTAATCCAATTGTTGTTGTTTAGCCAATCAGCCCACCCTGATTGAGCAAGCTGGTGGCATGCAGGTAACTGATCACCTTCTCCAGAGTGGACCAGAGGTTCAGTGCACTAGTGATGTTGTGTTCGTTGTTGTGCTAGAGCGGTACAGTCTGTCATAATGTGTTCAATTGTTTGTGGTGTGTCCTGGCACAGGGTGTCTTCTATGGAGTTGTCTAGTCTGTGTTTATATGTCTGTAACATTGGAATCGTGCTAAGTTAACTCGATCCGATCTGCTGAGGCTGATCTCTGACATGTTAATGGGTGGTGGCTTCGCACCTAGGACTGCATTCAGACCGAATCGTGTCGGTGCTTTGTGGGTTAGGGGTGTGTTTTTTTTCTGTACTGTGTGATGTCTGTGAGGTGTGGTATGGAATGGAGTATTTGGTTATAATGTGTGTGTGGTGTTACCTTAATGGTGCGAGGTGTTGGTCCATGATTGTACATGTAGTAACAAGGGTGTTGTGGGTTAGTTGTTGCTGCTGCAATGAATTGTGTTCCCCTCATGTCTAAATGCTCCCTAACTTTCAATATTTTTGTTTGTGTGCAGGTGTTCTATTGGTGGTGTTTGAGTGCATCCTGTAATGATACAAAGTGCGTTGTTTTGTATTGTCTGTAGGGTGTTTGTGTATATTTGAGATAATGGGTGCCCAGTATGGGCTAGCATAGTCCATAGCTGAGCGAATATATTGTTTGTATGAGTGATGATGTTTCCTGCTGATGTCCAAAGTTTGTGCCTGTTAGCACCCTAAGCGTGTTAAGTACATTTGTTTTTAATGTCCTGAATGTGGTTTGCGAAAGATAATGTGTTGTATGTGACCCCAAGTATTTTGGTCCTGTAAGTGTGTGGAATGTTGGTGTTTAGTGTAAGCTGTGGAGTTACCTGGTGTTCTTTTGTGTTACAATAAGCAAGGTGATGGTTGATTTTATGGGTGCTACTTTGAGTCTATTGTGTGTGAGCCAGTCTTGTATAGTGTATGTTTCACTATGAACCTTGTATCTAATTTATCTATCTTCCAATTGGCTACCTATATCTAAAAATAAATCATGTTTCTTTTCAGCTTTATAATTTAAATAATTTAAGTGGTACCTAATATTGATTATTGATCAGAATGTTCAGCATCTTTTGACCGTAGGTGGCAGTAGATTCGAACCAACATTTCTGCCTTTTCTTTCCCTAACCTATTTCGCATTTTACTCCATACCGGCATACCAAGCCAAACGTTGAAAAAAATCTTTCCAATGATCTGAACTGGCCGGACAACTATGAATAGATCTCATAAATTTAGCAAAACCTAATGGTAACCTGGTCTCTCTCTTTTCTTTCATTTCAACAATTTTCCACCAATTACTAGCTGATGTAGAGCTCACTATACTATCTTTGAATAAATAAGGAGGAAAAATTAGTGCATCTTTTAAGCAGAATGCATAATATCCTGCCATGTATTCTGAATTTATTTCAATCAGCGCTTTAAGGTAAATTTAAGGTAAATAATATAGATTATATAATTTATGTTATGGTATCTTCTTCTGCAGCTTAAATCCCATCTCTATATGGGGTTGCTGTTCTTGATGAGTCTCCTCCATTCTCTTCTGTCACGCACCATGTCCTCGTCCAAATTAGATACCATAACAATTTATGGTATCTAATTTATGCTAATTGTTATCTAATATGGCAATGCCAGATGATTTGATTCAGATTAGAGAGAACTCTTCTGCCCATACAGTTGAGTTACCTATGTTTTATAGATTGATAGTAGTTAAGCATTTACGTCCTATTTACCTTCATACTTTGGGTCAGTTATATTTGCCAAAAGATGACATGGCTCCATAGCTTTTTTAAGTCTCTTAATAATATCTTCTTTGTATGGAGCTAATTTTTCATCTTTGATTAAATTGAGCCCAATTTCAACAGCATCAGATAATGTTGTATTATGAGCCTGCAACTGTAACAAAAAAAATAAAAACTGAAGTTACATATGGCTGAATGAAAACATCTGTAAACATTTAGAATTATGCATTGTTACAATTTATTTTTTGGTGTTACAAGTTACAACACACAAAATGAAGTGTATTTTAATTATTTATTAGTAGTGCTTTAGTACAGGATTCTATAAATAAAATGTGCACTATTATTAGTCTATAAAATATCTTGAAATTAATATTGGTATTTAAAATTAAGTAATTTTAACTGCATAATATAAATACACCTTATCTAGAGCATTTCCAACAAGGAGGAGTTGACTGTAAATTAAGTGCCTCTCTCTGTATAGATAAGTTATCTATCAATTTTCCGATGTTGTGATCAATGTCTTCAATATGCTCTCCTCTTATTTCTATATATAGAGAGTAATTTGACAAATAGGTTTTTATGCATTCTAACTGAGAATTCCATCTGGTTTCATTTGGTAGTTGCGACATCATGCCTCCTTTCTCCATTAACCAACCCTAAAATATAAATTTTTATTACAAATATTGCTGGATTTGACTGCCTATGCAACTTATTAATGAGTTATGAATTAGGATTCACACTGGTGACAGTGCTAATGCATAAAAGTAAAGCTGACAGTAGCTAATTTATTGGATTTGTTTTTAGCTTACATGAGGTTGGTGATGGTTTCGGAAGTATTTGTTAATTTCTACAACATGCTTGAGAACTGATTTTGGGGAGATCTTTTTCTACCAAGTTTAGATGGTGTGCTGAACAACCATAAGTAATAAGACTGTAGTTGTCCTCCTTAATAGTATGGCAGGAGATATAGGTTCCCATGCACCCCCCCTAAAACTAAATTCCAAAATGATTTTTAGCACCCCTAGGACATGTACTTAAAGAATTTTTATGTTGCCAGTGGGAAAAAATGTCCCATGGGGTCTTAATTAGCATATTTCCAAGATGGCTGCCATCCGCATCCATTAAAATGCTGTGTGTCATATGTCAGTAACTAATGAGCCAATTTTGACGATCTTGGTGTCGATATTATGGTTTTCCGAGGTGCTGAATCGATTTCTGAGGTTTCGAAATGATTGGAGGTCAAGGTCATATGATTCAGGCAAAGGTCAAGGTCATTTTGTTAAAAAAAATTTTCATTTTCTGACATGCATTATTTTTGACCCAGCTCCCATAGATATGGTGATAAAAGCTTCCTTATTGCTTTAGAAATTTCCCACATTATCCCAACTAATAAATCAATTTTAAAAATTGTGATATAGCGCTTTAATTTTGAGTTATGGCTCAATACTTGACCCCACCCTGTAGGTTTTGGATATGGACTGAAAATTATGGAAATCTGAAAATATAGCCAGGGATGCAATCTTTGTCTATATTTATGTTTTTAGAGTCATGAAATCGATTGGTGGTGGTTTAGAAGCAATTAGAGGTCATGGTCATGCTCCAAGGGCATGAGTCAAGATCATTTTGTGAAAGAATCTTTTCATTTTCTGACATGTATTATTTTTGACCCAGCTCCCATAGATACGGTAATAGAAGCTTACTTATTGCTTTAAAAACTTTTCATATTATCCCAACTAACAAGACAATTTGAGGTCAATGTCATGGGGTTAAGGTCATCTTCAAGGTCATAGGATGTGTCAATTAAGGACACTTAGCGCATTGGCCTCTGTGCATGTGATGACAATTTGTGCCTATAATAACTCCTGAACCAGACATCATAGAAAGACAACTGAGCACTTTTATATTTATTATTTTATATGTATTATCTATTATAAGACATTGTAGCAAAGTCTGAGTCATCCTCAGCATCCATGAGAAGATCATCATCATCTATCTCCATAGCCTCCTCTGGATACGGCTCAGCATTTTGCACTCTTGCTGGCCCTCATCATTTTCAGCGTCATCAGTGTCCAACAGGTCAATGAGTGATAGGGACAAGATAGGGCCAATTGACCACACAGGCTCCAGCACCCCCTCCTCTGTTTTCAGCCACCCTTGACCCTCATCATATGGTTTGGGGCGCTTGAAGATAGGCTCAGCAGCATGCCTGTAGCAGGCCACACGGTGGTTGACTCACTGTACATGAGGGATGAGTGAGTCCTGGCAGGGAGGCAGGCGAACCATGTCAACCTTCAACTTGGAGTTGAGCGTGTGGTCCTCTCCCACCATCTTCTTGAGCAGCTTGCTCCTCACCACGTTCACAGAACTCTTGGGCTTGACCATACATGGTGCAGGTTGGTGCAGGTGTGCATGGAGGAGGAGGATGAAAAAGATGTCTGAGTCAGGCGTATGCATAACCGCTGACTTGAAGCCGAGGTTCTTGGCATAGTGGAGATAGATGGCAATGTGGGTGTTGGTCTCCTGGTCTGATCGCAGAGAGTGGATCTCCATCACCTTGACCTGAAATGAAGAAGAGCACTATATATGCAGGCGAAAGTTTAATATCAAATGACCTCGTGGTACTAAGGTAGTAGATAAGACATATCTTACCTCTCCATTTGATGAGACTGGCTGATGAGCCTTCCCCTCCACAATGAGAGCAGGTGTCTGACACTTCTCCAGCTGTGACGCAGCCTTACTGCTTCCCCAGACCTTCAGCAGCAGCTGGCAGAGCTGCAACTTGTTCATCTTGTTGGCCAGGAAAAGCTTGAAGTCCTTGGGCTTCTGCATGAGGAACTTCTCACCAAAGCCATGTCTGAGCCTCTCCTGCGCCTTGAAAATTTTAGGCTGGGCTGAAACTATAATTTTTGTTTGATTTTAATTTATCAGAGTGACTAACAGTTGGCTTTTGATATAAAAATAAGATTCCTGAAAAAAATAATTGGTGGCCACCAACGTGTGTCCGGCCACCCCCATTTTTGTAAAAACATCTAATGCCGCACTAGCAAAATCAGGAAAATGGCAATATCTCTTCTTCTGAACATGCTAGAGAGATGGTTTGCATACCAAAAGATGCAGAATTTAATTTAGAATAAATTATTAAGAGTGGTATTTTTTCATAAAACCTTTAGTTTTTGAGTTATTTTAGAAAAACTAATTTTTGGGGCCCATAGACCCCCTTTCAACTGAATGTCAACACAATAAAACATTCTCAAGCTGCAAATTGACATGTATTAGTGGTTTTCAATCAGCAATCAAAATCAATCAAAATCAGCCATTTTAAATTCATTGAAAATGCTTTTTGACATTCCAAAATGCCAAACATTAAATTATACAATTAACAAATTGTTATTTTGTCATATTTTAGCATGATAAATAATAATCTAGAACTTAAAATATTTTTTAGACACAAAATCTTTCATTAATTTACGTGATCTAATTTTGTTTCTAATAAGACCATCTCTACGCTCATGACCTACAACAGCCAAGGATGCTTCAGTGACAAGCTTGATGTGCCTTTCAACATTCTGACTGTGGCACTCGTGATCCAGTTTCAATGCGGTATTAATGATATCACGCAGTTCATCATTACTGAATTCTTTTAATACAGGTGGAACCGTTTCCCATTGGGACATAGCAGACAGCTTGTGGTATGCAGAAGCTTTGAAATTGATGATTGGCTTTCTAAAGACCCTAACATTCTCATCTATAGCAGGATATTCATCAGTACCACCTTCATGATCCTCTTCATTCTCATCACTTTCAATTATTCCACCTGCAAAATCATTGCTACTACCAGATTCATCATCAAAATCCTCTATAACTCCCCTCAGACACAGAACTTTATTGACAGCACACCACCTCACCTCTTCTTCTTCATCAGCCAGCATTCCAACTAAAATATTTTCACCATGAGCAAAATAGCTGTTATTGTTTAATACGTCATAACAAGTTTCTCTAATTTTCCTGTCAGGGAATTTATTTACTCTTTGGATCATATTGAATAGGTTTCTTGACCCATCACTTAGCCTCTTATTAGCCTTGATATTGAACCAACTGTGAAAGTATACTTTGATGATGAATTCTACTATGATTTTGAGGTTCTTACTAGGTCTTTTTTGTGAAACATAAAAGCAAAGAATTCTACAGGCTAAGGTGAGCCATCGAGAGTAATTTAGCAGGCCAACTTCTAAGAGTGCAAGGTCTTCATCCACTTCACCAGTAATAATTGCCCAGCAGATGCAGTATCCATAGTATTGGTTTGTTGATAAATTATTGACCACCTCATTTGGTAGAAGCACAAATGCAGGATAAGGTATAGATTTGAAGTCCACAACATTCCATTCTGACACATCCCCATTGAGCTGAGAACCAATAGGGCCAGAAAATTTGTCTGGACTTTTTGTTGTCCCATCTAAAATTATGAAGATGTGTCTAAGTGGCAATTCATTTAGATGCAGAAGACAAATATCCCACTGAAGAGGTTGCCATAAAAACATTTCCAAATATCTGATTGACCCATGCATATGTCCTGTGTTAGTATTTGTCCCATCTGCTTTAACTAAGTTTAATTTGGCTCAAGTTCTGTCCCTTTAATGATCTTATAAATGCCATGAGCAATGTCAATGCCTTTGCCACTCTCCGGGGTAAAATGGTTGAGGTAGAAATCATCTGAAAATAAATGTAATTAATTTTACAATTAAATGAAAAAGGAAGGAATAAAGTTAACTGGACAGTTGTCACTTAAAAAGAAAATTTTTTAAGTAATTGAAATATTACTTTATAGTACAGTAATATAACAGCATAATGCCAAAAACTGTATGACAATCATTTACATTTACCTGGCTCTCCAGTAATGACATAATGTTCCTCTAGGATTGTGGATGTATAATACTTTTCATTTACTTTGTTAACAGCAAGTGTAGCATCCTTTCTACTGTCAAAGCCAATGCCAGTCACTTTTTCAAATATCACTTCTTCCTTCTTCCTTTCAGCTCTCAATTTAGCTCTCTCCCTTCTCAACTTGTTTCTGAAAAGTATTTCAAAAATATTGGCCATGCATTACTGCATTAGCATTATACAAAATACAAATATCAGTGTCCTGTTTGAAACTAATTAATATAAATACAAAATAGAAATTTTGACGCTAATTAAAAATAATAGTAAATCTGGTGATTTAGAACTTATAGCAGAAGCTAAGAAATGTAATATCTAGAGTGATTAAAAACATACTTATCAATAACATTTTGTATGTTATCTGGGGTGATTACTCCAAAGTCCACTAATGTAGCAGAACCAATAGCTGCTCTTGCTCTGGGTCATTCTCTGTCAGATCAACCAGTGCCTAACACCCTCATCTCTCAGATTTTGCTGAAATTTGGTTTATAGGGAGTTTGTGGGCCCTGAATCCATTTCTGAAATTATAAGGTCAACCCGACCAACGGTTCAAGAGATATGACCTCGGGAAATTTGACGTCACTTGCGAGGTCACTAACATTTGGCGACCCATAACTTGGGTAATAATGGTCACAATTATATAAAAGTATATATATATAGAATAAGAAAATGACAAGGAATCCAAATATGCAAGTTTTAGAACTCTAGGTTGAAAAATAAAAAAGTTACACTGTAACCAAAATTTGAGGTCACGATTTGACCTCTGGGGTATCAAATGAGAATTTTTTTTTTAAATGTAAAAAATGAAGGCATAGGCATTGGCTATTAGAATCAGCAAAAAAAAGTTTGTTTGTTAGTATTTTTCATGTAACTAACATATAAGTGAACACCATATTCATAAGTTGTGCATCAATTCTACCTATTTTTTCACACTTAAGCTCATAATTTGACCTATAGAAATTAAAATTACATTTTTTTATAGATATAAAAACAAAGGCAAAAAATGTAAAATTGTATTTCACTGCTAATCTACACTGGCAATAATAGTTATAATAGTGAAAGGGGAAGACCTACTTAGAGGATTCATGTGCTAGCCTAATACAATTTTTGCATGCTCGATGCTCTCATCAATTTCTTTTTGTGGAAAAATGTATTGAATTCTGCTGCCTCCTCTTAGGGTAGGACAACTCATTACAGTTAATATATGATGTCCTGGCACTGCACATGAATCCTTGTTTGATGGATAATAATATGCACTTGATCCTGATGACCCAGAGGGATGTAGAAAGTTCACAGTGAAATCATCAAACTCTTCACAATATTCCTCCACAATTCCATACCAAACTTGCATGTCATAAATGCAGCCAACATACTCTCCTGGTTTGACACATTTTAGGTTACCAAGCATTGCAGGTTCATTAGTAAAATGACTTTTCCTTATTCTTTTCTTTTCTCCAATGCCACTTGAAATGGGATACACCATCAGTTCTTCCTTGTTTAGGGGAACAAATCTATGATATTTCTGAGTTCCAGGAATAGCCCTACTATCCTTGAATCGATGTTCCAACCGTTCTTCTGCATCTTTCAAATCAGCTGTAGTTACAAAGAAAAAATTTATCTTCTTGCTCAAGTTTTCTTCACAAAACTGAAACATGTGTTCTGGTGTAAGAATTTGCCTCTCTGTAGTTCTCTGCAAACTGGCACGAGCAGTAGCTCTTTTCACTGTTCCTCCAATCCCATCACATGCATTTTTGCCATGGGATGTAGCAAAGAAGTGCCATTCACAAGACAGACCAAAATCCTCTTCATGGTAACAGAGATTTGTGAAGTTGTATCTGTTCTTATATTGGCCAGCACATCCATCTGAGAAATAGTGCACCTTCTTCAATTGTGGGCATCTGAATTTAACATATGTCATAAGCTTCAATATGAATGAGTAAACCATTATAGTGTTGTGTTTTAGTGATGCAGATAAGAAACAGACACTAAAATGGCTAAGTTCCTGGTCTGCAGATGATCTATAATAGATGACAAAAGGGTGAACTGTACACTGTGAATTGTCCCAGTGAAACCCTTGGGCAGCATCCTGGACAATGAAAGAATAATTCTCAGAGAAATCACCTACTATAACTACCTCGCTCTGAGGTGGTAGTATTTCTTTCAACTGCTTGAAGTACTGTGATTGTTGCTGAGCAACAAAGTGATGACGAACCATGCGGGATATTTTCATGCTTAGGGATGATAAGTATTCATGAAGTGGCTCCACCTTATCAACCATTGTACAACGGTCAACAGTCACCCATTGCTTGTAAGATATTTCATTTGGAGCTGATTTCACACTGTCAAGTAACTCAAGAAAATCCAGGACACCCTCTACTCTTGGGCAATCATTGCAAAGTTGCATCATGCAAGTCTCTCTCTCTGTACTGCAGACACTGTAATCCATAAGATCCTTGTATGAAAGACCTCTTTCTCCCAATGCAGCCAGCTGCAATTTTGGATTTTGATGGTATGTGCAGACACAGACAGAATGAGTCCCACCACTACCGGCAAGCACACAATATGATGGCCGTAATTTTGCAAATGTGGAAAATCCTATTTTGGGATTCTTTTCATCATTTTATGTAGTTCAAACATCTCTCTTAAATTCCCGAGGACCAATCGTTTTTGCACCTTCATTGCACCTTCAGCACTGATAACTTTCACGCAATCCTTTTGGCCAGGACACATACAACTAACCTCTTCTGACTCATAGAATCTTCTAACTATATCTTTGTGTTCTTCAGATATCACTTTTCCTTTGCTCATTAGTGGAATCTTCGGAAGGATTCCATGTTCTGATTTAAGTGAACGGCTTCTTTTCACCATGTATGTTGTAGTTTGAAAGAAACTAGATGTTTTTTCAATTGTGTATGGTGAGTGTGTCAATATTTGTAGTTTGTGATGGTGACATTTGCTCTCCAGGAATGACTGTTTCAATTCATTCATTAATTTGTCTAGATGTTTTTCAGATTTAGTTTCAGGTTTTGAAGTATCACTTACCTCCTCAGTAATTTGAACACCATAACTGAGTTCTAGCCTCTCCTTCAGGTGTTTCTGAGCAGATGATAGCTTACCACGAGCCTTGCGCTTTTTCTGGCTTAATGACAGCCCTTCTGAAAAGAACAGAATAAAAGGTTTCACACACCTGAATATTAGTAATTAAATATTAATTATAGTACCTTAAATGCTATATAATTGGCTATATAGTAAATCAAACAGACCTTGTAGTAAAGTATAAGTTATTATATTATTTTATTACTTACTTTTTTTTAACTGGTGTTTGGTCCAGAAATGCTAGAACTGGTTCAACTGAAGTTGAAGGATTTTCCTTTATCAAGCAATCACTGTCATTGTCCAGATCTTGAATTGAAGAGATGTTACTCAAGCCACTGATAGTAGATGATTCATTTGAATCCTGCTCAGACTCGTTGTTTTCAGTGGTACTAAGTATAGTGGGGTTTTTCATTATCAGTGTCCAGCAGTTCACACACAACAATGAGTCTTTTTTCACTCTTCCAGCACATTTTTCAACAAGTACATCAGTCACTTTTCTAAGATTGATTGTTATGCGTTTCTTGTGTTTTTGAATAGGGTCCTGGCAGTATTTCAAGTGCTGAACCATTGTATTTTGATCTGTAAAGATATAGGATTTACAATTAGGTAATATATATTTTTAGAAAATATATAGCTATACACACTTAATATTTTAGGCCTTGATAGTCTCTGAGGCTCATTAAAACACCATACCCACCAGCCACCCACAGTGCTGGCTGGAACTGTACTAACCTGTAGACAAGGAATTTTGCAACTATCTGTGTTGATTCTGCACTTAGACAAGTAGCAACATGTTTCAACAGGTTTGTTTAGGCTACATGTGAGCTTAGTCTTCCCCTTTCACTATTATAACTATTATTGCCAGTGTAACACGATTAGCAGTGAAATACAATTTTTATTAAATTCTTGGAGCTTGAGGTCAAATTGATAGCTAAGATATAAAAATTCCTGAAATGACAAGCAATTTATAAATATGGTGTTCACTTATAAGTTAGTTACATGAAAAGTACCAACATAAACAAACTTTTTATGATTGTTTCTATTAGTCAAGAACTCTGACTTTGTTTTTTATATCTATAAAAAATGTAATTTTAATTTCTATAGGTCAAATTATGAGCTTAAGTGTGAAAAAATAGGTAGAATTGACGCACAACTTATGAATATGGTGTTCACTTATATGTTAGTTACATGAAAAATACTAACATAAACAAACTTTTTTTTGCTGATTCTAATAGCCAATGCCTATGCCTTCATTTTTTATATTTAAAAAAAAAATTCTCATTTGATACCCGAGAGGTCAAATCGTGACCTCAAATTTTGGTTACAGTGTAACTTTTTTATTTTTCAACCTAGAGTTCTAAAACTTGCATATTTGGGTTCCTTGTCGTTTTCTGATTCTAAATATATATACTTTTATATAATTATGACAATTATTACCCAAGTTATGGCTTGCCAAATGTTAGTAACCTCGTGAGTGACCTCAAATTGCCCGAGGTCATATCTCTTGAACCGTTGGTCGGATTGACCTTATAATTTCAGAAATGGATTCAGGGCTCACAAACTCCCTATAAACCAAATTTCAGCAAAATATGAGAGATGAGGGTGTTAATTTCAATTTTTTTTGGTTGATCTGACAGAGAATGACCCCTCTATCACTTACTTGATATCTGTTAGGATATTTAAAGTAGATTTACATATCTATTGTCAATGAATAATTTATTGGTAATCTTAATCTCTTAGTCACAATGATTTCACTTTAAGCTGTATTAAAAGATTTATCTTTCAGTACTATACCTGTCACATGCTTCAGCTAATGAGTGTAATCTAGTTCTGTTCTGTAATGTTGAGACTTCTGGAACATAGTCTGCATCAAATGAATCATTACAACTGTCGCTATCTGTCAACTCAGGAATGTCCATAGGTTCAGGAGGAGGAGGATGAGGATGAGGAACTGATTCTTTTGCTTTTTGAGATTGAATAACCCGTGATTTGAATTTTAAGTCAGTGGCTGTTTCTGGGACTTCTTTCAGGGTACAGTAACCATGCCTAGTTGTTTTCTGGTCCTACAAAGTGATTATATTTCATTACACTATATTTATCTTTTATCTATGGGTCTCTATATGTAAATTGAAATTCTTACAAAAATGAGAAAATACTAAAATATTACTTATCATTAACATCATTAATAGTGTATTATTGATATTACTAACTTATTAAATGCACTTTAAAAATTGTAGCAAATTAATAATAATTAATTGATAATATTAATAATTGATAATTAATTAATATTAATTAATAATTTACAACTTGAAATTCAATCAACAGACCTACCTCATAAAACTGGTAATCAGATTCAGTCATTTTTAGTAAGTGCTTTTTCTCTGTATCTGCCAAAAGTTTCTGATCATGTTGATATATGTCAAATAAAATGTTTACAGTTTTCAGAAAATCATCCAGATCTTGATGATATTTAGGTCCCCTTTTCTTTTTGTCATACTTCAAAAGGCGGTTGAATTCCTTTATTTGGGTTTTCAGTCGGCTCTGTATGGCATTTACTGATATTGGATAAACATTATGTGACCCACAATTTATGCAATTCCTCAGAAGTAGCTCTCAGTACAGCATCTGTTTTATAGTCTCCGAAACACAAACACCTTTCAATAACTTGCTTCAACGTAGGCAATTTCCCTAAAGGAAACTGTTCTGCTGGCATAAAACGTACATCACCAAGTACTTTAGCAACTGTTTTCCTTGTAGAAGTCATACTTTATATTGCAAATGTTGAATTCAATGACAAATTGCAGTTGGAAACTTATAACAAAGGCACCTGAAAAAAAAAAAACAAGTTTTCAATTTATTACGTTTAAAAAAAGTTCATGAAGCAGCCCCACCCTCTATTCTTTAATCAAGCATAATGGATGCAAGATAAAGAAAAGTCATATCATGTGATCACTATGTCCATGTCAACATCCTTTTAGGGCAATGTTAGTAATCAAAAAGCCAAATCATACTTATTTTAGAATTTCTTTTGTCACTAAGGTCCGTCGAAAGGGGGTCTATGGGCCCCAAAAATTAGTTTTTCTAAAATAACTCAAAAACTAAAGGTTTTATGAAAAAATACTACTCTTAATAATGTGTTCTAAATCAAATTCTACATCTTTTGGTATGCAAACCATCTCTCTAGCATGTTCAGAAGAAGAGATATTGCCATTTTCCTGATTTTGCTAGTGCGGCATTAGATGTTTTTACAAAAATGGTGGTGGCTGGACACACGTTGGTGGCCACCAATTATTTTTTTCAGGAAATCTTATTTTTATATCAAAAGCCAACTGTTAATGACTCTGATTAATTCTATCTTGAGTTTCAGCCCAGCCTACCGCCGCCCGCCCTTGATTGAGTCAGTATGGTAAGAGTCGCTGGAGAAGAAGTAGTTCTTGGCTAGTGATGTAGGTCACATCCGCACATTTTCTCGCATCCGCATCCGCACTTTGGACTGCGGATGTCGTGTGGATGTGGACCGTTGAGATAAAATGTCATTAATAAGCGGAAATTATCAAATTCTACTATATTAATAGAACTAGTTCATTGTGCGCAAAAGTGATGCAAGTGTAGTGAATACTCTTATTTTAGTTTCAAGATAAATGTTAATTTTACCATCTTGAATTTCGGAATAGTTATAAATTCATTTTAAATTAGTTACCCCTCATAATTCAATTGTGAACCACATTAATACTAATTTTATGTATACTATATTATTTTATTGTATGTAAACATAATTAATTATATATCACAATTGTCAGTTAATTATTTATATTCAAATAATTATTTTAATCTAATACCATGTCCATTTTACAAATAAATAATAGAAAACCAAGGGTTATATTTTCCACCTTTGGTACTGTCGCAGTTTCGCCTAACGGACTCAATACGGCTAGTGAGATAATCACTGGTTGGCACTTAACTAGCGGCAGTGCTTATGGCTACATCATCCAGGTTAACCTATACCGGATAGATGCGCTACGGTCCCAAGCCGTAGCTTGCCTAGGCCGATGATGACGACGTAAACCAACACAAGCGACAAGATGAGAGGCTGTTCTTGTATGAAGTTACTCTCTTGCAACCTACTTAGATCCACGTTACAAAGCTAAGTTATTTTCACGTAGTACATTAGAACGAGTTAAATCATCACTTGGCAAAGCAGTTGAAGAGCTTCAATCTCTTGAATCTGTCGCTTCGCCACCCACCAAAAGAATAAAAGTTTCAGTGACAGAACCAACACCTTCAACAAGCAAATCTATCACAGAATCTGTGTCTCAGTTTCTTGAGTCAAGCAGCAATGACGAGACCTACGCGATGTCAAAAGATGTAGTAAAAATGATCGAGAGCTATCACCAAGAAAAATGCCTGGCTGCATGTGACAATCCTATTAGTTGGTGGAAAAATACGCAGAATATCTATCCATACTTGAGTAAACTTGCAAGGAAACATTTAGCCTGTCCTCCAACAAACGTACCAAGCGAGAGATTATTTAGCAGTGCTGGATTAATATATGATAGAGAGAGAAACAGACTGGCAGCAGAAAAGGCAGAAAAATTAATGTTCCTTAAGCATAACCTTCCTATAATTAAGTTTGAACATTAAACGATGAACATCTTAGTTTACTTTATTTTAATTACTCATTTATAAATATGCCTAATAAAACTTTAAACTTAATATAAATAGTTATCAAGCTAATTAAAGATCTCTTTCTATAAGGGTGGAGGTTGGGGAAAGAGGTCGGTGGGGTGCATTTGAGTTGGGTTCACGTCCCGCATCCTGGTAACACAATTATGGTTTCTAATTGTGGCTGAAACTCAAAAATATAACGAATTTATTTGCAGACGAATTCACTAATTGATTTCTATATTAGTTAGATGCTTGATGATATTTTATATGTTCAGAGAAAAGTACAGCAATTATTGTACAATTAATCAATTATACTACATTATAGCTACAGCTCTCTCTATATAATAACTTATTATATACGTTAAACACAACAAATCTCGAATATATCCTAAAAAATAACGAAAATGTAGACATCCGCATCCGCGGATGTTGAAATCAAACATCCTCATCCGCATCCGCATCCGCGGATGTGAAAAAAATGACATCCGCTACATCACTATTCTTGGCCACCATTTTGTCTAGGATCTGGAGGCAGATGTCACCAAATGTCGGGGGCAAGCTGGTCAGGGTGTGGAACAGCGCATTTTTGTCTTGGATGAAGGTGGTGTCCTTGGGGTAGGGTACCTCTTCTGTTCTATCATCCAAGATGTAATGCATCATGGTTGCCTTCTTTGTCTTGGCAAAGAAGCCATCAGGGGTACCAAGGCAGTGAGGGACAGGTGAGAGGCGGTATCGCATGAGCTTGTCCAGGTTGAGCGGTTCATCAAGCAGCTGCGACTTGACCAGCAGTGTGAAGACCAGGTTACTCTGCTCCTGGTACTGGATGAGCTGCAACACAATAATGAAAACATATCAAACATCACATCGCACAAATACAGGCTAGTAATAGTGCAGTTGAATAATCATTGTGTATGAAGTAATTCACCTTTCCCTGTGACATGGTGAGAATGACTTTCTTGCTGGCATGCTCCATGGTCAGTAGATTCTTGTGGGTGATGGGATCGAAGACGTTCTTATTGCCATTCTTGAGCCTCTGCTCAATGAAGTCCAACTTCTGCTCACCCAGCACATTCGCGTGCATCATGTCGACCTCCACTGCAATTGGAACAGGCACACCAGTGTAGTGCATAGAGCCTGTCCTCTGCTGGGTCCTCTGGGACTGGGATTATGAAGGGATTCTTGAAGCTCCAGATTGCAGCCTCGGTTTGCTGCACTGCCTCCTCGCTCTTCTTGATGTTGGCCTTCTCTAGGTCCTGTGGTTGCCACCCTTGGAGCATTCGGGATCATCCACCATGTCACACATTTCTAAGAGCGTCTCGAAGTACTGGGCACGGGTAGATGTGGTGTGGCACCAGCGCTGGTATGCCCCAAATATCTGGAAGAGGCCAACGAGACTGCCTGGAAATGGGACAGAAGATGATCGTTTATTCACAGCATTTGGCTGCATGTAACTCTGAATATTATAGTAAAACTGGGCACATCATACTCATGCTTTTCAGATTTACCTGAGGATTTGATGAACTTCATGAATGTCTCCTCCATCATCTTGTCCACTGCACACAGCGACCCTGGGATGAGAGACCTTGCCACAGCGATGGCTCTGCAGTCGATGAGCTCCATGGCACCGGGGTGGCTGAGCTCCAGGTTGGTCATGAAGACCTCAAACCATGCCAGATACCTGTGGATGAAAAAGGAATTTAGTGGGTGTAAAATATTGTATCCTTCAGATTATTTCAGAATCTAACCATCTTTCAAAATCTAACCATCTTTCAAAATCTAACCATCTTTCAAAATCTAACCATCTTTCAAAATCTAACCATCTTTCAAAATCTAACCATCTTTCAAAATCTAACCATCTTTCAAAATCTAACCATCTTTCAAAATCTAACCATCTTTCAAAATCTAACCATCTTTCAAAATCTAACCATCTTTCAAAATCTAACCATCTTTCAAAATCTAACCATCTTTCAAAATCTAACCATCTTTCAAAATCTAACCATCTTTCAAAATCTAACCATCTTTCAAAATCTAACCATCTTTCAAAATCTAACCATCTTTCAAAATCTAACCATCTTTCAAAATCTAACCATCTTTCAAAATCTAACCATCTTTCAAAATCTAACCATCTTTCAAAATCTAACCATCTTTCAAAATCTAACCATCTTTCAAATCTAACCATCTTTCAAAATCTAACCATCTTTCAAAATCTAACCATCTTTCAAAATCTAACCATCTTTCAAAATCTAACCATCTTTCAAAATCTAACCATCTTTCAAAATCTAACCATCTTTCAAAATCTAACCATCTTTCAAAATCTAACCATCTTTCAAAATCTAACCATCTTTCAAAATCTAACCATCTTTCAAAATCTAACCATCTTTCAAAATCTAACCATCTTTCAAAATCTAACCATCTTTCAAAATCTAACCATCTTTCAAAATCTAACCATCTTTCAAAATCTAACCATCTTTCAAAATCTAACCATCTTTCAAAATCTAACCATCTTTCAAAATCTAACCATCTTTCAAAATCTAACCATCTTTCAAAATCTAACCATCTTTCAAAATCTAACCATCTTTCAAAATCTAACCATCTTTCAAAATCTAACCATCTTTCAAATCTAACCATCTTTCAAAATCTAACCATCTTTCAAAATCTAACCATCTTTCAAAATCTAACCATCTTTCAAAATCTAACCATCTTTCAAAATCTAACCATCTTCAAATCTAACCATCTTTCAAAATCTAACCATCTTTCAAAATCTAACCATCTTTCAAAATCTAACCATCTTTCAAAATCTAACCATCTTTCAAAATCTAACCATCTTTCAAAATCTAACCATCTTTCAAAATCTAACCATCTTTCAAAATCTAACCATCTTTCAAAATCTAACCATCTTTCAAAATCTAACCATCTTTCAAATCTAACCATCTTTCAAAATCTAACCATCTTTCAAAATCTAACCATCTTTCAAAATCTAACCATCTTTCAAATCTAACCATCTTTCAAAATCTAACCATCTTTCAAAATCTAACCATCTTTCAAAATCTAACCATCTTTCAAATCTAACCATCTTTCAAAATCTAACCATCTTTCAAAATCTAACCATCTTTCAAAATCTAACCATCTTTCAAAATCTAACCATCTTTCAAAATCTAACCATCTTTCAAAATCTAACCATCTTTCAAAATCTAACCATCTTTCAAAATCTAACCATCTTTCAAAATCTAACCATCTTTCAAAATCTAACCATCTTTCAAAATCTAACCATCTTTCAAAATCTAACCATCTTTCAAAATCTAACCATCTTTCAAAATCTAACCATCTTTCAAAATCTAACCATCTTTCAAAATCTAACCATCTTTCAAAATCTAACCATCTTTCAAATCTAACCATCTTTCAAAATCTAACCATCTTTCAAATCTAACCATCTTTCAAAATCTAACCATCTTTCAAAATCTACCATCTTTCAAAATCTAACCATCTTTCAAAATCTAACCATCTTTCAAAATCTAACCATCTTTCAAAATCTAACCATCTTTCAAAATCTAACCATCTTTCAAAATCTAACCATCTTTCAAATCTAACCATCTTTCAAAATCTAACCATCTTTCAAAATCTAACCATCTTTCAAAATCTAACCATCTTTCAAAATAACCATCTTTCAAAATCTAACCATCTTTCAAAATCTAACCATCTTTCAAAATCTAACCATCTTTCAAATCTAACCATCTTTCAAAATCTAACCATCTTTCAAAATCTAACCATCTTTCAAAATCTAACCATCTTTCAAAATCTAACCATCTTTCAAAATCTAACCATCTTTCAAAATCTAACCATCTTTCAAAATCTAACCATCTTTCAAAATCTAACCATCTTTCAAAATCTAACCATCTTTCAAAATCTAACCATCTTTCAAAATCTAACCATCTTTCAAAATCTAACCATCTTTCAAAATCTAACCATCTTTCAAAATCTAACCATCTTTCAAAATCTAACCATCTTTCAAAATCTAACCATCTTTCAAAATCTAACCATCTTTCAAAATCTAACCATCTTTCAAAATCTAACCATCTTTCAAAATCTAACCATCTTTCAAAATCTAACCATCTTTCAAAATCTAACCATCTTTCAAAATCTAACCATCTTTCAAAATCTAACCATCTTTCAAAATCTAACCATCTTTCAAAATCTAACCATCTTTCAAAATCTAACCATCTTTCAAAATCTAACCATCTTTCAAAATCTAACCATCTTTCAAAATCTAACCATCTTTCAAAATCTAACCATCTTTCAAAATCTAACCATCTTTCAAAATCTAACCATCTTTCAAAATCTAACCATCTTTCAAAATCTAACCATCTTTCAAAATCTAACCATCTTTCAAAATCTAACCATCTTTCAAAATCTAACCATCTTTCAAAATCTAACCATCTTTCAAAATCTAACCATCTTTCAAAATCTAACCATCTTTCAAAATCTAACCATCTTTCAAAATCTAACCATCTTTCAAAATCTAACCATCTTTCAAAATCTAACCATCTTTCAAAATCTAACCATCTTTCAAAATCTAACCATCTTTCAAAATCTAACCATCTTTCAAAATCTAACCATCTTTCAAAATCTAACCATCTTTCAAAATCTAACCATCTTTCAAAATCTAACCATCTTTCAAAATCTAACCATCTTTCAAAATCTAACCATCTTTCAAAATCTAACCATCTTTCAAAATCTAACCATCTTTCAAAATCTAACCATCTTTCAAAATCTAACCATCTTTCAAAATCTAACCATCTTTCAAAATCTAACCATCTTTCAAAATCTAACCATCTTTCAAAATCTAACCATCTTTCAAAATCTAACCATCTTTCAAAATCTAACCATCTTTCAAAATCTAACCATCTTTCAAAATCTAACCATCTTTCAAAATCTAACCATCTTTCAAAATCTAACCATCTTTCAAAATCTAACCATCTTTCAAAATCTAACCATCTTTCAAAATCTAACCATCTTTCAAAATCTAACCATCTTTCAAAATCTAACCATCTTTCAAAATCTAACCATCTTTCAAAATCTAACCATCTTTCAAAATCTAACCATCTTTCAAAATCTAACCATCTTTCAAATCTAACCATCTTTCAAAATCTAACCATCTTTCAAAATCTAACCATCTTTCAAAATCTAACCATCTTTCAAAATCTAACCATCTTTCAAAATCTAACCATCTTTCAAAATCTAACCATCTTTCAAAATCTAACCATCTTTCAAAATCTAACCATCTTTCAAAATCTAACCATCTTTCAAAATCTAACCATCTTTCAAAATCTAACCATCTTTCAAAATCTAACCATCTTTCAAAATCTAACCATCTTTCAAAATCTAACCATCTTTCAAAATCTAACCATCTTTCAAAATCTAACCATCTTTCAAAATCTAACCATCTTTCATCTTGGTGTTATAAAATACCTGGAGTAGTTCGGTCCATCATATGCGAAGAACAGGTTGGCCATCTTCCCATTGCACATGTGGAAGAGTTTCTGGTTGTCTTCACAGCATAGATGAGCATGAAGACCAGCTGCTGATGGTCCATGACTGACAGCCAGAAGACCCCTGTTTTCCTAAGGTGCCCCTTGCGGACTTTGTCCTGGTAGTCGAGGTACTGCTGGATGATGGTGAGGGTGGAGGTGTCCTGGAGAGCGAGGTCAATGTGCTGGCAGTTGCAGGACTTGATGAGGTTCAGGAGAGCCATGGGAGAGATGTGGATGTTCATCTCCTCAATGAAAACCTCGAGCAGCAGCCTCTCCAGTGCCTCACAGACAGTCTTCAGGCAGAAGAGGGCCTTGGCATATGCCTTGCCATATGCCTTGCCAGAGAGCACACTTCAGGCAGCCACTCGTCACCAATTGTGCCTCCAAGAGAATTTTGGCATACCCTGAACCTCGGCACTTGTGGTTGGTGATCATCCTGATGTAGTTCATGGATGTGGGGAAGGGCCCAGGGAGGATCACATGGTCCTTGAACTTGTCAGGATACTTCCACACCAGTGGGAGTGCCTTCATGCGCGCACAGAGATCGAAGGTGTTGATGGTGCACTTCTGTCCCACTTCTCGTGTAACCACCTCTGATCGCCAGAGCAGCTCCTGCACCATCTCGTACTGAGTGATAGGCTGGTGGATGGGTGTGTAGCAGTCAATGGTGGATTTCTTGGCAGGTGTCACACCAGTGGCCGAGATGAAGCCACCTAGGCCAGGCACCTCCTCCTTGCCCTTGCTCGAGATCATCCTGGAACAAACATTGTAGTAAGAATGAGTACAACACAGAGAGGCAACTGAATTACACTATTATAAGGAAATTTAACAATCCAATATATATGGATACATATATGTAGCTTATTGCAAAAGTCCCACCTGCACAGGAGCCACATGTAGTATTCTCGGAGACTGGCAGCAAAGACTTCATCATCCAGAGGCGAAAAAGCTGCATTCTCTGGGAACTTGGGGCTCTCCCCTGTTTAAATGGTGACAGGAGGGAAGTCTCTGGAGTATCCAGCTTCAGGCTCCTCTTCTTGCTCCTGTCTTAGAGAGGGAGGGTCCATTCAGTGCTTGGGGTAGCATCAGGCATTGTCTCCTGGATCATGATGCCCCCAGCACTGTTGACCACATTCGAGCCATGGATGTTCATGGTGATCTTGTTGAGATTGTCTCACTCACTAGAACATAGTATTGCCCTTGCCACAGATGATCTGAGGAGTAAGATAAGTTGAATCCTTGTCCAATGCCTTGGCTATGGCTGTCTCCAGCTCTGACCCGAAGTTGTAAGACTCGCAGTGACCCAGTTGGTTCAAGATTGTCGTCAACTGCTTACTGCAGTAGAGGTGTTGGACAGTTGTGCACAGGAACATATGCTTCGACAAATTCCACTGTCCATTAGTCACTGCTTGACAGAGGTCCTGTCTGATAAAGTAGACAAGCTGGCACGTCCTCTCACACTTCTCCACCTCAGGGTCACAGTCAGACAGGACAAAGTTGAGGAATCCCTTGAGCTCCTCGGGCAACTCCTCCCCAGCTCGCTTGTCACACTCGTCAGCAGTGGGTGGCCAGGGCAGATCAGCTGACTTCTTGAAAGCCTTTTGGATCACCTGTTGCAAGTACAGAGCAGTGTCCTTCAACTGATCGGCTGTCCCCAACAGATAGGCACATGCTATCACATCAGCTAGGGTGATGCTAGCGCTGTATACTAGCCAGAATGAGAAGCAACCTCACTCCTTGAGAGCCACTTTTGAGAAGGAAAGGTGTTCACCTAGTTTCTCATCCTTCTCAGGCCTTGCCATGAGCTTTACAGACCTGTAGTTGGTGTTGGGCACTCCTTGCACATCGAGCTCAATGACATAGCAGTCATGAACAGTACTGAGGGGCAGGACCTGTTGGTTGTCTATGACCTGGGTCTTCAGCAGCCGCTTCACAACATTGTATGTTGCGTTGTGAGCAGCAGTCTTCTGAGCTTGCTCCATGTCAGACTCATCCTTCTTCTCCAGCTTCTGTTTATGATTGTGGTAGTCACAAAAGAAGTGGTGGTAACAAAAGTCATGGTAGCGAGCCTCAGCTGCAAAGAGATCCATGACCTTGACTTTATGGTACAGATGGCTGTTTCCGAGAGCTTCTGCCATAGGTTCAATTTTCTTCCATCCTGACTCCTCCTCCTTCCAAGCTGTAAAGCTGCGAGTTGGCCTCTGAGTCTTGCCATTCACTTTGATTTCATTCTTCTCACAGAAAATGCATTCATCTGGTGGAAATTTATCAGGATCAGCATCTGCAGGTTTCTGCTTGCGAGGAGAGTGGTGCCTCTGTGATGTTGATGGTGTGGTTGAAGCATCAGCAGATGGATTCTTCAATTGATCCAGGTGCGTTGTGAAGTCTTTGTAACAGTGCCTGTGGTAACTAGTTCTCCAAATAGAGACCATCTAGAGCAGGGGTCCCCAACCCTGTGCCCGCGAGCACCATGGTGCCCGCTGACCCTTTTGCGTGTGCCCGCCACTGACTGACTACGATTGATAAGTTTTTATTTAAATTTTTAATAAAATGTTAAGTATGTTACATATTTTAAATATTTAGTTACTAAATATTTAAAATATGTCACATACTTAACATTTTATTAAATTTTAGTAGTTGATTACAGAAACAGATGCTCATTTATTTGAAAATAATTATTTCTTTATAAATAAATTAAGTTATCGTTTTGATAATTTTTCTAAGATTCTTAGTTAGCCTATCCTTGGTTTTTTTTGTGTATTATGTTCATTATTTTACATAGGAATTAAATGTTTTTTTGTGTATTATGTTCATTATTAAGTCCAACTATAAATTTGCCTTGAAAAAGTAAATGGTGCCCGCCGCACTACCGGTAGTCTTGAATGTGCTCTTCGACACAAAAAGGTTGGGGACCCCTGATCTAGAGTTTCTGGCAGCAGATCACATACAGCTTTCATACGATGGGGAGAATCAAGTGGCTCAGCCAGTCTTCTATCACAGATCTCAAGTAAATATGACAACTTCTCTGATGGCACATATTTGACAGAACTGAAACAGGTGAAGGGATTATCATCAGGTACCTTGGGGGTGTGCAACACGCAAGTGGAGGTAAGACACTTCTGTTTCACAGAGGGTTCAGACGCATCTGAACTGTTTTCACTTTTCCTCTTCTTTTTCACCATGGTTAATTAAGCTTGACTGTCCACCATCACTATTGCTAAGCTTGTATTAGTTCGCTATACACATAGTTATATGATATAGTCTGCATATCACCGTCACTGGAATCAAGCGTTCACTGTTGAAGCAGCATGCACCTTCACCAATAGATCTAGAAAAAGAGAAGTATACATATAATAATACAAATAATATGATGATAAAAGTTTTTAAAGTAATAAGTAAGCTTCTATCACCATATCTATGGGAGCTGGGTCAAAAATAATGCATGTCAGAAAATGAAAAATGAAGCGATTCTTTAACAAAATGACCTTGACTCGTGTCCTTGGAGCATGACCATGACCTCTAATTGCTTCTAAACCACCACCAATCAATTTCATGACCCTAAAAACAAATATAGACTCTAAGTTTGCATCCCTGGCTATATTTTCAGATTTCTATAATTTTCAGTCCATATCCGAAACCTAGGGGGTGGGGTCAAGTATTGAGCCATAACTCAAAATTAAAGTGCTATATCACAATTTTTAAAATTGATTTATTAGTTGGGATAATGTGGGAAATTTCTAAAGCATAAGGAAGCGTCTATCACCACATCTATGGGAGCTGGGTCAAAAATAATGCATGTTAGAAAATGAAAATTAAGCAATTTTTTTTTAACAATGACCTTGACCTTCGCCTGAATCACGTGACCTTGACCTCCAATTTTGAAACCTCAGAAATCGATTCAGCACCTCACAAAACCATAATATCAACACTAAGGTCGTCAAAATCGGCTCATTAGTTACTGACATATGACACTTAGCATTTTAATGGATGGGGATGGCAGCCATCTTGGAAATATGCTAATTAGGACCCTGTGGGACATTTTATCCCGCTGGCAACATAAAAATTCTTTAAGTAGATGTCCTAGGGGTGCTAAAAATCATTTTGGAATTTAGTTTTAGGAGGGGTGCATGGGAACCTATATCTCCTGCCATACTATTAACCCTTTCCATGCGAATCGCGAAAATTGCTGCATGTAGCGCAAAATGACACTTTATTGGGGGTAAAAAAAAAAAAAAAAAAAAAAAAAAAAATCATTTTAATGTTTTATCTTTTTAAGCATATTTATAAACATATTACTGATATAACAGGTCTGTTTTTAAAAATATATGAAAATATCAATATATAAATTTATTGAAGTAAACTTACCTACCGTATTTGATGGCTTACAAGACGCTGCACTGTGAAAGACGCACCTTAATTTTGGAAAGGTAAATTGAAGAAAAAAGTTTTTGATGCACTTTATTGTTAATACAATGGATATGTAAAATTTAATAAAAAGAAAAGCCAATAAAGAAAGATATTATTACTCTTATTATTTGTTATTAATCAACGGTTTTGCGCATGTGCTGTATTGCCACTTTCAGCTTCTAAGACGCAGGGTGACTTTTTAAGGTATTTATAAGGAAAAAAAGTGTCTCTTATAGGCTGACAAATACAGTAATTAGAAGAATCTTCTTTATTATGCTATTTTTTGAAGTGATCTATACTGTAAGCCTGGTTTTTCAGGCATCATCAAACACATTAGGTAAACGTTTCCACCCTCTAGCCATTACATTAGGTTCAGGCAGGTCTTCAAGTTCAAAATTGGCACTGTCATCTGAATAATCACTGCTATCAAACTCCATATCACTTCCATCTGGTATGGTACATATTCACTACCACTGTCACTCATGCCCTCCTCACTTGACATTTTTTTTTTATTATTTTACGCAAATCACTTGTAAATGTATGCAAAATAATCGCTAATCACTATCTTCCTCAATCAAAACCTGATGATAACTGACACCCTACCGTCAATTGTTTCAGTAATTGGTTAAAAAAATGACATCACTCATTGAAAAGCACTTGATTGGTTGATAAAAATGTCACTCACATTGAAGAGCATTACGAGACACTCAGGAATGATCTGATAAGCATTACAAGATATTTTTCTTTGAATAAATGAACTTAAGCGTGATGACTCCAACCTTGGCATCATCACAGGGATAATCAAGACTTCCCATGACGCCAACAGTGGTGTCATTGTAAGGAAGGGGTTAAGGATTTCTCTCATTCTTATCATTTTGTTTTTATCAGTGCATATAGCAAATACCTGAAAATAAAATGTCATAACTCATAAGGAACTGAGCATTTGAGTATACCAAGGCGGAGAATTACATTCAGTTTATAACTAAAATAAAATGTACCTATGAAATAGTTATACTTACATCAATGCCATATATTTCTTTAGTTTTTGTTATTGCTTCTCTAGCTAACTGTGCACAATATTCTGCTGTCTTTTTTGTACTTCCATCATCTACTGCTGAAGTCAGATATGGCTTTTTTCCATTATGAATACTGTGCGCAATAATAGGATCATTACTTACTGAACTCCAGCCATCTTGTATAAGGGTAATGGTACACTCATCAAGATTAAGGTCATTCTTCATTTCATGGATTACTTCTTCATTAACTTTTATTAACAGATCAGATGCCAACCTTTTCCTGTTTGGTGGTTCATATCCTGATCTTAGACCTTTGATTAATTTTATAAATTCTTTATTTTCTAGAATGTTGAAGGGTATGTTAGCTGAAAAAAAGAACCTTGCAACTTGCAAATCTAACTCTTCCTTTTGGTCCACAGTCATTCTTACCGCAAATGGTGTAATTGATCTTTGCCTTTTATGCTTTATTGGTGTTGAATGACAGAATGTGGATGATGAAGAACCTGCACTGGTGTCACTCATTTCAGGCACATTTTCACTTATAATCTTTGGATTATCTTTGCCAGAAGCCAAAGTTGGAGGAAGTGAATCGGTTTCAACTGATGCTCCAAATTTGAGTCTCGGCATACCTCTTGCCTCATTTTCAAAACATTCCACTTTTCTTTTACTGCATTTCTCTAGATGATGTTTCACACACAATTTTTTGCAATAATTGCATAGTACTCTAGTAGGCTGATCACTTAATAAAGTCCTCATCCCATTCGCTAGCTTTAGATCTTCCACCTCTATAACTCTTTGAGTTTGGCATCTTAAAAATTTAAATTTGAGTTAGGTCTAAATAAAGCTGAAATCTGCTGTTAAGAAATAAAGGAAAGATCTAAAATTAAAATGGAGAAAATTCTAATATGTCATTATTGGGCAATTCCAGGACAAATAGACAAATGAAAGTGCCAAATGTACACTCCACCATATCCAAAATTCATGAAACTTGGTGTGAGGGTTGGTTTTGGTCCAAATTACAAAAATCTGATTTTTTTTAAAATTGGTCAAGTTGGTCAAATTTTATGGCTTGACCAAATTTTGGTCAAATGAAAAAAAACAACAATTTTCAAACGTAAATATCTCAGCTGCTAATTGTGGTAGCATAATGTCTTAAATGATAAAATATGTAAAATTAACTGTAGTTTCTAAATATGTCTAATTTTTTTAGGGTAACAAAAATAAAATTATGATTTTTTGGAAAGTCATTTTTTTTTATTTTTTTTTTTTTTTTCGAAAAAAAGACCAAGAATAAAAAAATGTTTATTTGATGTATGTACACCATAATAAGTAATAAAAAGTCAGCTTATAGGTTATTATAAGGCTCAAAACTGAGTTTGAAATTAAGTAATAAATTTTTTTTTCAGAAGATGAAGATTTATTACAGACTTGTTAGTCCAAAAAAAGACAATTTTCAAATCATATAAAAAATACATGTAGATAAACCAAAGGAGAAAAAATCTTTTAAAATACAGTGGAACCTCAATATACGAACTTAATCTGTTCCTGAGGGTTGTTCTGATATTGAATTGTTCGTATATTGAATCAATTTTTCCCATAAGAAGTAATGTAAATTGGATTAATCCATTCCAGACCCCCAAAAGTTACCCCTTACGAAACGTTTTTAAGTCAAAATATTGGTTAATTAAACCTGTAAAATAAGACTTACATGCATAAAATCATACATGAAACCTGTAACAACAATAAATAATGCAATATTATACAAATAAATGAAAATTTAACCTGAACTTTACCTTTGCTGAGGAGTGATGATGGCCTAAGTGGAAGCTGGAGAAGAAGGTTGGGTGGAGGAGGGAGATTATTGTTTGGAAGGGGAGTCACCTTCCATAAAAACATCAGGTAACTCCCCTTCTGGTGTTCTGTCTCTTTTCCGTCTCTTTGCAGTAGCACTAGAAGATGCTGGGGATTCACTAGCACTTGATTTTTTTTCTTTGGTAAAGAAACTGACCGGCTTCTTTCAGTTCGGATATGAGGGAATGGTTTGTATACAAGGACAATTTTTTCTCAAAAAAGTTGTTTGTATACCAATTTGTTCGAATAGAGATGCGTTCGTATATTGAGGTTCCACTGTATATGTACAATGTACATACATAACCTCTTATATTTAGGGACAGAATATATTGACAATAATAATGTTTAATTTATAAAGCACTTATCAGAGTATAAAATACTCTTCCTAATACTACACGTACACAAGTCTTTGAGAATGAATTAAGAGACAGTATTCTCATCCAGTGAATCCAAATTTTAGACACTAATATAATAATAATAAGAAAAAAGAATTTGAAAAGATTTTTATAACTATTAAGTAGATACACAAATCCTAGATAAAAATTTTAGAAATATTATATAGACAATCTTAAATAGTATACATTCGATAGAATTTATTTTATCTTCTTTGAAAAGTTATTTAATTCTTGAAGCGGAAAAATGTATTGTATTCTTGTTCCTCCTCGTAAACTTGCTTCAATACTCCCAAATATATTTTCTGTTGGAACGTGACAAACATCATCTTGCGCAGGAAAAATGTATGAGGGACATACGCCCGAAGGATGGAGAAATTTTATCAGAAAATCATCATCATTCACAGTCAAAGGACTGGACTAATCCGAGCCATAGTTTATTTTCATACATACAACCCACAAAAGAGCCTGTTTCAATTTCGTGTTGAGAGACACTATTATGTTCTTGATCCGAAGCAGAAACTCTAATGAGCTCTTATTTCGACTGACTGTGCACTCTGAGAGAGTGGATAAACCTTCAATGAATTCTTGGAAATTGGGATGAAGCGATGTAATTGTTGAGTACCTTTGATAGAAGTAATAGGTTCACTCAGACGTTTTTGCAAAGAAAGCTCTACATCTACAACTTCTGCCTCAGAGACGTAAAAAAAAGTCAATAGCGGTTAGGAATTCTTGAGAGCAGAAATTGTAGAAGTCCTCAGCTGTTAAGATTTGATGGTGGAGAGGCCGTCGTAAGCTTTCTCTGGCGACTGCTCTTTTTACCGTTCTGCCAATACCGTCGCAGGCATTCTTCCCGTGGGATGTCGCGAAAAAATTCCACTCAGCATGAATTTTGAAGTCTTCGAAATGATGGCATAAATTTAGAAAATTTGTTTCATTCTTATACTGAGTCGCGCATCCATCTGTGAAATAATGAATTTTAGTTAGGTTTGAATTTTGTTGTTGGATGCACAGGATTAATTTTTTGAGAAAATTATGAACCAGAATTGTATCATGCCTGCGATGGTAGCCCTGTTCAAAAATCTACTTTTTCTTATTTTCATAGGTTTCTGTACTTTTTCCCATGCTTTTTGACCTGAAAAGGCCAAAAATCACAACCATTTTGACCTAGGTTGTTGGGAAGCATTGCCGCATGGAGCTTTAAGTTTTCTGCCTTGAAATCGGCCAAAAGCACCAGTTCCGGGGTCCCTTGAATCATGTTTTGCACTATAACGTTTTATCTAAACAAGATAGAGCAACAAAATAGGCACCAAATTAAAGTGTTTTTAATCCTCTTTCTAACTTATACAATTATGATAGTCTTGGAACAAGAAATGGCACATTGGTACATACAAAGATTTCAGAAATATCACAAAATTCGTTTTCTCACACTCAAGGCAGACAAGGCGCCTTATTCATGACACAAATTTGAGATTAGCATTTTGTCACAAGTCTAATCGATCAAGAAGTGAAAGCATTACATGATGATTAATTTCATAATGATATTTACACAGTCAGTTGTTGAGAGTTTGTTTTTTGAAGCTGTCAAAGCGACGTCTGTTGAACTCCACAGCTTGAAGGAGATAGTCCCTTTGCTTGGCATCTGTTGTTATGACATTTGCAAAGTCGCTCATCATCTTGACACCACGTTCAGCAATGTCATTCACCGTTTTCAGATTCTTAACATAGTCCAACGCTTTTCTGTAGTCCTCATTCTGTGGCCAAGACGTGACAGGTTCCAGAAGCCACTCGGATCCAATGTTCAGTGTGTCCAGCAGGAAATGTGATTCTGGGCCAATGAGATCAACCAGGGTGGTCTTAGCTGTGACACTCTGGAATAGAGGCTTTCCTGTTCTGAAGCTGTCTGGCTTCTCAGTGGCATGTAACTGGGCAGCAATGTCGTGCTTCAATGTGTCACTCAATCTACTGCTGAACAGGGCAAATGGCACGACTTCCTGGGTCAGGTACCATTTGTGGTTTTCCATCTTACTAAGTACTGCATCAGCAAGCTCTGGGTCAGTTTTCTTGTACTTCAACATGTCCTGGATTAGACTTAGATCATTCACGGGAGCATCTGCAGCAGACATTGACATCATCCATACAGGAGTGTAGAACAGCGCAAGGAAGGTGTTGAGTCTTTCCAGCTTTGATACAGTGTCTTCGTCATACTCAAGTTGATCTGCAAACATCAGCATTTTCATGGAGTACAGGTTTCTGGCCATCCATCTGGCCTGATGAATGGCGCCTGGTCGACTCCAGTGAATACCTCGAGGAGGCGTTCCTCCAAGAACAATGACTGTCAGTTCAGCCATTTCCCTGTAGTCGGCTCTTGGAAGCCTTTCTGCTGTTAGAATGTCTTGGAGTATTTCTTCACTGTTCTTCTTCTTTTCCTTCAGCCATTTGCTGTTGATAGCCAGCATCTTTGGGTTTTCCTTGGACAAGTCCGTCCAAACATCCTTCAGATGCTCAAACCAGGGATTATCTGGCCCCTTCACCTTCCCAAACAGCTTCTCCCAAACTGCTCCTACTAGGATTTCCAGGATGTGATGTCGACAGGCCAGATAAAACACCTTTTTGTTCAGCATTTTCTCTAGCAGTTTGGCAGCTCCTCTGTGAACTCCACTGTTACTTGATGTAGTGTCAAAAACAAGGGCAGTAACATTATCCGTAAGTTCCCATGTCTCCAGTAAATCCATTGAAGCCTCAGCCTGAGCTGTGCCAGAAGAATTGTCGATGACAGGTACTCCCAATAACTTTCCTTCAGTGTATGAAGGTGGACCAGACACTAGCACAGCTAAAGTCTCTGAGGTACTTCCAGGTTCACTGCCCAAGACATCTTTGAGCAACTTTCCATCCCAGTGTAAGGCAGCGTACTGTGGGGGGTTTTCACAAAACTTGGACATGTGACTCTGGCTGATATTATACCTGGACAGCATTCTGTTGCGACATGTTGTTGAGGTTGAGATGATGAAGTTATCCAGATCAGCCCCTCCAGCTTTCAAGGTGGCAGAAACCATGGCAGTAACTTGATTGTCTGATGAACCAAGACGATCAACTGTATTGCAGATGACATCACATTCCATGACCTTCCTTGGAAACGTCAAAGTCACACTAGTCACAGTGTCTTGATGGTGAGAACATCCAGGACGAGGCTGATGGTAATCCATGTCCTCTGTGTTAGCGTCGTTGTCAGTTGAGTCACCCCAGGTAATGTCATCCACATGAACAACTGCCTCTTGTTCTGCTGCAGCTGTAAAATAGTACATGTTAAGACAGTAATTGTTAAGTACATGCTAAATATCGCAATGGAGTAAAACTTAAAACTTTTTGTGACATTCAAAGTAATTAGTTTTACCTTGTTCTTGTCTATGCTGCAGTCTTTCATTCCTCGCTGCTTGCTGCAGGGATCTTGTCTCAAAAATCTTGTCATGACCAGACATATGACCTTTCCTCTCAGTCTTTTGGTCTTCGTAGAACCTGATATCCTCATCTTTCTTCTCTCTGGATAACAGTCTGTTGTTCTGTATTTCCTGGATTGCATCTGGAGCTCCTATATCGAACAGGCTGTCTAATTCCAGCACAAATGCTCCTCTTTTTCCTCCAGGGTTACTTGCTCTTCCTTTGCTTTTCACCAGAGCACGATGTTTCTCGTGTAGTTTCATGAAGAGCTTCATTGCGTTGTACTTGGTCATTGTCTTGATTCCTAGCCATCTGCCAGAATGGGATGATAGATTCAACTGTTTCATATGCAAGGTCTTGAACCATGGGCCTCCCTGCATTTTCTGGTAAATTCTGAAGATTAAGGAAATACTGGAACGCCTGTCTGTTGGTGGGAAGCTGGGAACCACTGATAAAAGCTGAAGGGTATCCAACCAGGAAAGTTTCAGTGAGAGATCTGGTAGATGGCCCAGTTGACACCTGCCTGTGGACAGTATGTGGAGGTTCTGAGATATCAACTGTGCGCCCACGGAGCTCCCTCAGCTCCTTGCTTAATGCTATTGTGAAGTTGTAACTTGTAGATGGTTTTCTAGATTCTGATTGAGTTTCTGTTGTTTCCTGAAAAATGATAGATAATTATTATTATTATTAATTATTATTATTATTATTATTATTTATTAATTTTATGCTCTTTCATTTGATACCTAATTTGTTGCTCTATCTTGTTTAGATCAAAAGTTAAAGTGCAAAACATAATTCAAGGGACCCTGGAATTGGCGCTTTGGCCGATTTCAAGGCAGAAAATTTAAAGCTCCATGCGGCAATGCTTCCCAACATCCTAGGTCAAAATAGTTGTGATTTTCGGCTTTTTCAGATCAAAAAGCATGGGAAAATGTACAGAAACCTATGAAAATAAGAAAAAGTTGATTTTTGAACAGGCCTACTGCGACGGTTTGAAACGAAGCAGTAACTTTTGCAAATTAGTTTTCCTGCATTGTTTTTGGGATAATAAATGAATGGGTGCACTGTACATTGCGAGTTCTCCCATTGAAACCCCTGGGCACAATCTTGTACGATGAATGAGAAGTTTTCCGTGAAATCGCCTACCAAAACACCTTCATTTTCGGGCAGAGTTTCTTTTAGATTTTTGAAGTAACTCGACTGACATTTATTCGTGAAGTGGTGTCTTGTCAGTTGTGCAATTTTTTTGGTGAGTGATTCCACGTATTTCTCTGGAGTTTCGGTGATATCTTTTAACATACAGTGATCGACGGACACCCATTGTTTATATTTTCTCTCTTCCATCGCCATGAAGTCCAAACTTTCCAAATAAGTTTTGATTCCGACCTCTCATGGGCATCTTTTGCATCGGTGCATCATACAATCTTCATTGTCAATGCCACAGATGGATAAAGACATTAATTTTTTGTAGTCTAAATCTTTAATGCCTAACGCTGATATTTGTAGTTTTGGATTTTGGTGATGCGTACATATGCAGACACTGAGTTCCACTTTGTCCCGCAAGCACGCACCATGATGGTCGAAGATGAGCAAAGGTACTAAAGCATATTTTGGGATTTTCATCATTTTTGGCATATTCAGCATAACTCTTTCAAGTTACACAATACAGTACCAGTCTTTTTTATTTTTTTATTTTTTCGCCCTCTTCATTTATTGCAAACTTATAATCTTTGATTCCCGGGCACATCCTATTATATTCGTCATTTTCATAAAACTCCTGAATGATTTTTTTCACTTCAGCTGTGACGACCTTCCCTTTCATCATGTTTGGAATATTAGGAAGAATCCCAAACTGTTTTTGAAGATTGCGGCTCTTACGCACCATATACTTTGTTGCTCCAAAGAAGTCAGCAGTTTTTTCAATGGGATAGGGATACAATGATAGTATTTGTAACCAGGGTTGTGGAGTCGTGGAGTCAGTAAAAAACTTCCGACTCCAATTTCTGTGTCCTGTGTCACCCTTAATTTCTAAATCCTAAATACTAACATTTGGGTTTAGTTTTTTTGGTCAATGAACCTTATTCATTGATAGCCCCTAGATTAAGTTTTTTTAATATTTTTTTTTTACATTTTCAGAATATACAATTAATATTTATTTAAATATAAAATATAAAATTTCACACTTAGTGTGGTGGTGATGAAATGTCTTATTATTATGATAATTATAGAGTGAAACACTAGAGGAGTCGGAGTCGTATATTTAAAATGTGAGGAGTCTGAGTCGGATTTTTAGATTTTTTACAATGTGTGGAGTCGGAGTCGAATTTTTACAATGTGTGGAGTCGGAGTCGGAAAATTTTGGACCGACTCCACAACCCTGTTTGTAACCTAAGATTGCAATCGTTACTTGCTTGAAATTTCTCCTTTAATTCTTCCATAACCTTTTGATACCTGAAATAGTGTATTTGACATTAATTTTAATTAGTATATTTTTAATTAAACTTTTCATAAAATATATGTATTGTCCGATTATAAAAATATAAACAGATAAAACTTAATTTAGTATGTACTTCGATGACTATTAAATTTAATTTAAAATGTCAAATTTCAATAACTATGTCCGAAAAGTAGTCTTGCCTCTCTAAATCATCTTCCAAACAACTTTTTTTGGATGGACCAGCTTCAGAATAGTCAATAGGAGCCCCATAAGCAGCTTCAAAACTTCGTTTAACCTTTTCTGTTGTCGATCTGAATTTCATAGAAGCCTTTATCTGTTTTTGTCCCGCCTTCAATCCAGCTGTAAAACAAATTCATAAATTTAGGTTGCGTGAAATAATCAAATATCAAATATTTTGTATATACAGTATGTATTCAAGTGCTGATGCTAATATTTAAAAACAGAAAACTACGAATTTGGCATTAAGAAACAAATGTCCTGAATGGAGTCTCTATTGTTTTATTACCTGTTTTAATAGGGCTTTCATCAAATAAAGGTAAAATATTGTCGCTGAGCAAATCTTTATTGAATTGCCTGTCTTGAATGACAAATTCTTCCAATGGTGATGGATTCGTGGAATCGCTACTGCTTCGCTCCATACATTCGTTTAGTATGTCTGGCTCAGGTATTGGTGCAGGTTCCGGCTCTCTGGATGAATGTTGAACATGTTCTAATACAATTGGCTTCTTTTTAATTGTGACATAGCAATTGCTGTATAGTAATTGATTTTCTACCAAAATTCCATAGCTTGCAGCTGCCATGGCAGTTTACTTTTTTGATGTTACAGAAAATTCTTGTCGCGATCCTATGAAAAAACACACTACAAAATTTTGTGTTTTGAGGCATTTTAAGGGTTAGGTAAATTTACGTATACTAGAAAATTAGGTATACAGTATACTGAAAATCTGGAAAGAAAGCAAAAAATTGTTAAAATTTGGAGTTTTTTTTTTTTTTTTTTTCTCCATAATAATCGTCGATAAGCTGACTTTTTATTAATTATTATGGTGTACATACATCAAATAAACATTTTTTATTCCTGGTCTTTTTTTCGAAAAATGATATCTTCGCTGCCAAATGGCAAAAAAAAAAAAAACTCCAAAAAATCATAATTTTGTTTTTGTTACCATAAAAAACTGATACATATTTAGAAACTACAGTTAATTTTACATATTTTATCATTTCAGACTTACTATACTACCACAATTAGGAGCTGAGATATTTACGTTTGAAAATTATTGGTTTTTTCATTTGACCAAAATTTGGTCAAGCCATAAAATTTGACCAATTTTAGGAAATAATTACCGAGGTCCGGACCTCGGTGACCTCATAGGTAGTTACGGCCATGGTCATAGAACTTTTTTATTTGAACAAGTGAAATTAGCACCTGGAAGAACCCCATATGTCAATTTTCATCAAAATCTGAGTCAGAGTGGTGACATGTATTGGGTGATCTCTCCTGGAATGCCCCTAGTGTAATTTGGGTTGTATTTCCTAATGTTGCCCTTGGGTATGTATTTGTTTGCATTATTGATGATCTGATTAAATGTCTTGAGTGTTGTATTGATGTTTATGATGGGTGTGCTGTTTAACGTGGTGAATTGTTCCTCAGTCTGTATTTTGAATTGTTGCCAATCAGCTTTCTTGTAATTTCTGTAAGTGTGCCTAAGGCTGTTTGGGCAGAGTGTAGAATGTGTTGTAATGATGATGGGCAGGTGGTCTGATGACAGTTGTTTTTCTGTTCTCCATTGTGTGTGTGTTGCTAGTGAGGGGGAACAAAACATTGTCTGGGGAGGAATTTGAGTATCCTGCTTGATGTGGTATGTGTGTATGTGCTTCTGTATTGTTAAGAATGAAGAGGCTGTTTAGTAGGGTGCATCAGCCTATAAGGGGTGAAATTTCGATGTCTTTTTAGACTTTTTTGTATTCTGAGAATCATGAAGTGAGTTACCAGGATGCGGGACGAGGACCTAACTTGCTAAGCATCCCACTGACCACCTCCACCTATTAAAAATGGTATTTCATGATAAAATACTTGTAAAATTTGATTTATTGCTTATTGATATCTTAATTCTTCTTCTTTGTCCTTTTTTCTTCTAAAACAGATGATAAAGAAGCTTGTCTCTTTCTCAGATTAGGAGTGGCTTTTCTGTCAGCTTCTACAACTTGGAGAACATTTTGAAGATGTTCTTCAGTCCTTGCAGCCTCATAAAAGTCGCTGCATAGTTTTACTGCCCTCTCAGAGCCATCATTTATGACATTTATAGCCAAAGGTTTTTCTTTGGAAGATATAAATGATGCTGTTGTTTTCCATTCAACAATCTCAACCATTAAAAAATCATTGTCTAACTGTAGTGAAGAGAATATGAACCATGAGTTTTTGTCAACCAAGTCAGCTAGTGTGGTTTCCGATCGTAGATTGGTAGGGAAATTAGGCTTTCCAAAACTAGATCCATGTCTACCTTCTGGAACCACTGTCTCAATCTTGTGTGGTTTATAGGAAAGTAGATGGTTTGTTATAGCACGAAGTTCATTTTTTGGAACCAAATTGCTGAATAATACAAGAGGAATCATCTCTGATGAAAGGTACCAGAGATGACGTTTCAAAGATGTTAGAGCACTTTTTGCTATTTGCTTGTTTACTTCCTCGTATCTAAGAAGCTTTTTGTAAAGCTGCAAATCGTGCCATGGTGCATCAAAAACTGAAGAGCAGGTCATCCACCATGGGTAGTAAATCAGTGAAATGAAGGTTGCAAAGTCTCTTAGTTTCAGAATTTGTTGCTTGTTTGTGATTGTTACTGAAGGTAGTTTCGAGATACGGTATTATCTTCTAGTAATGCAATTTTTAGAGCATATATTGCTTTACTCATCCATCTGGCTCTATGTATAGCACCAGGTCGCTGAAGGGTTATATCCTTATCACTAGGTCCTGCATTTAAGTATAACACAACTAAGTCAGAAAATTGTTTGTAGTCATATCGTGTATGTTGCTTTTCTATATTACTTATTTGAATTGCATAATCAGTCCATTCCTGAAGAATCTCCTGGACATCTTTGGAGTACTGATTGAAGTAAATTTTTTTTCAATTTTTCATCCTTGGAAATCCACTGAAACTTCTCAATCTGTTAAAGACATTAATTTCTGGTCCACTCGAAGTTTCTACTTTCATGTCCTGAAACACACGACTCATAATAACTTCACTAACATGATGCCTGCATGCAGACCATAATAAAGGCCGTCCAATCTCTTGTTGGATAGTTATGCATGCAGCGCTCACATGTCCCGTGTTGGTTGCTGTAGTGTCGAAAACCAGGTTCACTATTGAATCGGAGCAGTTCCACAATTTCAGTAGCTTCATAACTACTTCAGTCAAGTTTTTCCCAGATTGGCCACTGCCACCAGCACTAGGATGATATGATGGAATACCAAGTAGTTTGAGGTCCATTGAATTTCCAACTGATACGGCTAATCGTTCTTCTGTAACATATTTATCCTGCAGAGTAGAAATTATTTTTTAATCCCAATGAAGAGAGGCCAATTTAGGAGGATTCCAGGATTTTTTAATGGAACTTGAAATTTTTTGGGCTACTTCGCGTCTTGCTCTATCAGCTGTAGCATATGAAGTTGCCACTGCCTTAGTGTTACCACCACATTCTTCAACAAAAGCTTTCGTGAATGCATCCTGTTGTGCCGGAGTCATTTTCATTCTTGATGCCAAAGAAACAAGTTTCGGTCTTTTCAGAATGTCATGAGGAATGATAGCTTGAGTACCTAAACAGACTGTTGACTATGTGGATTTTCCATCTTTTTCAGCTCCATCATTAGCTTCTGACTCACTCTCAATGGTAGTTGTATCGCTTGTGCTACTGCTTTCTAATTCAACATAACTGCAAGAAGCTTCAGTGTCTCAATTCCTTTTCTTTTCTCGCATTTTCTTCACATTTTCGAAAATTAATGCGCTTCATTTTGGATGCTAAAGTTTGATCATGAGCTCCAAAAGAAGCAATTCTATCCCCTTGCATAGATTGAAGAAATTGTATATCTTCTGGATTACTCATGATTTTTTTTGGCATTTTTAATCTACAGTGGAAAAGTCATTTTAAGTTGCATTTCCATATCTTCTAGTTTTGTCTTTGTACTTTGTAGCTCTCTTCTTTTCAATGGAATTTCTCTATTTCGCATTCTTTTCTGACAATGAAATTATTTTCTCACATGCTTTTTTCTCAGTAATCATTGGTATGTTGGCTTTATTGTAGAATGGTTGAATTTCTGTTAAAACAATTTTAGCTATATCTCGCTTAGTTCTCTTCGCTTAGTTCTCTCTTTTAGACCCTGTCGCTGGTGAAATAGGAAACATCTAAGAACTTGTTCACTTGTGGCAAGCGACATCCTACAATCTTTGCATCATTATTTGTGATGCCAGGACCTAATCCAAATATACAGGTTTTTTTTGTTTTTACATCAACTTTATCTGCACCACTTGAACAAGTTTTACCACTAGAAGTGGCTTCACTGGCTTTACCACTATTATCCATTATATCATATATCAACTATTATCACCAACATATATAAAAAAATTGACCTGTAATAGAAACATAGATTAATATTAAAGTAATCTACATGCCTGAAATAAGAAAAAATAGCTATAGGTATTTCATGATGGCAATGATGTTTATTAATAGTAGCTATGGCTTAAACACAAGCAAACTAAACATACTAGGCCTATAGTACCTTAAGGATCATTCAATTCAATAAATAAAGGTATATGTGAAAAAAATAATTTAAGGCAATTTATCCCAAAAATTGTTATTTTTGTAAAAGTTTAGGAGCTAGGTGGACCCAGTAGATATTAATCAATTGACCTGAAATTTTGCATGTGAATTTTTTTTAGGGAATGTAACAATAATAATGTAGGGCCAAATCAATTTTTGAAAGTTGCCATATTTGATGCACCCTACTGTTTAGTTGTGTGGCTATGTTGGCGCCTCTGGTGTTGCTTTGGTTGTGCAGGTACCAACTTGTGTCTTTAGCATTGAAGTCTCCTCCTAAGATGACATTAGTGAGAGAGCCAGATTGTGTAACTGTGGATTGTAATTGGCTGGCACCTGAGGTGAACTATCTGGTGGGATGTAAATGTTGATTGGTGTGGTGTGGTGGTGTTTTGTGCGTGTTTTAATGTTAACTGCCTATATTTCTATTGCGTTATCTGCTTGGATTGTGTTTGTAATGTTTTGGGTGGCATCACTGTAGCTAATGCTTTTACATGTGGGTAATTCCAGGACAAATAGACAAATGAAAGTGCCAAATGTACACTCCACCATCTCCAAAATTCATGAAACTTGGTGTGAGGTTGGTTTTGGTCCAAATTACAAAAACCTGAATTTTTTTGAAAATTGGTAAAGTTGGTCAAATTTTATGGCTTGACCAAAATTTTGGCCAAATGAAAAAAAACAATAATTTTCAAATGTAAATATCTCAGCTGCTAATTGTGGTAGTGTAATAAGTCTTAAATGATAAAATATGTAAAATTAACTGTAGTTTCTAAATATGTATCATTTTTTAGGGGAACAAAAATAAAATTATGATTTTTTGGAAAGTCTTTTTTTTAAGATATCATTTTTCGAAAAAAAGACCAAGAATAAAAAAATGTTTATTTGATGTATGTACACCATAATAAGTAATAAAAAGTCAGCTTATAGTTTATTATAAGGCTCAAAACTGAGTTTGAAATAAAGTAATAAAATTTCTTTTCAGACAACGAAGATTTATTACAGACTTGTTGGTCCAAAAAAAGACAATTTTCAATTCATATAAAAAATACATGTAGATAAACCAAAGGAGAAAAAATCTTTTAAAATATATGTACAATGTACATACATAACCTCTCTTATATTTAGGGACAGAATATATTGACAATAATAATGTTTAATTTATAAAGCGCTTATCAGAGTATAAAATACTCTTCCTAATACTACACGTACACAAGTCTTTGAGAATGAATTAAGAGACAGTATTCTCATCCGTGAATCCAAATTTTAGACACTAATAATAATATAAATAGAAAAAGAATTTGAAGAGATTTTTATAACTATTAAGTAGATACACAAATTTAGATAAAAATTTTAGAAATATTATATAGACAATCTTAAATAGTATAATTCGATAGAATTTATTTTATCATCTTTGAAAAGTTATTTAATTCTTGAAGCGGAAAAATGTTATGTATTCTTGTTCCTCCTTGTAACTTGCTTCAATACTCCCAAATATATTTTCTGTGAACGTGACAAACATCATCTTGTGCAGGAAAAACGTATGAGGGACATACGCCCGAAGGATGGAGAAATTTTATCAGAAAATCATCATATTCAAGTCAAAGGACTGGACTAATCCGAGCCATAGTTTATTTCATACATACAACCACAAAAGAGCCTGTTTCAATTTCGCGTTGAGGAGAGTATTAATGTTCTTGAACCGAAGCAGAACTCTAATGAGCTCTCTTATTTGACTGACTGTACACCCTGAGAGAGTGGATAAACTTCAACGAGTTTCTTGGAAATTGGGACAAAGCGATGTAATTGTTGAGTACCTTTGATAGAAGTAATAGGTTCACTCAGACGTTTTTGCAAAGAAAGCTCTACATCTACAACTTCGTAGAAGCCTTTATCTGTTTTTGTCCCAGCTTCAATCCAGCTGTAAAACAAATTCATAAATTTAGGTTGCATGAAATAATCAAATATCAGATATTTTGTATATATGTATTCAAGTGCTGATGCTAATATTTAAAAACAGAAAACTACGAATTTGGCATTAAGAAACAAATGTCCTGAATGGAGTCTCTATTGTTTTATTACCTGTTTTAATAGGGCTTTCATCAAATAAAGGTAAAATATTGTCGCTGAGCAAATCTTTATTGAATTGCCTGTCTTCAACGACAAATTCTTCCAATGGTGATGGATTCGTGGAATTGCTACTGCTTCGCTCCATAGATTCGTTAAGTATGTCTGGCTCAGGTATTGGCGCAGGTTCCGGCTCTCTGGATGAACGTTGAACATGTTCTAATACAATTGGCTTCTTTTTAATTGTGACATAGCAATTGCTGCATAGTAATTGATTTTCTTCCAAAATTCCATAGCTTGCAGCTGCCATGGCAGAGTTTACTTTTTTGATGTTACAGAAAATTCTTCTTGAGTGTTTTTTCATAGGATCGCAACAAAATGTTGTTTTGAGGCATTTTAAGGGTTAGGTAAATTTATGTATACTAGAAAATTAGGTATATGTATACTGAAAATCTGGAAAGAAAGCAAAAAATTATTAAAATTTGGAGGATTTTTTTTTTGTCATTTTTTTTTCATAATAATCATCGATAAGCTGACTTTTTATTACTTATTATGGTGTACATACATCAAATAAACATTTTTTATTCCTGGTCTTTTTTTTGAAAAATGATATCTTTGCTGCCAAATCGCAGAAAAAAAAAAGATTTTTTCCAAAAAATCATTTTATTTTTGTTACCCTAAAAAAATGATACATATTTAGAAACTACATTTAATTTTACATATTTTATCATTTAAGACTTACTACACTACCACAATTATGAGCTGAGATATTTATGTTTGAAAATTATTGGTTTTTTCATTTGACTAAAATTTGGTCAAGCCATAAAATTTGACCAACTTGACCAATTTTCAAAAAAATTCAGAAATTTGTAATTTGGACCTAAACCAACCCTCACACCAAGTTTCATGAATTTTGAAGAGGTGACTGTGTACTTCATTTGTCTATTTCTCATAGAATTACCCCTATGTAAGTGATGAGTCCACCCCCATTATCCCCAGTACAATCTCTTGATGGAACGCTGTGAAGTCAGGGATGGTGGGTATTTTGTGTGCGTGTTTTAATTTTGTTTCTTGTATAAGTGCTATGTGAATGTTTTGTTTGTGTACAAATTTCCTAAGCTGCATGATTTTCTTTGTGAGGCCATCTACGTTGTACTATAATATGTTAATATTATACTTCTGTATGTATCTCATGGTGCTATTGTGTCTGTCTTTGTGTATGGTGACATGTGTAAGTTGTAGTGGGGCTTGGATTAGTCTTAATGTTGGTGGAAAATAATAGTAGTCCAGGGAGCATGCATTTGCTCCCCATAAATGAAAAATAACATGCTGAGAATAGGTCCAGCCCCAGGAGCCGATTGGCACTCTGACCATGCCATGCAGCAGGCCATTCAACTGCCAGTCTGGCCAACCATAGATAGCCCACTGCATGGAGATTTGAGGTAGTTTGACCACCAGCGTGTTGATGTTTTGGTTTGATGTTACCTCTTCTTCGCATTGATGTGTCCTGCGCTGGAGGATACTGCCACTGTTAGAAGCTTCCTTGTCAGCTGCTAACACTTTTTTCATGGTGTTCTAGCTAACTGTTCAGAAGTTTTTTATAAACAAATCTCAGTTTTCTGCTCAAAATGTCTCTCTCCAATTGTCCAGACCTGTAGCTGAATGTGGTTTCATTTGTCCTATAGTTCTTACTACATCATCTGGGGTAAAATCAAAGTCTGTTATATACTCTCCTTGCAATTCCTCTTCAAAGAATGCATCTTTGTCACTTTTTGGGGTACTGAAAACTGATTCATATTGGGCTCTCAATGTTTCAGATATTTCTTTTTGATCGTCAGTTAGTTCATTATTTCTCATCCTTAACACTTACGCTGCTCCCATCAGCATATGATGCTCAGGACGTTTGTCGGAAGAATGCTCCCAGCATCATATGATGATCGCGTTATTTTTTTTGTTTTCGCACAAAATCCCAATAAAAATAAATGATTTTGCATTTTAATGCTATTGATGACTCAGATATATTCATAAACCATCCGCAACAAACATACACACATACACACATGCATGCATGTACACATATGCACACATGTACACATAAACAAGCAAGTATTATGCTTACATTTGAGTTTTGAAGAATCTATGACTCAGATATATTCATAAACCATCCGCAACAAACACACACACACACACACACACACACACACACACACATGCATGTATACATATGCGCACATGTACACATAAATGAGCAAGTATTATACTTACATTTGAGTTTTGAAGAATATACATTTTATTTGTCCTCTTGAAAAATAATTTTTTATTCCTTTTCAAAAATAACTCCTTATAAAATAATTGTCCTTTTGGAAAATAATTGTTCATGAAATAAATATTATTTTGATAAATCTACACTTTCCATTATACTTATTTACAACATTGTTTTACACTTTTACTGAATTTAGTATTTAGTAGTTGGCACGGGTGTGGTAGAGAACAAAGCACTCAAGGCACAATGCAACTTTGCATTCCGGACACCAAGTAGAAACTTTTCTAACATGTTTTTCTCTTTGTGTTGTATGTGAGCATACATGACATTGTCGTTGACCTACAGGTTGAGATGGTGTTGGCGGAACTTGTTCCAGGTGATGCCTTTCAATGTAATTAGCTGAGAGAAGTCTGTCAGGAGCATTTGGTCTCACACTTTGTCTTCCAGGATGTGGGGATGTTATTTGAGCATACTTCGTGAGTAGTTGAGAGACTAATGTAAGATTGAATTCTCTCATTGAAATCTGCTTTTTCGTAGTTTTTTTGTAGAGTACAAAGGAATTGTAAAGAGAAATATCCAAAAGATGAAAGAATACCTTCTTATACCACTTCACAGTTTTCCTAACGCATTCTACGCTGCTAATTTGCATATCAGATTTGTCCACCAGACGCATATTTTTGTTATAGTCCACAACAGCATCTGGTTTGAATTTTATTTCGTTTGTTCGACGATCAACCTTTCCTGAGTCAATCATGCTTCCACTGTGAATTGTTGTTAGCATATGCACATCTCTTTTATCAGTCCATTTTAGTGCTAATAAAGGTTTTGATTCCATCAGATGGCACTCTCCTTTTCTACTTGGGCAAAACTTGGGCATGTTTTTTCTATTTACCTTTACAGTTCCACAAGATCCTGTTTTATTTACATGCAGATATTTGCATAGTAATGGGCTCGTATACCAGTTGTCAGTATACAGAATGTGGCCTTTATTCAAATATTTAGCTAAAAGTGTCTTTACAATCGCTCCAGAATGTCCTAGTGGATCATTTGCAGGATAATCTATGTCTGATCCAGTGTAAATGATGAAATCCAAGACAAATCCAGTTTCACAATCGCAAAGGATAAAAAATTTCACTCCAAATCTATGACGCTTGGAGGGTATGTATTGTCGAAAAATTCCCCTCCCTCTGAAAAGTACAGGATTCATCAAAAAAAGTAACGAGATTCATCCTGGATTGTAAATATTTGAAAACTTTGACTTCATATGAGTTATACAGTGTCTGATTTTTACAAGACGATCATTTGGCTGATTTGGAGGAATTGAATTGTCTGTGAAATGCAGAAATCTCATGAGTAATAAATATCGATCTCTTGACATATACTTGCGAAAGGAAGGTGTTTCAGTCAAGGAGTCTGAACCCCAGTAATCCTGCAGTCTATGTTTATTTATGTGTGGCATGAGCATTATTAGAGCAAAAAAGACACAGTTCATCATTTTTTGTATCATGCCATCGTTGCATCCTGGAAGATTGAGATGGGCCTAATCTTCTTTTCTCATATTAATAAAACTCATTTGTTTGTCCCACTATATTTTGCATCATAACATTGTCAAAGAAATACTCAAAAAAATTTATTTCTGAACTTGCTTCATTTAGATTGCAACCTTGTTGAAGTCCTACATTTTCTTCAAAGCGATATCTGTTAGACTGGCAACGTTGCACACTTTGCCATGAAAATGAACTATTACTACTTGCTGTAATATCATCTCCATTGTCACTTATATCAGTTTCACTATAATCACTTTCACACTCACTACTTCCAGAGCTTATTGCATCTAACGCAGCTATTATTTGTTCACAACTTTCCAGTCTTTGTTTTTTAGCTGCCATAGCGCACGTTTCATTCCCCAATTTCTCATGCAAGACTGAACATAAACGCTTGAAAACATGTAAATTTTCATAAAATTCTACTCAACCATATTCCCAAGTTACCCACTAAATTCTGTTTATTTTGTAAGAGAAAATGTTTAGTTTGTAAGAGAAAATCTTTATTTATTAAGGGAAACAAAAATAATTTAACAAAATGGTGCTTGACTTGATTTATTTTACGTTAACAAACGGGTAAATTTCCCAATTTTTTTGCGCACAGGTGGAAAGTACACGGTCAGGAATTGCGCATCCGAAGGGTTAAGGGCCCAATAGCGGCGCACATTTTTATTTTCCTTTTCGCATAGCTATAGAAGTATTTTGGATTTTCCTTTATTACTACTTCTGCCTTTTCCTCTTCCCTCTCTGTATGGTCCTTAATCAGGGCTTCTATTTTCCTATTGATACCCTCCAGTTTTTCTTGTATTACTTTCCTGTCATTTTCTCCGCAGTTGCCTAACTTTGCCTCCACTCTCTTTTTTTGCGGAATAGTCTTCTCTTTTGGCTATGATTTCGGAGCATATTTTTCTAAATTTCTCAGCATTTTTTTCTTCCAAGGTTGTTAGCATTTCTTCAGTTTTTATTCTCAAAAATTGTTTGAAAATTATTCTCCACTCTATTTGGGCCATGTGTGATCTGATTGCTTCCCAATTTATAGTTTTGGAGTTTAAGTTAAAGGCCCCAAATTTGCTTCTTTCCTCAATATGTGTGTCTTCTAATGCTGTCATCATATTTGTTGATATCTCGATTAAGTTGTGGTCTGAGATAATGGTTGGGGTTATATTTATATCAGCAATCAAGTTTGTGTTATTCGTGAATACCAGATCTAGGCAGTTATTTTTTCTGGTATTTTATGTTATCTCCTGTGTCACATAAACTCATTTGTATATTTAAAAAATTTATAACAAAATATAAAAATATAGAATTAGGCCAAGAGCTCAATAGCAAATTAGTTTTCAGTGGGGTATTGCTGTAATTTAATTTGATTTAATTCTAATAATTTGCAGCAAGCTTTGACAGCTACCCTGACTCAGTCACATCATCAAGATACATTGATAAGATGAGTGAGACTCCTGTTAGCCTTTGCATGATTGAGAACAAATTATCTTATAATGTTTGAAGTATGGTACTATGTATTTAACATCCATTGTTCCTAGGATACTCAGAATTATCAGGATTGATTTTTAGCTATTTGAAAATAATGTCTGAACATTAGTGATGTTATTTTCTCTGCAAATGAAGTCTGAATGCAGCGAGGACATTATTTGACAGAATTACACAAATTAGTTTTTGTTAGTGTTATAATATTTGGAATTCTGTTTGGAGATACCACCATGGACCCCATGAGATGACTGTGGACCACAGTTTGGGAAACCCTGTTCTAATTCCTAATAACTAGGTAACCTTTGGCCACATATTTGCCCATTTATAAGAAGTCTAAGTATCTGGCAAAATTCTGTTTCTATTTCACAAATACAATTCCTAGACAAGGCATCTAGTTCAGGAGTCCAACCAGACTCTGACAAAGACACCCAATTCTCAGGCTGTTTGGATGAAAAATAAACAGGTGGCAACTCTATTTATCCTTTCCCCTATTTTGGTTTGAAGACTTTTACAAAAATTCAGTTGGTTTAAACTGATTTAGGGATCAGAAAGTTAATGGGAAGAGAGGTTTGTACTGTTCCTAATTAAAATTTTGTTTGGAGGTATGCACTTCATCATTAATGTCTAATTTACATATGAAAGGCAAATCAGCTGTCTAGATAATTTTTAAAGATTATTTAATTGGTATAATTTTTCTCCCAAAATGAACTAAGCATTTAACCAGAAACATTATACATTGCCAAACTATGAAGGAAAATAAAAAACTGGCCAGTTTTTTGCATATGAACTATAAATATGTTAAGGTAGATCTGATTAAAGTTTGTTCTGTAAATTTAGGCCAGGCTGAAACTATAATTTTTTGATTTTAATTTATCAGAGTGACTAACAGTTGAGGGGTTCCAGCACAGGTGAATCAGTGCTTAACACCCGACCATCTCAGATCTTGCTTATTTTTGGTGTATAAGGTAAGTTTGTGCAAGAAAGCCAGCTGTGAAAGTTTCAGCTTTCTACGACCATTACTTCACGAGTTATGAAGGTAAGAAAAATCAAGGTTAAGGTCAAAATAGCTCAAGGTCGGCATCTTTGGATGCACCTCACACATTCACTAATTATCGTAACCATATGAAACTATATGTTTTTGGACTCAGAATGAGCTGTAGAATCCAAAAATGCAACGAAAACAGCAATAGGAGAAAAAATAAAAATGTTCACCCTTTTTCAAGGAACGAATTGACCCTTTGACCTTGAAGTTCACACATTTTGGGGAAACTTTTCTTTACACAAAATGAAGTTCCACCATTGCACTTTTAATATAAACAATAAAAATGTATCTTATTCACCATCTATACTGTCTTAAAGAATTTTTCAAATTGGCTATTTTTCAAATTTCTGGCAAAATCGCCATATGTATATGCATATATGTACTGTACTGTTAAATAATATATTTTGTGAACATAAATTAATTACTTATTTTATGCCTTTCTTACAGATAAACAAGATGGGTAGAAAAGTTTGTGCTGATCCTCTTAGAAAACATAAGAAGAAGATCGAAAAAACTTGTGCCAGTCCGTAATACACTGCAAGGAATTCACGGATTAATATATGGAGATTACATTTGTAAAAATTGTGTTAATGATATCAATAAAATCAAAGCTGAAGACAAAAAAGTCTCTGATATTGTCTCAGATTCGAACTCAGACACTGATGCCACTGCCACAGAAAACGTTCCTCTGCCTATGGGTGTACTACTGAAATAATGTTTGAAGATTTCCAAGGAGAGTTAGACACAATTCTTCCAATGCTGAATGTGACACCAGTGAAGACAAGTAAGTTTAAGTATTTTTAAAGTGTTAATTTATGTAGATATTATAGCAACAAAACATCAATATATAACTACATGTATGAACATTACAACCTTTATATATTTGACAAATTCAGATGTATGCATATCAATTTATATAATGAAGATCAATACAGTTATGATTATATATACGGTATTTACCAAATTCATATGTAATGTACATGTACATCTATAGGCCTACAGTTGATTAAAAAAAGTTATAACAATTTATTTTATTTGTTTTTCAGAGGGTCTGTCACAAAAAGGATCTTCAAAGGCTGAAACAAAATTTGAAATGGCATCAACATCCCTGAAGAGAAAGCTAGAAACTTCATATGACAAGTTTTACACAAGAAAGTGAAGAAAAGCAATCTAAAATGGATGACAATAATTTGTGAGTACTGTATATATATCTGTAGTACCTTCATTAAAGTATACTAAGCCTATATATAGATCATATGTTTGCATATAAATTTACTCAAACATGTATATCATTTTTGCAGGCATGCAGGAGTGATGCAAGCACTCAAGAATGCCTTCAGTGAGACGACTGACTACAAGAGGAAGATTCAAATACTAACACTCTCACCATACACCATTCATAGAACAGCATCTTTCTTCAATGCATCTACAAGAATGGTTTCAACCAGCCGCAAAATAAAGAAAGAACATGGCATATTACCAGAAGTTCCACATATTAGCAAAGGTCGGGTTATAACAAAGAAAGAGAAGGAAGCAGTGTGCACTTTCTATGAATCAGATGAAGTAAGCAGAATATGTCCAGGCAAGAAGGATTGTCTATCAATTAGGAATCATGAAGGAGAGAAGCAACTACAGCAGAAACGATTGGTGCTTGGTAATTTACGTGAGATTTTCGCTGTTTTCAAGGCAAATGACACTAATCCAAAAATAGGTTTCTCATCATTTGCTGCATTGAGACCCAAGTGGTGTGTCTTGGCAGGAGCTGGAGGAACACACACTGTGTGTGTCTGTACCTACCACCAAAATCCCAAACTTCAGCTATCAGCTTTGGGGGAAAAACAACTATCATATAAAGACCTCATTCTCTATGCAGTTTGTGACAGTGAAAAGGAAGAGTGTATGCTACAAAAATGTGCATTGTGTCCAGGAGAAGGGTGTTATTGCATTCCTTGAAGGATTGGAATCTGTTCAGGATGCAGTCGGCACCATAATTACATACAAGCAGTGGACTTCCACGGATCGGACAACCCTTATTAACATCGGTGAATCCCTTGAAAACTTCATTAAGTCTTTGGCAACTAGAATTTGTGCACTAACAAGACACACTTATGTGGCTGATGCACAAGCAAGTTTCCTAAAAAAACTGAAAGCTAATCTGATGGTCACTGAAGGTATTCTCCTAGGAGACTTCTCTGAAAACTACTCATTTATTGTACAAGATGCTGCACAAGGTTACCATTGGGAAAATAGTCAGGCAACAGTTCATCCATTTGTGTTCTACTATAAAGTAAATGAAAATGATGTTGAAATTAAAGTTAAAAGTTATTGTTTCATTTCTGATGACATGAAACATAGTACAAACCTTGTCTTTGCGTTCTTAAAGCAACTGATCCCCATGATAAAAGAAGAGAGCTCAGGCCTGCGGAAGATTCATTACTTTACTGATGGTTGCGGAGGGCAGTATAAGAATAAATATAACTTCACCAATTTGTGTCACCACAAAGAGGACTTTGGACTGGATGCTGAATGGCACTTTTTTGCAACTTCACATGGCAAAAGTGCTTGTGATGGAGTCGGAGGCACAGCAAAAAGAATGACGGCTCGTGCCAGTCTTCAACGTACATTTAAAGACCAAATTCTGACACCACTTGACATGATGAAATTTCTGGATGAGAAAGATACCAGCACAAAATTTGTATTCTTATCGAAACAAAATGTCCAGCAGACAACTGAATTCCTGGAAAATAGATATAAAAATTCTGTAACCATCCCAGGTACTCGTAGATTTCATAGATTTGTGCCTATTAGTCATACCCAGTTGGAGGTTGGTGAGATTTCCTCAGGTCCTACAAAAATTATGACAGTTGTGCATCCATCGTTTAAAGATAATTTACATGAGCAAAAGCACATTTCAACTGAAGATATACAAGTTGGGGTATATGTAGCTTGTAACTATGATAATAAAATTTGGTTTGGATTAGTGGTTGAAGTATCAGAAGAATTTAGTGATTATAAGGTCAATTTTATGTCTCCACATGGAAGACGTTCTAAACATAGTTTCCCTTCTCGTCCTGACTCATGTTGGATGTTATCATCTGATATTATCCAGACAATGACTGCTCCATCATTGACAGCAGGTTCAAGAATAATTCAGTATGCCTTTGATGATCATGAGATGCTAACAGCTGAGGGTAATCATGCAGACCTGTTTGCCACAGTTTCCTGTTCTTGAGTCGAAAGTGTACAGAGCTCTAGTTTAATATGTATCTATAGAATACAGGTCTACATAATATGATACTCCTTTTTTACTCCTATTTATATGATACTCCTATATATATATGTTTGTAATTATTAATAAAAGTAATTATAAAAAAAGTAAAATATTTCTAAGGGTGGAAAGGTGTGGTTGTAGGGGTGGAGGAGACCACAATAAAATAGAGATCTATATCATAGTTATACCTATGGTACCTAGCTTATATCTAAGTGATTTTGTATCACGTTTCTAATAATATTTATTTTTGCTTAAGTAGTTTAAATAATGAATATCTCTAGATTTTAACAGTACATATATGCATATACGGTACATATGGCGATTTTGCCAGAAATTTGAAAAATAGCCAATTTGAAAAATTCTTTAAGACAGTATAGTTGGTGAATAAGATACATTTTTATTGTTTATATTAAAAGTGCAATGATGGAACTTCATTTTGTGTAAAGAAATGTTTCCCCAAAATGTGTGAACTTCAAGGTCAAAAGGTCAATTCGTTCCTTGAAAAAGGGTGAACATTTTTATTTGTTCTCCTATTGCTGATTTCGTTGCGTTTTTGGATTCTACAGCTCATTCTGAGTCCAAAAACATATAGTTTCATATGGTTACGATAATTAGTGAATGTGTGAGGTGCATCCAAAGATGCCGACCTTGAGCTATTTTGACCTTAACCTTGATTTTTCTGACCTTCATAACTCGTGAATCTATGGTCGTAGAAAGCTGAAACTTTCACAGCTGGCTTTCTTGCACAAACTTACCTTATACACCAAACATAAGCAAGATCTGAGATGGTCGGGTGTCAAAATGAAAATTTTTTGCTTCACCTGTGCTGGAACCCTCCAGTTGGCTTTTGATATAAAAATAAGATTCCTGAAAAAAATAATTGGTGGCCACCAACGTGTGTCCAGCCACCCCTGTTTTTGTAAAAACATCTAATGCCACACTAGCAAAATCAGGAAAATGGCAATATCTCTTTCTTCTGAACATGCTAGAGAGATGGTTTGCATACCGAAAGATGCAGAATTTGATTTAGAACAAATTATTAAGAGTGGTATTTTTTTATAAAACCTTTAGTTTTTGAGTTATTTTAGAAAAACTAATCTTTTGGGCCCATAGACCCCCTTTCAACTGAATGTCAACACAATAAAACATTCTCAAGCTGCAAATTGACATGTATTAGTGGTTTTCAATCAGCAATCAAAATCAATCAAAATCAGCCATTTTAAATTCATTGAAAATGCTTTTTGACATTCCAAAATGCCAAACATTAAATTATACAATTAACAAATTGTCATTTTGTCATATTTTAGCATGATAAATAATAATCTAGAACTTGAAATATTTTTTAGACACAAAATCTTTCATTAATTTACGTGATCTAATTTTGTTTCTAATAAGACCATCTCTACGCTCATGACCTACAACAGCCAAGGATGCTTCAGTGACAAGCTTGATGTGCCTTTCAACATTCTAACTGTGGCACTCGTGATCCAGTTTCAATGCGGTATTAATGATATCACGCAGTTCATCATTACTGAATTCTTTTAATACAGGTGGAACAGTTTCCCATTGGGACATAGCAGACAGCTTGTGGTATGCAGAAGCTTTGAAATTGATAATTGGCTTTCTAAAGACCCTAACATTCTCATCTATAGCAGGATATTCATCAGTACCACCTTCATGATCCTCTTCATTGTCATCATCACTTTCAATTATTCCACCTGCAAAATCATTGCTAGTACCAGATTCATCATCAAAATCCTCTATAACTCCCCTCAGACACAGAACTTTATTGATAGCACACCACCTCACCTCTTCAGTCTTCATCTTCATCAGCCAGCATTCCAACTAAAATATTTTCACCATGAGTAAAATAGCTGTTATTGTTTAATACGTCATAACAAATTTCTCTAATTTTCCTGTCACTGAATTTATTTACTCTTTTGATCATATTGAATAGGTTTCTTGACCCATCACTTAGCCTCTTATTAGCCTTGATATTGAACCAACTGTGAAAGTATACTTTGATGATGAATTCTACTATGATTTTGAGGTTCTTACTAGGTCTTTTTTGTGAAACATAAAAGCGAAGAATTCTACAGGCTAAGGTGAGCCATCGAGAGTGATTTAGCAGGCCAACTTCTAAGAGTGCAAGGTCTTCATCCACTTCACCAGTAATAATTGCCCAGCAGATGCAGTATCCATAGTATTGGTCTGTTGATAAATTATTGACCACCTCATTTGGTAGAAGCACAAATGCAGGATAAGGTATAGATTTGAAGTCCACAACATTCCATTCTGACACATCCCCATTGAGCTGAGAACCAATAGGGCCAGAAAATTTGTCTGGACTTTTTGTTGTCCCATCTAAAATTATGAAGATGTGTCTAAGTGGCAATTCATTTAGATGCAGAAGACAAATATCCCACTGAAGAGGTTGCCCTAAAAACATTTCCAAATATCTGATTGACCCATGCATATGTCCTGTGTTAGTATTTGTCCCATCTGCTTTAACTAAGTTTAATTTGGCTTCAAGTTCTGTCCCTTTAATGATCTTATAAATGCCATGAGCAATGTCAATGCCTTTGCCACTCTCCGGGGTAAAATGGTCGAGGTAGAAATCATCTGAAAATAAATGTAATTAATTTTACAATTAAATGAAAAAGGAAGGAATAAAGTTAACTGGACAGTTGTCACTTAAAAAGAATTTTTTTAAGTAATTGAAATATTACTTTATAGTACAGTAATATAACAGCATAATGCCTATAACTGTATGACAATCATTTCCATTTACCTGGCTCTCCAGTAATGACATAATGTTCCTCTAGGATTGTGGATGTATAATACTTTTCATTTACTTTGTTAACAGCAAGTGTAGCATCCTTTCTACTGTCAAAGCCAATGCCAGTCACTTTTTCAAATATCACTTCTTCCTTTTCCTTTCAGCTCTCAATTTAGCTCTCTCCCTTCTCAACTTGTTTCTGAAAAGTATTTCAAAAATATTGGCCATGCATTACTGCATTAGCATTATACAAATATACAAAATACAAATATCAGTGTCCTGTTTGAAACTAATTAATATAAATACAAAATAGAAATTTTGACGCTAATTAAAAATAATAGTAAATCTGGTGATTTAGAACTTATAGCAGAAGCTAAGAAATGTAATATCTAGAGTGATTAAAAACATACTTATCAATAACATTTTGTATGTTATCTGGGGTGATTACTCCAAAGTCCACCAATGTAGCAGAACCAATAGCTGCTCCTGCTCTATCACTTACTTGATATCTGTTAGGATATTTAAAGTATTTACATATCTATTGTCAATGAATAATTTATTGGTAATCTTAATCTCTTAGTCACAATGATTTCACTTTAAGCTGTATTAAAAGATTTATCTTTCAGTACTATACCTGTCACATGCTTCAGCTAATGAGCGTAATCTAGTTCTGTTCTGTAATGTTGAGACTTCTGGAACATAGTCTGCATCAAATGAATCATTACAACTGTCGCTATCTGTCAACTCAGGAATGTCCATAGGTTCAGGAAGATGAGGAGGAGGAACTGATTCTTTTGCTTTTTGAGATTGAATGACCCGTGATTTGAATTTTAAGTCATGGCTGTTTCTGGGACTTCTTTCAGGGTACAGTAACCATGCCTAGTTGTTTTCTGGTCCTACAAAGTGATTATATTTCATTACACTATAATGTATCTTTTATCTATGGGTCTCTATATGTAAATTGAAATTCTTACAAAAATGAGAAAATACTAAAATATTACTTATCATTAACATCATTAATAGTGTATTATTGATATTACTAACTTATTAAATGCACTTTAAAAATTGTAGCAAATTAATAATAATTAATAATTGATAATTAATTAATATTAATTAATAATTTACAACTTGAAATTCAATCAACAGACCTACCTCATAAAACTGGTAATCAGATTGTCATTTTTAGTAAGTGCTTTTTCTCTGTATCTGCCAACAGTTTGTGATCATGTTGATATATGTCAAATAAAACGTTTACAGTTTTCAGAAAATCATCCAGATCTTGATGATATTTAGGTCCCCTTTTCTTTTTGTCATACTTCAGAAAGTGGTTGAATTCCTTTATTTGGGTTTTCAGTCGGCTCTGTATGGCATTTACTGATATTGGATAAACATTATATGTGACCCACAATTTATGCAATTCCTCAGAAGTAGCTCTCAGTATAGCATCTGTTTTATAGTCTCCGAAACACAAACACCTTTCAATAACTTGCTTCAATGTAGGCAATTTCTCTAAAGGAAACTGTTCTGCTGGCATAAAACGTACATTGCCAAGTACTTTAGCAACTGTTTTCCTTGTAGAAGTCATACTTTATATTGCAAATGTTGAATTCAATGACAAATTGCAGTTGGAAACTTATAACAAAGGCACCTGAAAAAAAAAAAAAAAAATCAAGTTTTCAATTTATTACGTTTAAAAAAAGTTCATGAAGCAGCCCCACCCTCTATTCTTTAATCAAGCATAATGGATGCAAGATAACAAAGAAAAGTCATCATGTGATCACTATGTCCATGTCAACATCCTTTTAGGGCAATGTTAGTAATCAAAAAGCCAAATCATGCTTATTTTAGAATTTCTTTTGTCACTAAGGTCCGTCGAAAGGGGGTCTATGGGCCCCAAAAATTAGTTTTTCTAAAATAACTCAAAAAAACTAAAGGTTTTATGAAAAAATACCACTTAATAATTTGTTCTAAATCAAATTCTGCATCTTTTGGTATGCAAACCATCTCTCTAGCATGTTCAGAAGAAGAGATATTGCCATTTTCCTGATTTTGCTAGTGCGGCATTAGATGTTTTTACAAAAACGGGGGTGGCCGGACACACGTTGGTGGCCACCAATTATTTTTTTCAGGAATCTTATTTTTATATCAAAAGCCAACTGTTAATGACTCTGATTAATTCTATCTTGAGTTTCAGCCTGGCCTATAAATTAAATCTGTATACCATATGAAGCAGGAATTATTACCCTTGGGGCAATTGCGCACTTTGTCTCGGGTAAATGTGCCCAGTTATAAATATTATTTCTTTCTACAGCATTTCTATATGTTTGTGTGCTTTCTTGGTTCAGTGACATTGTGTTATGCAAACTAAAAGTTGTTATATTGTTTTCTTAAAAGTCCATATTTATTTTCCAGGTCAATATCTAGGTAATTGTTGAGATGGTCCGGAACTATAAACCTGTAGGAGGGGGCAAAGAAGCCCAAAACCTACAGTGACCATGACCTTCAGGAAGCATTGCAGCTCATCCAAGAAGGTCAGAGCATTCAAAGTATATCCACTCAGATGCAGATACCAAGGAGAACTCTACGTGATCATTTCAGTGGTGCTCGGAAACACACCATGGCTGGTAGACTGACTGCACTCTTGCTAGAAGAAGAGCGAAGCATAGCACAGCACAGCATGCCTCCATTCTAGGTGATTATGGCTATGCATTTGATGACCTAGAGCTCCATATTTTTGTAAAGTCATTCCTTGACAAATCTGGCCAATGTGTACCCCAATTCAAAGACAATTTGCCAGGTGTTGAATGGGGGGAAGTGGAGAAGTTTGTGAAATGCCATTCACAACTACTCACAAAGCGCATGTGCCAAAACATTTCCCGTAAATGAGCTGCTATAAGTACTGAAACTATTAAACAATTTTTTGATGATCTTGCAACTAGTGGTGTAAATGCAGTGCCTTCTGAAAATATAGTATACTACGATGAAACTAATCTTTCAGATGATCCAAAGTCTAAAACTATGCTGTACAGAAAAGGCATCAAATATGCTGAATGAGTGATGAACACATCTAAAACATCAGTGTCTGTGATGTTTGCTTGTAGTGCTTCTGGTAGACTTTTAGATCCCTATGTAGTTTACTGTGCTGAGCATTTAATGGACAATTGGTTAAGAGGTGGGCCTATTAATGCTCTGTATAATAGAAGTAAGTCAGACTGGTTCAATACTCATTGTTTCAAAGACTGGTTTACAAAAGTGGCTCTACCATACTACAAGCATTTGCAAAATGACTTGCCAAGAATTTTAATTGGGGACTACTAATCTTATCTCTCTGCAGATATTATCGAAGAGTGAGAGAAGAACAATATAAAGTTTATATTCCTCCCACCCAACAGCACACATCTCCTTCAACCACTTGATGTTGGCATATATGGCCCTATGAAGAAAGCTTGGAGGACTGTTCTTAACCAGTGGAAGATTGGTGCAGGTAAGCATTATGCTACCTTGCCCAAACAGTGGTTTCCTCATCATCTGCTCAATCTTCTTATTGTAATGCAGGATACTGGTACCAGTACAACCCAAATGGTGAAAAAAGCCTTTCAAACTACTGGCATCTATCCACTCAACAAACAGCGCATACTAGACAAGATCGAATGACCTCATATAGAGCCTGTGACAGACTTGGTTAGTCCCTTGGTGATTGCCCACCTCAGAGCTTAGAAAGTCAGCTGCTACAAAGGCAGGTGCTGTTTCTCAGGGAAGAAGACTAGTATCGCCTGGAGAAAGTGTGACCCTCAACGATATCAACCAGCATGCATCAACATCTGAAATAACAAAAAAGAAAATCATTCACCCATTCTTAGGGTCTTTGTTAGCCTTAGCTTCTGTAGATCTTCATCCTCTGATGCTGATGACCTTTCCTTGTCTGATGATGATGCCCTGAGTGGCATTTCACAAATTCACGAGGTTGAACCGGAATGTGGCACGGAAGAGCCAGAATCCCAGCTTCAAGAAGGAGACTATGTTCTACTTTAGATTTACATAAAAGAAAACGATTTTCCACTATGTTGGCAAACTTCTGGAATGTGTTTCTCCTGAGATTTGGAACATCGAATATTTCAGGTGTAACTATGAACTATCTAACAATGAATTTATCATATTTGCACCACCCAACAATCGAGACCTCTTTGAAACTGAAGCTGTTAACATTGTTCAAAAACTTCAGAAGTCAACATTCAATAAAAAAAAGTTTTGTCGCAATGTGTTTAGCAAAATCTCTCTACGTTAGTCAGACAATACGTCTGTAATTATTGTACTAAAGTAATAAATCTTTTGCTTTATCGGCTTTGTGGTATCTGATTTTTTTTTTTTAAAAGGTGACTGGGCGCATTTGCCCCATTCCATTGGGCAAATGCACCATAGTCTTAGATATTATTGTCTTAATAGAAAAGTTTAAAATATATTTCTATTTTTTTTATACCAGGCACAGCCTTGACAATGCCCTACTTGGTCATGAAATAAAATTCTAAAATTTTTTGTTTTTCATTAACCATAAAAAACTAAAAAAAATTGGCTGCAATAGCCCCATGTTACGGTTACAAAAATCTATCAAATATCTGAAGACTAGGGTGCAAAGTATAGAAGCCCAGTTTCATGATCTATTTATTAATGTACTTTAAAGCATCAGGTACTGTACTTTATATTGTTAATACGAGGGTTGTTCAAAAAGCAAGTTTACAAGGTGTTTTGAAGAAATGGTTTTATTGCAAGGAAGGTAATTATTACAAGTATTTCAACAACTTATTGGTACTTTTCTACATAATCACCAAACAGATTCAAACATTTGTCATAGCATGGGACAAGCTTTCTGATGGTGGTTGAATAAATGTAGGGTCCTTTGTTTATAACCAGTTTTGTATGGTTGGTTTTGCATCACAATTGTTTTGAAATTGTTTACAGGGTTTATAGCAACCTAGAAAGTCAGGGAATTGAAAAAATGGTCAGGGAAAGTCGGGGAAAATCAAAGTTTGTTGTGAAATTTTAAGGAAAACAAAATTTTTTTTTTTGATAGTTGTCAGGGAATTAACATGACTAAAGAACAATAGGCTACAGCAGACTTAGGTAATTTTCTTCACCAAAGATTCTGAAGTAGCAAGTTTGATAGAAGTCTGTGGAATGATCATCAACAGTGTGTAAAGAATTGGCATTTAATAATAAAAGGAAAAGAGAGTGTGTGTGTGTATGTTGGGGGGGGGGGGATGTTTAAAACAATTTGGCCAGGGAAATGTTTGAAGGTCAGGAATATAGGGGTGCGGGATCCATGACTTCCTAGTGGAACAATTCCAGGAGTTGGAGTGTTTGATTTGCAGTGTGAGGGTGTGCATTGTCACGCAAGAACACCACACCTGCAGTAAGCAACCTGGAATGTTTTCTTCTGATAGTTGTGTGGAGTCACTGTAAAGTTTCACAAAAAGTGATGTTTATTGTTGTCCCTTTTTGCATGAATTCAACATGCAAAATTCCTTGATGCTCCCCAAAAATTGTTCCCATCACTTTACCAGCTGATGGTGTAATCTTGAACTTTTTGGTTTGTGGTGACCAGGGCTGTGGAGCTGGAGCTGGAGCCAGAGCCAGGAGCTGGAGCTTGAAGCAATTTTGGTGAGTGGAGCTGGAGCTGGAGCCAGTTATTTTTGGGAAGCTGGAGCTGGAGCTGATAAAAAATGTGTCGGCTCTGGCTCCAGCCCAATACAAAGAGTTCATATTTAGATACAAACTTTTTTATGCTATTTTTTTTTTTATTTTGAATGATTTCTAATTGGACTTAATTTTTTTTTCAGGAAATGTGTTAATTTTTAGAAACTTAAACTAGTAAGCTTAATTTTTAAAAATTGAAAATATTAAGTTTCATTCTTCTTTTTTTGAGCCCTTTCATAATGACAACTAGATCTCAGTCAAACAAAGTCCGCATTATTTGAATACTTCAGTTTCTACAGATGGAAAATATTTCATTTGTCACTGTAAGAAAGAAAATAATAATGAACAATTATGTGAAACTAAAATTAGTTCTTGTACAAGCTATGATACAAAAGTACCAACCCAGACTGGCAAGACATCAAATTTAAAAAGACATCTACAACGATTTCATCCAAAAAATTTAGAAATTGTTAATAAGAAAGACAGTGAAGAAAGTCAAGCATCCATCTCAACTAAAAGTAAAATTTGTCCTGGGGGACAATTGCAAATGTCACCATTAACAAGTCTCTTTCCTAGTAATAAAGTTACTGTAAATATGACCTCAGATAAATTCAAGAAGTACATCATAGAAATGGTGGTAAAAAATAGTATACCTTTATCTTTTTTCTCAACACCAGCTTTTTTAGGTCTTAATGGAGAAATGGCCAGTAAACTCCAAGTTTCTTTGGATAGAAATAGCATTAGAAAGATTGTGATTGAAGATGCCACACACAAAAAGGAGGAACTTCAAAGAACTCTTAAGGAGCGCTTTGTGTTCCTCAAAATGGATGGATGCACTTGCCATAGAGTTAATTATTTTGCCATTAATGTGAGATATATAGATGACAACAATAAAAAGGTGACTCGGACACTGGCAGTAAGGAATACACATGCACATCACACCAGTGAATATCTTTCTTAGTCGAAACTGTCTTACAAGATTTTAAAATAAAAAAAAGAACAAGTTCTATGTATTGTCACTGACAATACTTCGAATATGCTAAGCACTATTGAAAAACTAAATAGAGGGACAGTTACTAAGGAAATAATGGAAAATGAAGATGACATTTCTGAAATTGATTCTGCAAATGAAATGATAGTGACAGAACAAGATGATGAACTTCTAGATGATATTGCTGAAGAAGCCACTATGCTATCTCATATTCAACACATGCGCTGTGTTGTGCATACATTGCAGTTAGTGATAAGGGATGGATTAAAAGAACGACATGTAGCAACTATGATCAGCAAGTTCAGACAGGTAGCCACTGCAGCCAGAACACCAAAAATAGACTCCATTGTGAAGAAACATTCAGGTATGGGAGCTATTTTAGATCAAGATACTCAGTGGGGCAGCACCTATTTGATGATTAAGCATTTGCTTGATCTGAAACCACATTTTGAAGACCTGGCAAATCAAAATGTCTCATTAACTGAAAATGAATGGATGCAATTGCTGTCACTAAAAAGTTTCAAACAGAAGAATTAACTTCTGGTGAATTCTTGTTGGCATGGAAAGAATTAATATTTCGTCTCAATCAAACAGGAGGACTGCTTGCTGAGGGAATTGTTTCGTCGATGAAGAGAAGAGAGGTATTACTATTAGAAAATGCAATTGTATTAGCTGCTGTTTACATAGACCCAATGAACAGAGTTCTATTAAATGAAGATCAAAAAGCTAAAGGAAAAGAGGCCCTCTATGACATTGCATTGCGCATGGAAAAGCTGGTATCTGAAAAACCAGACACCCAGAATGAAGAAGATAGCAGCATTACCAACCAATCATCCTCTTCAAATGATGAGGAAGATTTCACAAAATATTTGGACAGAATAGATAGATCAAATGCAAAACGTCTCAAAGTAGAATTAAAGAATCCTCCACAGATGAAAATAACCAAATTCAAGCAAGAATTCTATGCTGAATTAAAGGAAGTAGAAAAATACAACCGCTCCTCTAAACTGACAGTTGACGATGTCATACCCTTATATCCAAAGATTATAAGGAATGTAGCTAGTATTGTATCAGCTCTACCACCCACACAAGTCAGTGTAGAATGCCTCTTTTCAGCACTGAGAATAGTGAAATCTGATTTAAGAGCATCAATGAAGGATGACTTAGCAGAAGCCATTTTATTTCTGAGGACAGGCATGTAATGAAGATGTATAAAAAGTAATCAAAATTATTTTAATTTTTTTAAAAGGCTACATTTTCCAAATAAACATTCTATAATATAAATGAATAAGGTTTTTTTTTTGTCTTTTTGTAAAACATTTTTTTTGTCATGAAAGGTGTAGGTAATATTATTATTAATAAATGATAAAAAAAAGCCACAAAGGCATAGCTATACAGTAGTCATTAGAATTTAGATTAATAGCTGCAACAGGCTTTGGTCTAAATTTTAAAAAGTAGCCTGATGAATCATGTGATGGTGATGAAATGTTTTGTGTGGCTGCCTGCTATGGCCTATGAGTAGCAAGGTACAATTTCAAGAGATTTATCAATCATTAATATATGGTGAGAGGAGCCGGAGCCGGAGCCGGGCATAAAAAAAATGCTGGAGCTGGAGTTGGAGCCAGAAATTTGAAAATGCTGTAGCCGGAGCCGGAGCTTAAGATTTTGGTGCCAGCTCCACAGCCCTGGTGGTGACCCTGGATGTTGCCACACATGCCTAACAAAATATTGTACTGTGCTTAATGCACCAGTAATTAACTTTGTAAACTTACTTTTTTAACAACCCTTGTAACTTCAGCTTGATATCTGCACTTAATTTGGTTTTATCAAAAGAATCTAAAAATTTATTATTGAATCAATCATTTATTCTTTCATTGCTTTCTCTCTCAATTATTTTCTAGTACATCACTAGAGACTTGTTAGCAGTTGGAACAGGAAATGGAAGTGTTCACTTGCATCAGCACAAACAGTCAAATTGTCTTGAGTGTTTGCAAGTTTGGGATAAATGTCATAATCTCATATCAGGTTGGAGTTTTTCTTATGTAGTTTCTTTGTTAGGTGATTATAACAGGGTTTTTACTGAAGGACTGGGATATACCCCTCAGGGCCCTCACCCCTCAGTAAAGTCAAAATGAATTATTGTCCCATCCCCCATTACAGTATATGGTTTGTGAGTTCATGTAAAAGAATTACACTTTTTGAAATTGAATTAGTCTTCATGAATGAAATGGTTGTAAACTTTAAAACAAATCGCAAAAATCAGATGTTTTGGTATTAAAACGGGTTGTTCTTTATAGTTACAAGCATTCCACATACATTGAGTGCATTTCTCTCTCAATTCTCAGGACCTGCATCATGTACTGCTCTTGCAAGTAATGGAGAACAAGTAGCATCTGTTGGAGAAGATGGGAAGATTTTTATTTTTAGTCCAGAAGAAAAAAAAGCACTGAAAATAATAGGTGAAAGTTTTGGCAGTGTGATGTTGAAATCAGTTTGATTATCTGTTTAGTTAGGTTATAGGATTAGCTTGTATTGGTTACACCTAACTTTTCATCTTTGAACAACAGATAGTGGAAGTGACTGTAGTGATTATGCAGTAGTATTTGTGAAGGCTGCAGAAATTGTCACAGGAAATATGCAAGGACATTTAAAACTGTGGGACCTCCGAGCACAAAATTCATTAAAAGCAACATTACTTTCTATGGACCAAGTCTGTGTGAAACATCTCTCTAGTCACCCAACACAGCAACATTTGATTGCTGCTGCAGGAGAAGATGGCATGCTCTCTCTCTGGGACATGAGGACAACTTCTCAGCCTTTGGTATTCATCTCTGCACATACTGGATCAAGTGAGTTAACAAAATTAGTGTTTGCAATGATACATAGATCAATATTCTTTCAGGATGGCCAAAGTGAATAAATTTTGAACAAGTAGTGGCTCTAGAGTGATTAATTTGTGATGGTAGATATGATCATAGGATTGATCCAAGAAGTGTAATTGAAGCTTTAAAAAAAAATGGTTGAGTGTTAGATGAAGATATTGATAATTAATTAAACTTGGTATATAAAGTGAAATGACTCTTTAATATGTATGACTTAATTCATGACTAAGTAGTATTGTTATTTCAAAGTGCTGTACTATAAAAAAGTGTTGCTGTTCTTTATTAGAATATTAGATATAAATGCACTTCAAGTGCAATGACCACTTTTCCTTCCCTATTTAAATGTTTGTGAGGAGATTGTAGATTCTAATCGACCAGGGAAGTACTCCTGGGGGAGGGGGAACACTAGGCAGGAGATGGAGTGCTGGAACTCCTGTTTCTTCTATCACTGTCCTTCTCAGCTGATCTTTTTCTGTCTCTCATCTATCCTGAGAGCATTCCAGAATGCTCTCAAACACGCACTTCTCTCTCTATTCTTCACTACACATACACACATTTTACACATGACTGCTTTTAGAATTTTTTTTTTTTTTTTTTTTTTTTTTTTTTTTAAAAGTTCGGGAAGAACTGATTTGCCTCTATTTAAAAGGGCATATCTTGGCGGAAAAACAAAGAAAAAGTGAGAGGAAAGACAGGAAAAAGAAAGGGTGGAGAGGACAGTTGAAGTGAAAAAAGACCAAGGATGACAAGGACTGTAGGGTCGAGCCCCATCATCCTTGGGTGCTAGGGCTGGGAGGATGCACATGAAACTTCCAGGAACAAGCACATACAAATGAGCACAAAGAGCACTCAAGAGCACGAGCTTAGAATGCCCTTGCAAGGATATATGTATGTATGTATGTATATCAGGTCATCCCATAAGTAATGTCATTTTTCACGATAGATTAAGTTTAAACTAGTCCTACTCGGTTTAAGCATAAACTTTCCAAAGGTTATACAGTCGACCCTCGACTTACGTAATTAATCTGTTCCGAGGTGAGTTACTTAACTCGAAAATGACGTAAGTCGAACCCCAAAATAAGCACACTGGACAAAAAATTAGTCACCCCTCTCAGAATGTACCTAATAACGTGTGACGGCGCCTCTGGCCTTGATAACAGCACGAATCCGGCGAGGCAGAGAGACTACGAGGTTGTGCATGTACTGAACATCGATTTGCTGCCACTCGTTCATCAGCCGGTCCCGAAGTTCCGCCAGAGTCCTGCGCTTCACTTTCTGTTTCCAGCCAACACCTTCGACGCATTCAGGATTAAAGGCTTCATTGGACCTGCGATGTACTCGTCGCCTCCCATCATTGGAGAACAAACAAAAATGGGACTCATCGGACCAAATTACACGTTTCCAATCTGCCGCAGTCCAGTTTTTGTGCCTCTGAGCCCATTTATAACGTGCCAATTTGTGACTTGCTGTTAACAGCGGCCTCTTCCGTGGTACCCTGCTCCAGATGTCCATCGCATGCAGTTCTCGTCGCATTGTCCATTCGGAAATTGGTCGCTGGAGAACCTCATTGATTTCTTGGAGCAATTGTTCTCTGGTTTGAAAACGATTTGCAGTTACTAGACGAGAAACATGGCGGTGGTCCCTATTGTCGAGAATTGTTTTCCGGCCACAGTTACGCCGTCGATTTTCAGTTGATTGCGAACTACACCACTCTTTGTAAACTCGCTGGACAGTACGCGTTGACACACCAACAAATTGGGCTACTTCAGACATTTTGTGTCCGTGGGCTCTGCCAACACGATGGCTCCTTTTTGCCACTGAGTAACGTCTGCCTCACGACCCATTTTGCAGACTATATCCAACACACACTTTGTTCTTCACCACCTCACGAAACAGATCTGATCCTGTGTGCTACGTCACCGCTACTTGTCACTTACCAATGCTACATCAGCGCCCTCTGTGTGACCTTGAACTTCCTACTATCGGTGCTATTAGGGGTGACTAATTTTTTGTCCGGTGTGCTTATATGTAAATCGGGTAATCCATTATTCCAGGACCCCAAAAAAGTATTGAAAATAATAAAATAATTAAATTTTTTGATGAAAACAGTGTATATAAACAATTATAATGGTAATTTGCAATTATTATTAAGAAACACCATCTGTAAAAGAAAATACATATTAAAAATTAACAATAAAAAATTAATTTAGACTTACATTGGAGAGAGAGAGTTATATAATGCACAGTAAAAATAACAATGAAATAACGTGAAATACCTAGCATCCTGCCAGTGAGTGGTCACGCACTGCGTTTGCTATTACGCAACTCGAAATAATTATGTAAGATGAATCAATTACAGTCAATGGGGGGCTTCTTGTAACTCAAAATTACGCGAGATGGTGATGATGTAAGTCGAGGGTCAACTGTATATCTAAGAGGAGATTTATCATGTTTCGCTACATACTTTACAGAACTTGACCAGTGAAGATGTGTGTTTTGCTTTATGTGAACCCCTCATAAACATGGCAGTATCAGAAGAGCATATCAGGCATATAATGCTTTGAGTTCAAAAAAGGGAGTAGTGCTACTGAAGCAATGGGAAACATTCAGGACGTTTATGGCAACAATATTCTGCATGAGGAAATGTTAAAGATGATTTCAAAAGTTTAGGAATGGTGACTGTTGTTTGACAGATGCAGCATGCTCTGGATGCCCTGCTGAGTTTGATGATGACCTGCTGTTAGCCGCACTTGAAGAAGACTGTTCAACAACTGTCGAAGAATTGTCCCAGAAACTCAATTCATCACCATTCATTAACATTTGCAACAACTCGGAAAAGTGCCTAAGTTAGGAAAATGGGTGCCACATGAATTGTCAGTCGACAATCTGAGGGTGCGGGTAAACATTAACACAGCTCTTCATTCCCATGAACTCCAAGATCCGTTTTTGCACCATTTAGTGACTGGTGATGAAAAGTGGATACTGTACCAGAATGTTAAGCACCGTTGACAGTGGGTTTGTGCCGGAGAACCAGTGACACCACAGCCAAAATTAAATCTTCACCCTCAGAAGGTGTTGCTTAGTGTTTGGTGGGATAAAGGTGGTGTAATACACTTTGAAACCTTACCACACAACCAAACAATCACAGCTCAAGTCTACTGTCAACAACTGGATTGATCGAAAACTGCACTGAAAGAAAAGAGACCTTTGGTTAATTGGAAAGGAATCATGTTCGACAATGTATGTCCTCATACCACTCGGATCACTTCTGCAAAAATTGAGGAGCTTGGGTGCAAAAAACTTCCACATCCTCCATATTCTCCAGACCTTGCGCCTTCAGATTATCATCTCTTCAGGAGTCTGCAAAACTATCTTGACGAGAAACAGTATACTTCTTTAGATGACCTGCACACCAGTCTTTGTATTTTTTTTTGCCTCAAAACTGCCTGAATTTTATAAACATGGCATTGAAAAGCTTGTAAGACATTGGCAGTGTCATTGATTCCGATGGAAAATATATACTAGATTTAAAAGCTTCAGTTTAGTTTTTTTGTCCTTCAAATTCCAATCTAAAAAAACATTACTTATGGGATGAACTGATATAAGGGTGGGTGGAAAGTAGCTCCCTAATTTAAATTACATATAAATTATGTATAAATTGTGATTGTATTGTTATATTGTTATGGTGTGTTCTCTAAAGTGGTACAATTGTAACGTTCATTTTTTTTTTTCATTTCAGATTGAAGGGTAACATGGCTGAGCGTTTAACACCGCAGGAACGTGCCCAGTTGGCGGCACGGTACGAAGTTTGGCAATCTGTCGTTCGAGTTCAAAGATGGTGGCGGGCCATTCACGGACCACATGCCCAAGTGGACCCGAAAACAATCAAGAACTGCCACTCGAAGCTCATGACCACGGGGTCTGTGGCAGATGTTCGAAGATGTGGTTGCCCTTCGACATCCAGGGCCCAGGAGATGGTGCAGGCAGTTCAGGAAATGTTCGCACGGAGTCCACGAAAGTCAACTCGCCAGGCAGCTCGGGAAAGTGGACTCTCCCGCTACTCAGTGCGAACTGTGCTGAAGAAGGAGCTGAACTGGCGTGCGTGGAAGCCGCATTACTGCCAATCTCTCGGACGAGGACTGCGACATTCGCATGGAGTTCGGGGAAATCATGCTGGCTTGGCATGAAGACTGGCCCCATCTCTTCCGCAACATCCTCTGGAGCGATGAGGCGGTGTTCCACGTCGGAGGCTTTGTCAACCGCCACAATTGCCACTACTGGCAGGAGAGGATCCCATGGTTACCGCTGAAAATGGCAGAATCGGTTCAGTGTAACGGTGTGGTGTGGTATGACCTCAGATCAGGTTGTGGGCCCGTTCCTTCTGCGCAACACCATGAATGCTGAGCGGTACCTTGCTATGTTGCGAAACGAGGTCTGGCCGGTTGTCAGCACATGGGAACATCGACGATCTGATATTTATGCAAGATGGCGCCCCTCTGCACTTCGCTCTTGTTGTCCGTGAGTGGCTGGATGCCCACTTCCCTGGGCGTTGGATGGGTCGTCGTGGTCCACATCAATGGCCAGCCAGGAGCCCCGACTTGACACCATGCGACTTCTTTCTTTGGGGGTGGGTAAAGGAAGAAGTCTACCGCACCAAACTGAGGACATTGGAAGAACTGGAGGACCGAATTTGGGAAGTCATGTCCTCCATCCTGCCGGAGTTCCTGCTAAAGTCAGTGGACGCCATTCCTGGGCGGCTCCAGAAGCTGGTGGAAAGAGTTGGAGCCCACATTGAATTTTAGAGAAAACCTACCATGTATGCCTACCTTTTCATATTATTTCTTCTGAAATAAATGGATAATATACGTATTTTTTTACCAATCCAAAATAGGGAGCTACTTTCCACCCACCCTGTGTATATATATATATATATATATATATATATATATATATATATATATGATGAATAAAACCACAAAGGAAAAAAAAACACAAAGGGGTGCTCAAGCGCTTTCGTCTAATGACATCCTCAGGAACACTGGAGTGAAAGGACAGATCAAGGCAATATATAGGTTACAAAAATAAACATACATACATACATATTCATATATATATACATATATATATATATATATATATATATATATATATATATATACATACATCTACATATATATAGTAAGCATAGAAAAAATTGTGGGAGGAGCAAACATTTATATGGGAGATTGACACTTTTAGCACTTCAGCCGACATTCAATATAAATTCAAATGGCTTGTTTATGAAACAGGTCACAAAAGAATAAAGAAATAAAAATAAATATAAATATAAATTGAGAAAAAATTAATTACAAAATAGTGCCTTAGTGATATATATGTCACAGCCTAAATAATCATAAAGAAATAAACAGGCAAATAAAAAAACCACAAACATATATACATACATATATATATATAAAAAGACACTTTTAGCACTTTGGCCGACCTTCAATATAAATTCAAATGGCTTGTTTATGGAACAGGTCACAAAAGAATAAAGAAATAAAAATAAATATAAATATTGTAAGTGGAGTCTACAAATTCAAGCTCAAAAGGGAAGTTTATAATCAATTTAATAGATGATGCCAAATTGATATATATGTCACAAAGAAATAAAGAAATAAACCCAAAAAAAATTAAAAAATAATAAAAAATAATAATAGTAAATTGGAAGATAAATTTTGAGAGGGGCACACCAATTTATAAGGGAAAAATTACCACAGGTTTTTTAGTTATTGTCCGAATCATGCATATTATAGTCACAAACAAATAAAAAAGTACAAGTAAATATAAATTGGAAAACAAAATGATGCCTAGATGATATATAAAGAACCATAAAATATATACAACATATATACGGTATATATACGAAATATAAACGCAATATATACAGAATATATATATATATATATGCAAAAGGGAAAAAATTACCAGATTTGTTTTTATAATTATTGTCTGAAAAAATGGTAGGTCACAAAAGAATAAAGAAATAAAAATAAATATAAATTGAAAAAATTACAAATAATACACCTACACATGTATACCCGCATAACCAAATATATATACATATACACACATATATACAAACACACACACACACACACACACACACACATATATATTACTAAAGCAGACAAGGCTAACACCTTAGTCATTATGGACAAAGTGGATTACATTGGAAAGATGAATGAGCTGTTTCAGGACCCCGCCACATACGTGAAACTTAGGAAGAACCCAAAGGATGATGTCATCAAATCATTCAATAGTGGCTTGAAACGCATTCTCAAAGATCATAAGGATTTAATTCCTTTTTTTGTCCACTTCACCTGCTCTGCCTTACCTTTATGGTCTTATTAAAACCCACAAACCGGGTAACCCTATGCGCCCTATTATTAGCTCGGTGGGCTCTATTACCTATAAACTCTCCAAATGGCTTGTTAATGTTTTGTCCCCCATTCTTGGAACTGTCTCGGATTCACACGTAAAAAATTCCATGGATCTCACTGAAAAATTGAATAATGTTCGCATTAATACCAACGATAGATTGATCAGTTTCGACGTTTGTTCATTGTTCACAAAAGTGCCGATTGATGATATGCTTGACTTTCTCGCCCGAGAATTACATAATTATGATTTACCATTACCTGCACACACTGTTTTGGAACTTATTAAGCTTTGTATCAAGGATTGTAAATTCACTTTCAATGGCGAGCATTACACTAGGCAACAAATTTCAACTTTTTTTTGTTACAGACACGTGAACTACTGATTCCTACTAAAGCGCTGATGCTGATTTCAGATCTGATATCAAAATTTCTCTATCACGTCCAGATTTTGTGTAACCGAAAACCCCTATTTTTCATTTTTTTTCTCACCCGCTTCTATTACGAAAGCCGTCTAAGCTACTTTTCCGTGCCACGTTTTATGTTAAGCATACTTAAATAATTAGTGAACAGGGATGTCTTTCCTCCTTTATTCTGGCTTAAGACAGACAGCGGAATTCCGCTGGCGGAGTTACCACCCCTGCGCCCAACCATCCACCCAAAGCGCGTTAGTATTTTGTTGTTACTACTGAAAGGCAAATTCCTGTTCTTAAGTGAAACTTTGGTGTGTCCTCTTCCTTTGTCGCTTGTAGGATGACGAGCTCTCCTTCTGCAGGAACCAACAATAATCTCCCATCATATTTGGGTTGAAATTACCTTGGTATCTGTTTTCCATAACTGAGATCTGTTGGTGGAAGCGCTCACCATGCTCGTCACTTACAGCCCCAAGGTTGGCCGGGAAGAAGTCAAGATGAGAATGTAAAAAATGAATTTTCAAAGACATTCTGCATCCCATTATTTCATAAGATTTAAGCATGTTTTCTACGAGTTTACGGTGGTTTTCAGCTTTGTGGTTTCCAAGAAAATTTTTGACAACTTCAACGAAAGATGTCCATGCTCCTAGTTCATTCTCATTTAGGTTAGATGGAAACGATGAGTCGTGGATGACACTGCGGATCTGTGGTCCAGTGAAAACTCCAGCTTCTAGCTTAGCATCTGTCAATATTCCTTTGAATTTATCCTTTAAATATTGGAAACCACTACCTTGATGATCCATACCCTTCACGAAATTTTTCATAAGGCCAAGTTTAATGTGAAGTGGTGGAAGATGTACTTTCTGAGGGTCAATAAGTGCTGGGTGTTTCACATTGTATTTACCAACAACAATGTTCAGTTCTAGATGGCCAATCATGTTTTTTGTAGTGGTTCTTGTCATCTCTGCTGTTCCATAGACACAAAAAGCACATATGCTTTGTGTAGCCCAACTGTAACCCAAGAAGTAATGATACAACTTTAAGGTCGCCACAAATATTCCATGTGTGGTCCTTATATTTGATGAGTCTTAGCAGCAGTTTCATCGATTCATAAGTCTCATTAAGGCCAGTGGCATGTGCTACAGGTATTGAGGGTTTTTCATTGCCGTTGTGCAGTAATACAGCTTTAAGGCTAGCTTTACTAGAGTCAATGAACAGTCTCCATTCTTTTGGATCATAGCGATAGCCAATCCCTTGCATCAGACCACTGATATCGTGGCAGAAACAAACGTTTTCTTCCTGTAAGTAAAATGATGAAAACTGCAAATGGCAATGGCGGAAATGGGAAACTTTGGTGTTTGGTTGGAGAAGATTAAATTCTTGAAGTCTTGAACCAAGCAACTCTGCCTTTTCTTTTGGTAATTCCAAATCGCGCACTAAGTCATTTAACTCCGCTTGACTTAACAAATGTGGGGAAATATTTGCATCTGGAACATATATGCCATCTTTCCCTGTTTCTATATCACTAGCAGAATCTTCAGATGAACTGCTGTCTGTTATCGTTGCTGGTGGAACTGGTGGTGGATTTGTTTCATCATGTGGTACTGGTTTCATTGCTGATTCGCAGTTTGGGTACGTGATCTTTGATTTGTTTTTCTTTGTGAAACCAGCAATCTTTGTCAAACAAAAATAACAATCATTGAAGTGATTTTTCGGCTCACGCCAAACCATGGGGACTGAGAACGGCATAGCTTTTCTTTTACCATTCATCCAAGCTATTAACATTGCATTGCACTGTGCCAGCAAATATGTGGTGCCCAGTCCCTCTGTTGGTCTCCTAACTTACAGTCAAAATAACACTTGTAGGCAAGTTTAATCTTTGTTGTTATGTTTCTACGTTGTGGCTTAGGTGTATATTGTCCACAGACAAAGCAGAAGTTGTCTGGGTGATTTACACAAGCACGTCTATTTGATGCCATTTTAATTACCATACAATATCTGAAAAAACGTAGAAAGTAATTATTACATGTGCAAAATAAAAAGAAATACACACCGTAGTACAAAACAAATGCTATAAAAACACACAAGTCACCACAACCTGTCACTTGCTCATCAGCAGAGAGCTTCAACAACCGTTCTGCTTGACTGTCACGTAGCGACTGACTGTTGGGCCATTGCCCTTACTATGCTCTTGACTCAGTGTTGCCAACTCGGGATAAATTTTATTTATCAAAATTGTTCGAATTTGTATATAGTTGGCAAAAAAAATTGCTTTAACCTTGAAAAGCAAGTTTCATATTACTGGCATTAAGCCGATTAAAACCAAAATCTGGACGTGGTAGAAAATTTTACTAAAAGTGATTTGCATTTTACACAAAATCTAGACGTGATAGAAAAAATCTAATTATAGATTTGAAATCAGCATACCGAAATTAGCTAGGAGCATCTATTTGGTCTTCTGTAACAAAATCTTTGTTGCCTAGTGTATCAACAAATTTTTGGGATGGCCATGGGCAACCCTTTGTCGCCCCTTCTCTCCAATATTTATATGGAGTTTTTTGAAATTACTTACATTCCGAGAATCCTGGGGGTTGGCATCCCTTGGTTGCGGTACGTCGACGATATTTTGTGTATCTGGCCCATGAATCGTGACCTGGATGACTTCCTCCTTCAGTTAAATGACCAAGTCCCCTCCATTAAATTTACTTTAGAAGTGGAACAAGACAACTCAATCCCGTTTTTGGATGTGCGTGTTCATAGGGATAGCCCGGGTTTTAAGTTTAGTATCTATCGGAAAAAAACAAACAATTTGTCCTACGTACACTTTTACTCTGGACATGACACCCCTATTAAAAAGGCCATATTTTCCTCAATGTTTCTCCGCGCTCTTAGGATCGCCAGTCCGGAATACATCGATGCCGAATTGGAAAATATCAACGGTATTGGAAGTGAGTTGTGTTACCCATCTGCGTTCATGGAATCTTGTCTTAATAAGGTAAACGAACCTTCTATCGTGTGAATAATAACACTCGCACCTTGTCAAAGAATATTTTAGTACTTCCATTTTTCCCGGGCTTCTTAGGCATTGCTAATATACTTAAACTTTTGGATATCAGTGTAGTTTTTCATATAACAATATTGTGAAAAACATCATAGTAAAAAATAGCCCTACCAATAATTTAGGCATTATCTATAAAATTGGGTGTAAGCAATGTGATTCCTTTTACATAGGTCAGACGGGAAAGGATTTGCAAACGCGTGTAAAACAGCATCAATATTCCGTTAGAACGGGACAGTTGTCCAGTGCCCTTTTTGTCCATTTGTCAGAGTTATCCCATTGTATTGATTGGAATAATGCTTCAGTTTTGTTTCACTCTAGCAACATTGTTAATAGAAATATTCTTGAGTCGCTATAATTCAACTTACAAATAACCTTAACATGAGTAAAGGTCTGTTTCAACTCGATCCCGTTGCTCTGAATTCCTTCAGAATGGATTTAAACAAAAAGGGCAGGTTGTTAAATCTTTGGTAAAAATTTGTTTTTGTTCTTTTGTTTCTCTTACAATTTTATTTTTCAATTTTTGCTGTATGCGTGTATGTGTATGTATGTATGTGTATGTGAGTATGTGTGTGGTCATTGAAGTTAAATGTGTTTGTATGTATATGTGTGTATATGTATGTATGTGTGTGTGTGTGTGTATGTATGCATGCATGTATGTATGCAGTTAAATGTATGTATATATATATATATATATGTGTATGTACCTTACCTTACCTTACAACCTCACAAAGGTTCTGCGCGATGATTTCTCATTTCGCGAAGGTCAAGCTTGTATGTGTATATATATATGTGTGTGTGTGTGTTTTGTATATATGTGTGTATATGTATATATATTTTGTTATGCGGGTATACATGTGTAGGTGTATTATTTGTAATTTTTTCAATTTATATTTATTTTTATTTGTTTATTCTTTTGCGACCTACCGTTTTTTCAGACAATAATTATAAAAACAAATCTGGTAATTTTTTCCCTTTTGCATATATATATATATATATATATATATATTCTGTATATATTGCGTTTATATTTCGTATATATACCGTATATATGTTGTATATATATTTTATGGTTCTTTATATATCATCTAGGCATCATTTTGTTTTCCAATTTATATTTACTTGTACTTTTTTATTCGTTTGTGACTATAATATGCATGATTCGGACAATAACTAAAAAACCTGTGGTAATTTTTCTCTTATAAATTGGTGTGCCTCTCTTAAAATTTATCTTCCAATTTATTATTATTATTTTGTATTATTTTTAAATTTTTTTGGGGTTTATTTCTTTATTTCTTTGTGACATATATATCAATTTGGCATCATCTATTAAATTGATTGTAAACTTCCCTTTTGAGCTTGAATTTGTAGACTCCACTTACAATATTTATATTTATTTTTATTTCTTTATTCTTTTGTGACCTGTTCCATAAACAAGCCATTTGAATTTATATTGAAGGTCGGCCAAAGTGCTAAAAGTGTCTTTTTATATATATATATATATATATATGTATATATATGTGTGTGGTTTTTTTATTTGCCTGTTTATTTCTTTATGATTATTTAGGCTGTGACATATATATCACTAAGGCACTATTTTGTAATTAATTTTTTCTCAATTTATATTTATATTTATTTTTATTTCTTTATTCTTTTGTGACCTGTTTCATAAACAAGCCATTTGAATTTATAGTGAATGTCGGCTGAAGTGCTAAAAGTGTCAATCTCCCATATAAATGTTTGCTCCTCCCACAATTTTTTCTATGCTTACTATATATATGTAGATGTATGTATATATATATATATATATATATGTATATATATATGAATATGTATGTATGTATGTTTATTTTTGTAACCTATATATTGCCTTGATCTGTCCTTTCACTCCAGTGTTCCTGAGGATGTCATTAGACGAAAGCGCTTGAGCACCCCTTTGTGTTTCTTTTTTCCTTCGTGGTTTTATTCATCATAAATACTTTTCACGTGTCACTTTCGTGAAATAATTTTTCATATATATATATATATATATATATATATATATATATATGTATATGTATATATGTATATATATATATATGTATGTGTGTGTGTGTGTGTGTGTGTATGTGTAATGTGTACACACACACACACATGTTATATATATATATGTGTGTGTGTGTACATATAGACAATATATATACGGTACCGTATATATATACTATATATAAGGTCATCCCATAAGTAATGCAGCATTTTTAATTTTTTTTTTTTTTCTAATTTTTATCATTATTTTACGGATAGAAATCAAACAACTCTTTGAAGTTATTTATATTTAAATAAATATTTATTTAAATATAAATAACTTCAAAGAGTTTTGATTTCTATCCGTAAAATAATGATAAAAATGGGAAAGAAAAAAATTAAAAATGCTGCATTACTTACGGGATGACGTAATATATATATATATATATGATGAATTTCACAATAAAACACGTGAAATGAATAAATGCTGCAAATGCCCATAAATATATACAACGTACAGGAAAAACAAAACAATTAGCACATACTTAACAAGGGTTAATGAGAGGCAAAAGAAATTTTAACATGATATCGTCAATTTTATACGTCCCCGCACTGTTATTGAAATTGTTTTTAAAATGAATAAATGCACATTCTAGAATATTTCTTTCTATTATATCTCTGTTTTTAACAAGCACTTTAGAACTATCCCACTTGATGCTATGGTTACATCTATAAATATGGTTAAATAAAGCATTGGAATTATTAGCTGTTCTACAAGCATATTTATGCTGTTTTACCCTAATATCTAACGTTTTACCGGTTTGGCCTATATATACCGAGTTACATTGTGTACATCCAATCGAATACACACAACCAACAACATTATCAGGGCTATTCTTTATTAGGCATGATTTAACAGTATTATTATACTTAAAGATTACATTAATGCCAATTGCTTTAAGTACAGTTGGAAGGTATTGAAAATTAACATGGTAAGGTAGGCTAAGGATATTTTTACGCTGAAATTCCTTTACAATTACATTATTATAATACCTATTCTTGGCTTTCTTAAGACAGTTATCTAAAAATGAAATAGGATAACATAATTTAGTACCATTATTCATGATATTGCATAACTCGGAATCTAAAAATTCAGGACTGACAACTCTCAATGCTCGAAGAAACATAGCAGAGAAAATAGAGGATTTAATCGAAGGATGATGGTCAGAATAAAAATGCACATAAGAGTTATTGTTAGTAGGCTTACGGTAGACTTTATATTTGAACTGATTAGAGCATCTCCAAATTTTTAGATCAAGAAAAGATAGGCTTCCATCATTTTCTTTTTCAACTGTAAACTTAATAGATGGGACTAAATTGTTGAGCCTACCAAGAAATAAGTCCACATCCAAATTATTAGGCCAAAGGCATAAAATATCTATATACAGTGGAACTTCAATATACGAACGCATCTCTATTCGAACAAATCAGTATACGAACAACTTTTTCGAGAAAAAATTGTCCTTGTATACGAACCATTCCCTCATATCCGAACTGAAAGAAGATGGTCAGTTTCTCTCTAGCCAGCGTTCGGTGCGCAACAGACAACATTGGACAAGTTCTTTACCAAAGAAAAAAAAAATCAAGTGCTAGTGAATCACCAGCATCTTCTAGTGCTACTACAAAGAGATGGAAAAGAGACAGAACACCAGAAGGGGAGTTACCTGATGTTTTTATGGAAGGTGACTCCCCTTCCAAACAATAATCTCCCTCCTCCACCCCACCTTCCTCTCCAGCTTCCACTTAGGCCATCATCACTCCTCAGCAAAGGTAAAGGTTAAATTTTCATTTATTTGTATAATATTGCATTATTTATTGTTACAGGTTTCATGTATGATTTTATGCATGTAAGTCTTATTTTACAGGTTTAATTAACCAATATTTTGACTTAAAAATGTTTCGTAAGGGGTAACTTTTGGGGGTCTGGAACGGATTAATCCAATTTACATTATTTCTTTTGGGAAAAATTGATTCAATATACGAACAATTCGATATCAGAACAACCCTCAGGAACGGATTAAGTTCGTATATTGAGGTTCCACTGTACCTGTACCAAACCAGGTTAAAATTAACAATCATAGGCAAAATTCTACTTTCAAAAAATTCCATATATAAATTAGCTAGTACAGGTGAAAGGGGATTTCCCATAGCCAATCCAAATGACATAGCATAAAACTTATTTTCAAACTGAAATTTACAATCTTTGACCTAATAATTTGGATGTGGACTTATTTCTTGGTACGCTCAACAATTTAGTCCCATCTATTAAGTTTACAGTTGAAAAAGAAAATGATGGAAGCCTATCTTTTCTTGATCTAAAAATTTGGAGATGCTCTAATCAGTTCAAATATAAAGTCTACCGTAAGCCTACTAACAATAACTCTTATGTGCATTTTTATTCTGACCATCATCCTTCGATTAAATCCTCTATTTTCTCTGCTATGTTTCTTCGAGCATTGAGAGTTGTCAGTCCTGAATTTTTAGATTCCGAGTTATGCAATATCATGAATATTGGTACTAAATTATGTTATCCTATTTCATTTTTAGATAACTGTCTTAAGAAAGCCAAGAATAGGTATTATAATAATGTAATTGTAAAGGAATTTCAGCGTAAAAATATCCTTAGCCTACCTTACCATGTTAATTTTCAATACCTTCCAACTGTACTTAAAGCAATTGGCATTAATGTAATCTTTAAGTATAATAATACTGTTAAATCACGCCTAATAAAGAATAGCCCTGATAATGTTGTTGGTTGTGTGTATTCGATCGTATGTACACAATAAGTATAGGTATATAGGCCAAACTGGTAAAACGTTAGATATTAGGGTAAAACAGCATAAATATGCTTGTAGAACAGCTAATAATTCCAATGCTTTATTTAACCATATGTATAGATGCAGGGCCGGATCTAGAAGTTGCGAGGCCCTAGGCAGATCTAGAAATTGCGATGCCGTAAGCCTATATATATGAATATATGGACTTAATTATCGGTACTATTACAGCAATATTAGAATCCTGCATAGACAGAACTATGCCAGCACTTAAAAATTAAACCAAACCAAAATAATCACGCATGGAAATTGTATAAGAAATATAAATAAACCATAAGGGCATTTCCGAGATCTGTTTCCTCAGGTATAAACCTGCAAAGTACTTTAAGTTCTTCATAGAGTTCTAAATCATTAATATCACTTGAACAGAATGCGCAAAACGGTTCAGCGAGGGCCCCTTTGGCGCGAGGCCCTAGGCGATCGCCTAGTTCGCCTATAGCAGGGGTGGGCAACCTTTTTAAGTGAGCGTGCCAAAATCGTCAAATCTTTGATGCAAAAGTTAATCTTTACCATTTTTTAGCAGAAAACATTAAGTTAAAATATAAAACTCAGCGAAGAATTTGGATATTTATTTATTTAAATTTTTTTTAAGGTGAGCCCCGGGAATCGCGTGCCGGAAAAAAGTCGTTGGCGTGCCACGTTTGGCACGTGTGCCAAGGGTTGCCCACCCCTGGCCTATAGCTAAATCCGGGCCTGTACAGATGTAACCATAGCATCAAGTGGGATAGTTCTAAAGCGCTTGTTAAAAACAGAGATATAATAGAAAGAAATATTCTAGAATGTGCACTTATTCATTTTAAAAACAATTTCAATAACAGTGCGGGGACGTATAAAATTGACAATATCATGTTAAAATTTCTTTTGCCTCTCATTAACCCTTGTTAAGTATGTGCTAATTGTTTTGTTTTTCCTGTACGTTGTATATATTTATGGGCATCTCGCCTTTTATCTTCATTCCCTGACAAGGTGTAGCTTTGAATACACGAAAGGCCTTGGAATCATTTTTCTTTTTCCTTGTGGGTTTGCAGCATATATATATATATATATATATATATATATACACAAACTCAGAATGGTTCCCTGAGAACATTATATGTTAAACACAGACCGTGCATGGAACAAGGAACTCTTCTGGGAAAATTAAATCCACTATAGTCCGAATAAGTAATGGTAAATGACAAATACCATAGTTTTTTTTTTTTTTTTCTTTTTCTTTTTCATGATTTCAGCCCGACGTGGGCAACGGGTCTCTCGCAAAGAGATCCCATAAATATAGCTTCCCTCACCAGCCATCTGCAAAGCAGACAGGATCCAGCTTTGGGACATGGATCTAGGGTTTAAAGCAAGCCTAGATCCCTACATTCAGAACCTCTATATAAGTAAAAGACTCGTTGCATTCACGTCGTGTTGAATAAATCAAAGAAAAGGGGGCAACTATTGTATTTTTAGCCAAAAAAAAACCAAAACTTAAACCTCAACCGGGACATTGAGTGTCCACCCTTCAAGGCACGAAACACGTCCGTTTAGTATACACAAACTCAGAATGGTTCCCTGAGAACATTATATGTTAAACACAGACCGTGCATGGAACAAGGAACTCTTCTGGGAAAATTAAATCCACTATAGTCCGAATAAGTAATGGTAAATGACAAATACCATAGTTTTTTTTTTTTTTTCTATGGTATTTGTCATTTACCATTACTTATTCGGACTATAGTGGATTTAATTTTCCCAGAAGAGTTCCTTGTTCCATGCACGGTCTGTGTTTAACATATAATGTTCTCAGGGAACCATTCTGAGTTTGTGTATACTAAACGGACGTGTTTCGTGCCTTGAAGGGTGGACGCTCAATGTCCCGGTTGAGGTTTAAGTTTTGGTTTTTTTTTGGCTAAAAATACAATAGTTGCCCCCTTTTTCTTTGATTTATTCAACACGACGTGAATGCAACGAGTCTTTTACTTATATAGAGGTTCTGAATGTAGGGATCTAGGCTTGCTTTAAACCCTAGATCCATGTCCCAAAGCTGGATCCTGTCTGCTTTGCAGATGGCTGGTGAGGGAAGCTATATTTATGGGATCTCTTTGCGAGAGACCCGTTGCCCACGTCGGGCTGAAATCATGAAAAAGAAAAAGAAAAAAAAAAAAAAACTATGGTATTTGTCATTTACCATTACTTATTCGGACTATAGTGGATTTAATTTTCCCAGAAGAGTTCCTTGTTCCATGCACGGTCTGTGTTTAACATATATATATATATATATATATATATATATATATATATATATATAATGTTTCAGACCAACAAAGACCCTAGGATCCATTCATGGCTGGTGTACCTAACTGTTTTCGTAATTGTGTATTGTGCATGTCCTCCGTGGTGGTGGAGGGGACCTACAATTTTACATGGGTTCCGAACCACAAAGAACATAGGAAATTTTTATAGTCGGCACACTAGGGGCCACTTCGGCCCATTGAGGTGGCTCCACTATGTAAAAACTGCCTGTACATTGGCGACAACCAATTTTTACAAAACTAATTAATTATCAATTTAAAACTATAGATAGAATCTCTGGATCCAGAGGATCAAGTCATAATAGACTACTGTCCACAAAATATGTTACACTCTATATCTAATTATAACCAACATGGAAATATATCAGATACAAAGACTCCAGTCAGTTTCATTACGGTATCCATCAATGCCAGTACCTTGCCAACCAAAAAAAAGTCAGGGTCCATATCAATTGTGGACCAAGTCACAATTTACAACCATATACATTACAATATACAGTGGAATTCGCTTATTGTGATAACTTTGGGACAGGGTTTTTTTAGATAACAATAACCAGCTGATAACATTAAGCAAAGGATATAAAAAATTGGAGTAATTTACATTCATTGTTATAAATTCATTGTTATAAACAATTAATAAGAAACAATATAGATTTATTTTAAAAGCTTATTTATTTAAAAAAACTTAATTAAACTTATTTATTTGACTTATTAAAACTTAGCTTATTAAAACTTATTTTTTTTAAAAACTTATCTAGTGTTGTCTGTCTACTGTTTGCATTTAGTAGTTCATTAATAAATTGCTCATACTCGTAATGCTTTTGAAATTCTGTTGATCTATGTTGCACGCCGCAACGAAGTATTTTTAGAGCTTCTCGAATCTGGGCATTGGTTGGAGGAGCTTCTGAAGTTTCTTCTAGATTTGGTTCAATCTCTTCTTCTAATTCAGAGTCTACATCGGTAACAGCTTGACATATTTCCGACACTGTCATTGTAGCTGCCACTTCAACTTTGTTGTCAATAGCCAACCAATTTTCAAACTCTTCTTTTGACATATTGTCTGTAGTTCTATCAAGAATTTCATTTGTAATAAGCTCTAATTCTTCATCAGCAGGAGTTTCTGTGCTTGTTTTAGAAAATCCACCTTTTTTGAAACCGTTTTCAACAGTCTTCTCTGAGACTTGCTTCCATGACATTGCTACCAGATGCAATGCATCAAGATTAATGAACACGGTTTACCTGAAGATTTTGATAACAATAACTGGAACTTTGATTATAGTAGGTGGATAATTTTTAATTCATTTTAAATGAAGTGTTTTGGGACTGACTGGTTTTGATAACAATAACCATTGATAACATTATCCGTGATTATAATAAGCGGATTCCACTGTATATACTTAGGAGGAAAAGTATAAGTATGGCTGTAAAGACTGTACAGTAATGTAGAAATGTGTGTGCACCCATTATGGGTCTCCAATTTAAAGGTGTTTGTGGGGCAAGTGAAGATCATGAGTTTTTCAATACCTTGCAGTACTATGGGGGCACCGCTTGGCAGAGGAATCTCTTTAAATGGGGTGTGTAAGGACAGAGAGTATCCCCTAATCCAAGATGCTGCCTCCCTATATCCCACAACACTTGTAAAACTATGTTTTCTTAAATTTGTTCTACATCTTGGCTTAAATAATTTCATACTATGACCTCTAGTCTGGTTATTGTGATCTTTAATGAAAAGAGTCAAAATCTATCTTATCCAACCCTTAATTTTACTACCTTAAACTATACCCATTCTATCAACATATGCGTCTAATTGATTTTTAAACATGTTTATAGACGTGCTTCTAATTACTTCTACTGGCAAACTATTCCAGCTATTTACTATTCTATGCATAATAAAGTTTTTGGTAACTGCTGTCTCGAACCTTCTACTTGTCAACTTACACCCGTTATTTCTAGTCCTATTATATTGAGATATTTCGAAAAAGCTATCTCTGTCTACGTTATCGAACCCATTCATAATTTTGAAAATCTGGATTAGATCACCCCTTAGCCTCCTAGTCTCGAGTGCAGTCGATTTTAACTCTCTAAGCCTATCCTTGTACGACTTTGACCTAAGCGATGGAATCATCTTAGTTGCTCATCTTTGAACTCTTTCGATTTTGTCTATATCTTTGCTCATATGCGGATTCCAAAATTGGATCGCGTACCCCAAATGGGGTCTAACTAATGATTTATAAAGAGGAACTATAATATTGCGCGATTTGTACTCAAAATTCTGAGCTATAAAACCTAACACTTTGTTCGCTTTATTGACTGCTGCTGTACTTTGTTTCGCTACTTTTAAATCACCAGTGACTATAACTCCTAAATCTTTTTCCTGCTCTATGCTTGTTAACTCCTTCCCTGACATACTATATGAAAAATTACTGTTACGCGAATGTATATGTAAAATTTTGCACTTATCAACGTTAAATCTCATTTGCCATGTGACTGACCAATCAATGATTTTATTCAGATCTTCCTGGATTTTACCTCTATCTTGGTCATTAATCGTCTTACCCCAGCTGCTTGTCATCCACAAACTTTGAAACTGTACTGACTAGGCCGACATCTAAATCGTTAATATATACAGTATATAGGAAAAAGCAAGGGGCCCAATACAGAACCCTGAGGAATGCCACTTGCTACATTAGCCCAACATGACTCCGCTCCATCAACAACCACCCTCTGTTTCCTACCTCGCAACCATTCTTCTATCCAATTTATTACTACACCCCTGATTCCATGAGCCTTAGTTTTTTTAATGAGTCTTTTGTGTGGTATGGTGTCAAACGCTTTTTGAAAATCTAAATACAGGTAGCCCTTGTTTTGCGCTGGTCCAATTTGCGCTGGTCACTATCCACAAAGCCATGAATATTTATTTTTGCAATTTTTTTATAAATTAAAAATTTAAAATCGTCAAAAATGGTAAAAATATGTACAAACTGTGTGTACATATATACTGTACTGTATTATATATTTTATTATACAGTAGTATACAGTTTTGCAACCCATGGACCAGGGAGTAATAGCCACCTTTAAAGCTTATTATCTATGGCAAACATTTAGAGAAATAGTAAAAGCTTTAGACATGTCCAACATTACCATCAAAGAATATTGGTGGCCGTTTGATGTCTTAAAGGGCATCAATCACATTAACACAGCCTGGCAAGAAGTGACTGTCAATTGTCTAAATGGAGTGTGGCGTAAACTTCTCCCAGATTTCATGCATGACCAGAGGATTTGAGCCACAACAGAATGTTGTAGAAGACATCAGCAGGCTGGCACAAGAGGCAGGGTTAGAAGTTACAGTTGAAGATGTAACTGAGCTCTTGGAAAGTCATGCAGAGACTTTCAAATGAAGACCTTGAAGAGTTAGCTGCAGAACTTAGCCAATAGCAGGAGGAAGAGAAAGAAGACTCTCCTCTAAAAATTATGAAGACCAGTGATCTACAACGGATTCTTGCAAGTGTAGAGTCCCTCACTAATGAGCTCTGTGACATTGATCATGACTGGGAGAGGAGTGCCACAGTTAAAAGGAGTGTCATATCAAGCCTGAGCCCTTATTTTGAAATTGTTAGAAAGGAGGAAGAAATCCAGGCAATCAACACTTGATTCTTTCTTCAACAAAAGGCAACCTTCTCAACCAGGGCCTTCAACAGAAGATCCTCAACCAGGACCTTCAAAAGCCAACTAAAACTTCTGCATTATGCCACTGTCAAAAAACATCAATGCAGGGGCCTGACAGTGGCGCTTATAAGACCACGTGTGGGCTCCAAACATGTGAAGGTAAGTGTACAAAATTTAATTGTTTTATGTATTAATTTATTTTTTATTTATTATATTTATGTAGGTTAAAAATAAAACTTTTTTTAATTAAAAAAGTTTATTTCTGAGCTTTAAATACTCCAGTATTGAAAAGGTTAGGTAAAATTTTTGGTGCCCAGAACCTAACTGTGATTTCCCATTGACTCCATTATATAAAGGGTTCCATTTGCGCGTGTTCCCCCAAGAACCTAACCCTGGCGTAAATCGAGGGCTACCTGTACACTACATCAACCGCCAGATGACTATCGAAAATGTCAACCACGCTTTGAAAAAATTCTAAAAGATTAGTTAAGCAAGATTTGTTTTGCCTAAAACCGTGCTGCGTATTTCTAACTAAGTTATGCAATGCTAAGTGTTCAACTATACGATCCCTAATTATTGATTCCAGTAGTTTACCTACATCTGAAATTAAACTGATTGGCCTATAAATTCCTGCTGCACTTTTATCACCTTTCTTAAAGATAGGTGTTACGTTTGCTAACTTGAAATTATCTGGTATGCACCCCCTCAGAAATAGACAAATTAAAAATCTTTGTTAGTGGCACAACAAGACTATCTTTTAATTCTTTAAGTTGTATGGGATATATGGAATTCAGCCTCAGTGATTTATGCATTTTCATTTTATCAATATAGTGCATTACCTTCCCTTCACTAACCACAATATTATCCAAACTATTACCATTATCAAAAGGTGTTATGTCTATGACCGTAGGGATATTCGTTACATCTTCTATAGTAAAAACTGACATAAGGAATTCATTTAGCAAGGTAGCCATTTCCTTATTTTCAGAAACTAGATCTCTGTTAACATTTTTCAATGTCCCCAAGACACACTTTCCTGGATACCTATTATTGACATATTGAAAGAATCACTTGGGGGTTTTCTTTGCCATCACGAGCTATGGAGATCTCAAAATCATGCTTGGACTTTTTAATTAAGTTTTTCGCTTCATGCCTTAGAGATATGTAGTTGTTTCATAGCCACAAATTGTCTTTATTGCATTTACGTAGCCTATAAGCCCTATCTCTGCTCCTTATAATATCCCCTACTCTAGAGGTTACTATGCCACAAGGGCTTCTTTACTTTCGCACATTTAATCTTGTATGGTACAAACGATTCTCACATTAGTTTTGCATTGGAGATCCCCATTACATTTTCCCAATTGATGTGTGTGAATTCATTTCAAAATTTACAAAAGTCTGCATGCTGGAAGTTAAGAATTTTAGTAGAGTTAGCTGGTTTTGAGTGACTTACTGAGAGGACAAACTCTACCATATTGTGATTGCTATTGCTTAACGGTTCTATTACTTGAAGATCTGTGATTAGCCTATCATCTGTAGTTTTTACTAAATCTAAAATACTGTCCAACCTCATAGGTTCCCCAACCTTTTGAATAAGAAAGCTATCCTCGAGAAAATTAACTAAATGATTATCTTCCATGTCCCCCTGCATTGTATTGTAATTCATGTTGGCGCAATTAAAGCACCCATAACTAAAGCCTGCTCACAACCAATTATTCTCTTAAGTTCACGATATAATGCTTCGTCTGTATCAGCTGTTTGATTAGGGGGGCTTATACGTAATGGCAACAAGAAGTTTGAAGTTGTTCAATTTAAGTTCTGTTATAGTCACATCTATCAGTTCTGGAATTGTGTGCTTTACTTCTATAGCATTCGCAATATTATCTTTGATATACAACATAACACCGCCTCCTCACCTACCTATCCTGTTTTTAAACAAAGTCTATAACCTCTAATTTGATACTCCCCTACAAAGTTGCGTGTTTCAGTACTAAGCCACGATTCATTTATCGCAATTAAATCAGTCTTTACAAATAATTAAAGAAAAAAATTTCTTTATTTCATAGGCTACAAGCATTTAAGGATAGAACCTTCAAATTGTTTAATTGCGATACCTTCGCAAGCGCAAAAGACATTTGAGGAAATTACGCCGGGACCGTTTGAGTTACGGCAGCCTGAAAAGAAGACATTATAGTTGTCCCTTGACATTCGCGAGGGTTATGTTCCAAATGCGGTCGCGAATGTCAAATTTTCGTGAATGTCAAATTTTCGTGAATACTTGATGCCCCCCTATATAATAGCATAAGGCTTATACAATTTGATATGCAAGTTTGTGAACATATCGGTAACAATTTTAGAGTATTTTAGTTGTTTTAAGTGTTTTAAAATGTTTTTATTGTGAATACCATTCATTTTAGTTACTTTTGACATTTCTGTAAATAAAAAACCAGTTAGATTCTGTACATAGATAAAATAAAAAAATTAATGTCGGTAGTGTACTGTACTTACCGATGACTATAAGAGTGTAGGCTAAGATGATTCACCTCGATGACAATGATGAGTTTTTACCGTACAGTATGAGTTGATGAATACTGACGAGAAGAGGGTACTGTACGGCATGATGAAGCTACTGGAGATCAGGAAGGGGTGGATCATCGACATCTTCATCCGAGTCATACAGCAATAATGGAGGAGGAGAAGAAGGCATTGTAGGCTCGATGGGCAATGCTGCTTTGCTCTGACTGGTGGAAGGGGTGGGAGAGGTGGTGGTGGCAGCCAGGGTCGAAGGTTGGACAAGCGTGAAATACATTGTGATCTCGTTTGCTTCTTTTTTTCTTTTCATTTTATCAAAAATGCTTCTATAAGGTGTCAGTGCTGCCTCCACTCCATTTTTCAATTTCATTGACCGAAGCATCAAAGGGTCAATGTTATAGAAGTCTAGGGTTCGTTTGAACACGCGAAATCCTTTGGCTAAATTGTCCAGTGTCAGCCTGGGTTGGGGAATCACTACTTCTGCTTCGTTGTCATCTTCCTCTTCAGCGGCTGATTTCGTAAATTCACGCAAGTCCTCATTGGTGAGCTCTGCTGCATTCGCATTGATTAACTCCTCCACCTCATCCCCCTCCATGTTGGCAAAGCCCTCACCACCGACTTCCTTTGCAATGCTCACAATGTCATTGACGATCTTCTCACCAAACACGATAATGGAGGACCTCACGGATAGTCAAAGTCGCGAATGTCAAGGGACAACTGGGTCATTCTCTGTCAGATCAACCAAAAAAAATTGAAATTAACACCCTCATCTCTCATATTTTGCTGAAATTTGGTTTATAGGGAATTTGTGAGCCCTGAATCCATTTCTGAAATTATAAGGTCAATCCGACCAACGGTTCAAGAGATATGACCTCGGGCAATTTGAGGTCACTCGCGAGGTTCTAACATTTGGCGAGCCATAACTTGGGTAATAATTGTCATAATTATATAAAAGTATATATATTTAGAATCAGAAAATGACAAGGAATCCAAATATGCAAGTTTTAGAACTCTAGTTTAAAAAATAAAAAAGTTACACTGTAACCAAAATTTGAGGTCATGATTTGACCTCTGGGGTATCAAATGAGAATTTTTTTTTTAAATGTAAAAAATGAAGGCATAGGCATTGGCTATTAGAATCAGCAAAAAAAAGTTTGTTTATGTTAGTATTTTTCATGTAACTAACATATAAGTGAACACCATATTCATAAGTTGTGCGTCAATTCTACCTATTTTTTCACACTTAAGCTCATAATTTGACCTATAGAAATTAAAATTACATTTTTTATAGATATAAAAAACAAAGTCAGAGTTCTTGACTAATAGAAACAATCATAAAAAGTTTGTTTATGTTGGTACTTTTCATGTAACTAACTTATAAGTGAACACCATATTTATAAATTGCTTGTCATTTCAAGGAATTTTTATATCTTAGCTATCAATTTGACCTCAAGCTCCAAGAATTTAATAAAAATTGTATTTCACTGCTAATCTACACTGGCAATAATAGTTATAATAGTGAAAGGGGAAGACTAAGCTCACATGTAGCCTAAACAAACCTGTTGAAACATGTTGCTACTTGTCTAAGTGCAGAATCAACACAGATAGTTGCAAAATTCCTTGTCTACAGGTTAGTACAGTTCCAGCCAGCACTGTGGGTGGCTGGTGGGTATGGTGTTTTAATGAGCCTCAGAGACTATCAAGGCCTAAATATTAAGTGTGTATAGCTATATATTTTCTAAAAAATATATATTACCTAATTGTAAATCCTATATCTTTACAGATCAAAATACAATGGTTCGGCACTTGAAATACTGCGAGGACCCTATTCAAAATACAAGAAACGCATAACAATCAATCTTAGAAAAGTGACTGATGTACTTGTTGAAAAATGTGCTGGAAGAGTGAAAAAAGACTCATTGTTGTGTGTGAACTGCTGGACACTGATAATGAAAAACCCCACTATACTTAGTACCACTGAAAACAACGAGTCTGAGCAGGATTCAAATGAATCATCTACTATCAGTGGCTTGAGTAACATCTCTTCAATTCAAGATCTGGACAATGACAGTGATTGCTTGATAAAGGAAAATCCTTCAACTTCAGTTGAACCAGTTCTAGCATTTCTGGACCAAACACCAGTTAAAAAAAGTAAGTAATAAATTAATATAATAACTTATACTTTACTACAAGGTCTGTTTGATCTACTATATAGCCAATTATATAGCATTTAAGGTACTATAATTAATATTTAATTACTAATATTCAGGTGTGTGAAACCTTTTTCTGTTCTTTTCAGAAGGGCTGTCATTAAGCCAGAAAAAGCGCAAGGCTCGTGGTAAGCTATCATCTGCTCAGAAACACCTGAAGGAGAGGCTAGAACTCGGTTATGGTGTTCAAATTACTGAGGAGGTAAGTGATACTTCAAAACCTGAAACTAAATCTGAAAAACATCTAGACAAATTAATGAATGAATTGAAACAGTCATTCCTGGAGAGCAAATGTCACCATCACAAACTACAAATATTGACACACTCACCATACACAATTGAAAAAACATCTAGTTTCTTCAAACTACAACATACATGGTGAAAAGAAGCCATTCACTTAAATCAAAACATGGAATCCTTCCGAAGATTCCACTAATGAGCAAAGGAAAAGTGATATCTGAAGACACAAAGATATAGTTAGAAGATTCTATGAGTCAGAAGAGGTTAGTCGTATGTGTCCTGGCCAAAAGGATTGCGTGAAAGTTATCAGTGCTGAAGGTGCAAAAACGATTGGTCCTCGGGAATTAAGAGAGATGTTTGAACTATATAAAAATGATGAAAAGAATCCCAAAATAGGATTTTCCACATTTGCAAAATTACGGCCATCATATTGTGTGCTTGCCAGTAGTGGTGGGACTCATTCTGTCTGTGTCTGCACATACCATCAAAATCCAAAATTGCAGCTGGCTGCAGTGGGAGAAAGAGGTCTTTCATACAAGGATCTTATGGATTACAGTGTCTGCAGTACAGAAAGATCGACTTGCATGATGCAACTTTGCAATGATTGCCCAAGAGAAGAGGGTGTCCTGGATTTTCTTGAGTTACTTGACAGTGTGAAATCAGCTCCAAATGAAATATCTTACAAGCAATGGGTGACTGTTGACTGTTGTACAATGGTTGATAAGGTGGAGCCACTTCATGAATACTTATCATCCCTAAGCATGAAAATATCCTGCATGGTTCGTCATCACTTTGTTGCTCAGCAACAATCACAGTACTTCAAGCAATTGAAAGAACACTACCACCTCAGAGCGAGGTAGTTATAGTAGGTGATTTCTCTGAGAATTATTCTTTCATTGTCCAGGATGCTGCCCAAGGGTTTCACTGGGACAATTCACAGTGTACAGTTCACCTTTTGTCATCCATTATAGATCATCTGCAGACCAGGAACTTAGCCATTTTAGTGTCTGTTTCTTATCTGCATCACTAAAACACAACACTATAATGGTTTACTCATTCATATTGAAGCTTATGACTAGGGCAGTCAAAAGTTGACCGAAAAAATTAAGAAAGTTGACCTTACGAATTGAAAAAATTGACTTATAAAGTTGCCTTTACTTTCAATAATAAAAACAATACTTTAATTACTTATTCTTGCTCTTCTACATCAGTTGACCGATTGTGGTAAATTATGAAGTATTTGCCGACATTTTCTGGCAAAAAATTGCGATCCTTACTTGATAATTTATTAAGCATGGAGAAAGATCTCTCTACAGCGGCAGTTGTTGGTTGACATTGCAAAAGCTGACCATAAACTGTTGGTGAGATTTCAGGTCTACTGAGGTTAATTATTTCACAAATACCATTTGTCTTGAGTCTTGTTTCAATGTATTGTTTGACTGAACACATATCTTCGCCAAGGTTGATAGAAGAAATGGTTTCATATGCCTCTCTAATGGTGCAATCAGATGCTTCCATCCTAGTCACTAAGCTAGCAATCAAACTATAATTCATTTTGATTGACATTAGTTGCTTTGGCAGTTTTTCATTAGCAACACTCTCTTTAGCCTTCTGAACAATGATTCCTTCATCTTCAAAATTTTCCACAATTGTCTTCACATTTGGAAAATTGTCTGCATAATAAAAAGCAGCGTTCAGCCAGCTTGCCCAACGTGTTCCTGCCAATTTTTAGTTATTTTAATTATTTATTCCAAAAAATTGACTATTTACCTCATTGCTATTTTTGACCTAACGGGTAAAAGTTGACTTTTGGTTGACCTATTAACTTTGGTAATATACCCCCTACAGGTGTTTTTATTGCATTTTCAGTCGTTTCAGCGAAAAGTGCCCCATAGGAAACAATTTGACTTTATTGACTTTTGACTGCCCTACTTATGACATATGTTAAATTCAGATGCCCACAATTGAAGACGGTGCACTATTTCTCAGATGGATGTGCTGGCCAATATAAGAACAGATACAACTTCACAAATCTCTGTTACCATGAAGAGGATTTTGGTCTGTCTTGTGAATGGCACTTCTTTGCTACATCCCATGGCAAAAATGCATGTGATGGGATTGGAGGAACAGTGAAAAGAGCTACTGCTCGTGCCAGTTTGCAGAGAACTACAGAGAGGCAAATTCTTACACCAGAACACATGTTTCAGTTTTGTGAAGAAAACTTGAGCAAGAAGATAAATTTTTTCTTTGTAACTACAGCTGATTTGAAAGATGCAGAAGAACGGTTGGAACATCGATTCAAGGATAGTAGGGCTATTCCTGGAACTCAGAAATATCATAGATTTGTTCCCCTAAACAAGAAGAACTGATGGTGTATCCCATTTCAAGTGGCATTGGAGAAAAGAAAAGAATAAGGAAAAGTCATTTTACTAATGAACCTGCAATGCTTGGTAACCTAAAATGTGTCAAACCAGGAGAGTATGTTGGCTGCATTTATGACATGCAAGTTTGGTATGGAATTGTGGAGGAATATTGTGAAGAGTTTGATGATTTCACTGTGAACTTTCTACATCCCTCTGGGTCATCAGGATCAAGTGCATATTATTATCCATCAAACAAGGATTCATGTGCAGTGCCAGGACATCATATATTAACTGTAATGAGTTGTCCTACCCTAAGAGGAGGCAGCAGAATTCAATACATTTTTCCACAAAAAGAAATTGATGAGAGCATCGAGCATGCAAAAATTGTATTAGGCTAGCACATGAATCCTCTAAGTAGGTCTTCCCCTTTCACTATTATAACTATTATTGCCAGTGTAGATTAGCAGTGAAATACAATTTTACATTTTTTGCCTTTGTTTTTATTATCTATAAAAAAATGTAATTTTAATTTCTATAGGTCAAATTATGAGCTTAAGTGTGAAAAAAATAGGTAGAATTGACGCACAACTATATGAATATGGTGTTCACTTATATGTTAGTTACATGAAAAATACTAAATAAACAAACTTTTTTTGCTGATTCTAATAGCCAATGCCTATGCCTTCATTTTTTACATTTAAAAAAAAAAATTCTCATTTGATACCCCAGAGGTCAAATCGTGACCTCAAATTTTGGTTACAGTGTAACTTTTTATTTTCAACCTAGAGTTCTAAAACTTGCATATTTGGATTCCTTGTCATTTTCTGATTATATATATATATACTTTTATATAATTGTGACCATTATTAACCAAGTTATGGGTCGCCAAATGTTAGTGACCTCGCAAGTGACCTCAAATTTCCCGAGGTCATATCTCTTGAACCGTTGGTCGGATTGACCTTATAATTTCAGAAATGGATTCAGGGCCCACAAACTCCCTATAAACTAAATTTCAGCAAAATCTGAGAGATGAGGGTGTTAGGCACTGGTTGATCTGACAGAGAATGACCCAACTGTATTATGAAAGTCTTCCTAAACGTGCAGCTCCAATGTCATTAAGATGAAGTCCATCTCCAAGGAACAAGTCTCTTGCTGTAGAAACTGTTCCAAAAATTTGCAAAATGCACGCCTTCCTGTTGGCAGAGACACTTTAGGTTATTGTTGATGGGTAATTCCAGGACAAATAGACAAATGAAAGTGCCAAATGTACACTCCGCCATCTTCAAAATTCATGAAACTTGGTGTGAGGGTTGGTTTTGGTCCAAATTACAAAAATCTGAATTTTTTTGAAAATTGGTCAAGTTGGTCAAATTTTATGGCTTGACCAAATTTTGGTCAAATGAAAAAACCAACAATTTTCAAACGTAAATATCTCAGCTGCCAATTGTGGTAGCGTAATAAGTCTTAAATGATAAAATATGTAAAATTAACTGTAGTTTCTAAATATGTATCATTTTTTAAGGATAACAAAAATAAAATTGATTTTTTGGAAAAAATGTCAATTTTTTTTTTTTTTTTTTTCCGATTTGGCAGCGAAGATATCATTTTTCGAAAAAAAGACCAAGAATAAAAAAGGTTTATTTGATGTATGTACACCATAATAAGTAATAAAAAGTCAGCTTATAGTTTATTATAAGGCTCAAAACTGAGTTTGAAATTAAGTAATAAATTTTTTTCAGATGATGAAGATTTATTACAGACTTGTTGGTCCAAAAAAAGACAATTTTCAATTCATATAAAAAATACATGTAGATAAACCAAAGGAGAAAAAATCTTTTAAAAATATATGTACAATGTACATACATAACCCCTCTTATATTTAGGGACAGAATATATTGACAATAATAATGTTTAATTTATAAAGCGCTTATCAGAGTATAAAATACTCTTCCTAATACTACATGTACACAAGTCTTTGAGAATGAATTAAGAGGCAGTATTCTCATCCAGTGAATCCAAATTTTAGACACTAATAATATAATAATAAGAAAAAGAATTTGAAAAGATTTTATAACTATTAAGTAGATACACAAATCTTAGATAAAAATTTTAGAAATATTATATAGACAATCTTAAATAGTATACATTCGATAGAATTTATTTTATCTTCTTTGAAAAGTTATTTAATTCTTGAAGCGGAAAAATGTATTGTATTCTTGTTCCTCCTCGTAAACTTGCTTCAGTACTCCCAAATATATTTTCTGTTGGAACATGACAAACATCATCTTGCGCAGGAAAAATGTATGAGGGACATACGCCCGAAGGATGGAGAAATTTTATAAGAAAATCATCATATTCACAGTCAAAGGACTGGACTAATCCGAGCCATAGTTTATTTTCATACATACAACCCACAAAAGAGCCTGTTTCAATTTCGCGTTGAGAGACAGTATTATGTTCTTGATCCAAAGCAGAAACTCTAATGAGCTCTTATTTCGACTGACTGTGCACTCTGAGAGAGAGGATAAACCTTCAACGAATTCTTGGAAATTGGGACGAAGCGATGTAATTGTTGAGTACCTTTGATAGAAGTAATAGGTTCACTTAGACGTTTCTGCAAAGAAAGCTCTACATCTACAACTTCTGCCTCAGAGACGTAAAAAAAGTCAATAGCGGTTAGGAGTTCTTGAGAGCAGAAATTGTAGAAGTCCTCAGATGTTAAGATTTGATGGTCAAGTGGCCGTCGTAAGCTTTCTCTGGTGACTGCTCTTTTTACCATTCTGCCAATACTGTCGCAGGAATTGTTCCCGTGGGATGTCACGAAAAAATTCCACTCAGCATGAATTTTGAAGTCTTCGAAATGATGGCATAAATTTAGAAAATTTGTTTTATTCTTATACTGAGCCGCGCATCCATCTGTGAAATAATGAATTTTAATTAGGTTTGAATTTTGTTGTTGGATGCACAGGATTAATTTTGAGAACTATGAACCAGAATTGTATCATGCCTGCGACGGTTTGAAACGAAGCAGTAACTTTTGCAAATTAGTTTTCCTTCGTTCTTTTTGGAATAATAAACGAATGGGTGCACTGTACATTGCGAGTTCTCCCAATGAAACCCCTGGGCACAATCTTGTACGATGAATGAGAAGTTTTCCATGAAATCGCCCACCAAAACACCTTCATTTTCGGGCAGAGTTTCTTTTAGATTTTTGAAGTAACTCGACTGACATTTATTCGTGAAGTGGTGTCTTGTCAGTTGTGCAATTTTTTTGGTGAGTGATTCCACGTATTTCTCTGGAGTTTCGGTGATATCTTTTAACATACAGTGATCGACAGACACCCATTGTTTATATTTTATCTCTTCCATTGCCATGAAGTCCAAACTTTCCAAATAATTTTTGATTCCGACCTCTCGCAGGCATCTTTTGCATCGGTGCATCATACAATCTTCATTGTCCATGCCACACATGGATAAAGACATTAATTTTTTGTAGTCTAAATCTTTAATGCCTAACGCTGATATTTGTAGTTTCGGATTTTGGTGATGCGTACATACGCAGACACTGTGAATTTTGCTTTGTCCCGCAAGCACGCACCATGACGGTTGAAGATGAGCAAAGGTACTAAAGCCTATTTTGGGATTTTCATCATTTTTGGCATATTCAACATAACTCTTTCAAGTTACACAATACGGTACCAGTCTTTTTTATTTTTTTATTTTTTCACTCTCTTCATTTATTGCAAACTTATAATCTTTGATTCCCAGGCACATCCTACTATATTCGTCATTTTCATAAAACTCCCAAATGATTTTTTTCATTTCAGCGTGATGACCTTCCCTTTCGTCATGTTTGGAATGTTAGGAAGGAATCCCAAACTGTTTTTGAAGATTGCGGCTCTTACGCACCATATACTTTTATACTTTGTTGCTCCAAAGAATTCAGCAGTTTTTTCAATGGGATAGGGATACAATGATAGTATTTGTAACCTAAGATTGCGATCGTTACTTGCTTGAAATTTCTCCTTTAATTCTTCCATAACCTTTTGATACCTGAAATAAAGTGTATTTGACATTAAGTTTAATTAATATATTTTTAATTAAAGTTTTCATAAAATATATGTATATGTATTGTCTGATTATAAAAATGTAAACAGATAAAACTTAATATAGTATATACTTCGATGACTGTATTAAATTTAATTTAAAATGTCAAATTTCAATAACTATGTCTGAAAAGTAGTCTTGCCTCTCTAAATCATCTTCCAAACAACTTTTTTTGGATGGACCAGCTTCAGAATAGTCAATAGGAGCCCCATAAGCAGCTTCAAAACTTCGTTTAACCTTTTCCGTTGTCGATCTGAATTTCGTAGAAGCCTTTATCTGTTTTTGTCCCGGCTTCAATCCAGCTGTAAAACAAATTCATAAATTTAGGTTGCGTGAAATAATCAAATATCAAATATTTTGTATATATGTATTCAAGTGCTGATGCTAATATTTAAAAACAGAAAACTACGAATTTGGCATTAAGAAACAAATGTCCTGAATGGAGTCTCTATTGTTTTATTACCTGTTTTAATAGGGCTTTCATCAAATAAAGGTAAAATATTGTCGCTGAGCAAATCTTTATTGAATTGCCTGTCTTGAATGACAAATTCTTCCAATGGTGGTGGATTCGTGGAATTGCTACTGCTTTGCTCCATACATTCGTTAAGTATGTCTGGCTCAGGTATTGGTGCAGGTTCCGGCTCTCTGGATGAATGTTGAACATGTTCTAATACAATTGGCTTCTTTTTAATTGTGACATAGCAATTGCTGTATAGTAATTGATTTTCTTCCAAAATTCCATAGCTTGCAGCTGCCATGGCAGAGTTTACTTTTTTGATGTTACAGAAAATTCTTAGTGTGTTTTTTCATAGGATCGCAACAAAATTTTGTTTTGAGGCATTTTAAGGGTTAGGTAAATTTACGTATACTAGAAAATTAGGTATATACTGAAAATCTGGAAAGAAAGCAAAAAATTGTTAAAATTTGGAGGATTTTTTTTTCATAATCATCGTCAATAAGCTGACTTTTTATTACTTATTATGGTGTACATACATCAAATAAACATTTTTTATTCCTGGTCCTTTTTTTTCGAAAAATGATATCTTTGCTGCCAAATCGCAAAAAAAAAAAAAAAAACCAAAAAAATCATAATTTTATTTTTGTTACCCTAAGAAAATGATATATATTTAGAAACTACAGTTAATTTTACATATTTTATCATTTAAGACACTACACTACCACAATTAGGAGCTGAGATATTTACGTTTGAAAATTATTGGTTTTTTTCATTTGACCAAAATTTGGTCAAGCCATAAAATTTGACCAACTTGACCAATTTTCAAAAAAATTCAGAAATTTGTAATTTGGACCTAAACCAACCCTCACACCAAGTTTCATGAATTTTGAAGAAGTTACGTGTACTTCATTTGTCTATTTCTCGTAGAATTACCCTGATATAGGTTGCCTTGCTGTAGAAATTGCTCCATTGGATAATTCGAGGAAGTATATTGGTTAAAACAATCTTATTAGTTTTTCCTTTAGTCGCTCTACAGGGTGGGCAAGAAGTCACTGTACACCCGCACGATACACACCCGAAATCAATTTGAGTTTGCATGGCACAGCACACACTACTATGTACAATGGCAGTCTGGCAACAGTGTCAAAGATAGTGCGTACATGACAGTCGTGACAGCCGTTCCCATGGAATTTAGTTGTGGTGTTGTTGGTATGGTTAACACAAGCAGTTACTCTGTTGAGGAGCCATTGGTGGCAAGTGTGTGGGTGCATGAGAGACCACACACGGGAAAAACAATGACGCAGGTGATGGCTGTGTTTCGGGAATGGTTTAATAAGGCTCCACCACAAAGAGCGACACTGCTGGATTGGGAAAAACGTGCGTTCGCTCTTGGAAGTGTTAAAGACAGGCCGTGAAGTGGGAGAAAGACAACGTGCTTGGAAACATGTGCAGCGATTGCTGCTTCCATTGAACATTCCCCAATTAAGTCACCATGGAAATGATCATCAGAGCTTGGTGTGCCACAGTCAGTGATGCGAGACCACATGAAGAAAGACCTGAAAGTGAGGCCGTACTGTCAGATGCCAACATCGATCGGCATTATGAATCATGCTGTGCTCTGTTGGATACATTCCCAAGTGCCATATCCCACTCAAAGGTTCTTTTCAGTGATGAATGTGCCATCTATCGCAGTTTGTGCGACAGAAATGTGGTGGTCTGGTCAAAAGAGAATCCCCATTTCATGCAGGAGCTGGAACATAATCCACTGCATGTGATGATATGGGCAGGTATGACATCAGATCATTTGGTTGGACCTTACTGTTTCAATGGATCCTTGAACGCGGCATCTTATTCGGCAATGTTGGAGACGTGGCTCATACCTCAGCTCAGAGATAGGGGACTCATGGATGACGTGTGGCTGCAACACGATGTGGCACCTGCACACTTTGCTCTTTCTGTGCGCAACGTTTTGAACGAACATTTTGCAGGCTACTGGATTGGCTGTGGTTCACTGACATCTGGGGCACCATTACCATGGCCACCACGTAGTCCTGACCTTACCACCCTGGACAATTCGTTGTGGGGTATTATCAAGGGAGTAGTGGCTGCACGTCGCTACAACACCAGTGAAGAGTTGTGCAGAGCTGTGGAAGATGCCTTTCACACCATTACTCCACAAATGCTCTGACACATGTCACAGAGGACATAGAGGCGCATCCGCTTGTGTGTGCAGCATCAAGGTGCACACATGGATCCACTGGACATGTAACCACAAAGTACGTAAGTGATTCAGATTAATTGATTGATTATGATTGCACATTGGTTAGTGTATGATGACTTCTTGCCCACCCTGTAGTAAGTTACTGTACCTAGCCAGCAGCTCTTCCAATCTAGAATTTAGAACGTTATTAGTACCGTACCAACATGAATGACATACGTTGTGTCCTCAGAGGTTCTGTCTGTAAAATAGTCAACACTATTAGTTATATCCTCTACCCTTGCACCAGAGTAGCAGTAATGGTGCCTACAACGAGGGTTTCTCCCACAGAATTCGTCAAGCTGCCCTTGAACAATGGAATCACCAACGAGTCGTATTTCTGGTTCATCAGCATCTTCGAAACCTAAAACAGAAAACTTAGTTATTACTGGTAGACAAGTCTTAGGTTTTCTCAATGAGGCTCCATTACGCTCTTGAACAAAGGGTTGGGGAACTAGGGGAAGAGAGAAGGCTATTAGTACTATTTATATTACTAGTAGAAACTGAGGCTGGAGCAGTCGTAACTGAAGGCTCAAGGGATTCTAATTTTACTGTCAGGAACATCATCCTTTCTTCAATCCTCACTGGCCTCCCTCTCATGTTCTAATTCGTTCCTCAGCACATCCATGTTTGAGCACCACCTGCAAACTAACTGATCATTATTATTAGCCAAAGTAAATGCGTAAGTGGCAAATTTCCCTTCACAGCAACTGCAAGTACTTGATGGGGGTGCCATAGTATTAATTAATTATAAAAAACAAAAAAAAAGTGTTTGGAAATTAATAAATTACAACGTAGGTCTACCGCATGCTTATTGTGACAACACCTGCGCAAGCCTATGAAAATGATGTTGAAACACACAAACCGGTTCCTGTAACAAATTTATACCAAATGAATATATACATAATTAAGCTACCAACGAAGGATCTGTAAAAGAAAAAGTATTGCGGAGGGTGAACCCTTTTTCCCTTTTTAGTTGTCAGCGCTTTCCCCTTGGCCTTGATTAGTATTATTTATATACTAAATTTATTTAATTTTTTATTGAAATACTTGTTACAGATAGGATTTTCAAGGTTCTCTCTTTCCAGAGGAATAAAATAATTGTTTAAAACCTGTTAGCAACGAATAGAAATAAAATTTGTTAATATTGTAAGAATTAAGTAATTGTTTGTTAAAACCTATTAGCAAAAGGCATTAAGTACATATTTGTTACAACATTTTAGCAAAGTCTTAGTTTATTTGCTTATAAGACATATCCATGAATATTGTCTATAAAAATTTACATTTGAAGTAAAATAACATGAAAGATGATCCTTATATGGACAGAAGCTTGTGATATTCAGAAGTGTTTACAAGCTAATAAATTCCAAGAACTGGCGTGTGTCAGAACTCTGAGTTTTGAGAAAGTGCAGTGAGTAGGGAAAATGTGCTGTGAGAAGTAGGGAAAACAATCTGGTGCTTGTGGTGTCAAAACTGAATCAAATGTTAAAACAGAAAATAAATAGTAGAATATTTTAAGAAAAGGAATAAAGTATTTGTTGGTTAAAACATTTTAGCAAAAGGAATTAAGTACTTGTTTGTTAAAGGAAGGAACTAAATTCAAGCCAGATCTGTCTGAGAAACTGAAGACCATTATTAAACCAAAAGAACTATAAATTTTATTGAGAAAAGGATGCCAAAAATATTGAAGCACTAAGAGAAGAAGCTAGTAATGTTAAGTCTGTTGCTTCATATTGGAATAAGTTTTGTCAATCTTACGCTAATGCTGAGAGTTCTCTTGTGGCACAGAAGGAAGCTACTCTCGAAGAACTGCAAAACAAGTGAGAAACTGTTGGTGGTACAAGCCAGCAGTTGTGGAATCGAAGGTTGGAGTGGCGAGCCTAGATCCACCAACCCATCAAGGTCGGCAGCCTGGTTGTGTGGAGGCCTTAAAATAAAAATTTTCTATATTTTGTCTGGTGTGGCTGTTAGGTGAACTGAATCCCACCACATAAAATACATGGCGCCTAAACATGGACTTCCACTCAGAAAAGTAGGTTGTTTCTCCTGGTTGGGTTGTATAGAAGGGGAGTGAAAGGGTAGTAGTGTATGGTGAAGGTGTAGTAGTAGTAGTAAATAGAGTAGAAGTAAAGTAGGGTAGTATCTTCAGAGATGCCTACCAAGGAGGAGTTAGAGAAGAGATTGATGGAGATGGAGGTGGTGTTGGAGGTAGAATGGGCTAGGAATCATCAATTAGAGTTAGAGTCAGCAGAATTAGAGAATGTTTTGGATAAATTGCAAAGTAGATTAGATGAGCAGAGTAAAGAATTGGTAGTTTGCCATCAAGAGATGGAAGGAAAGATGATTGAGAATAGGAAAGACGGATGATGGGTTAAAGGCAATGGTTAAGAGAATGAGTGAGTTGGAGGGCAAGCTTGATGGGAAAGATGGTAAGCAAAAGAGTGATATTGGGAAAAGAAGGGAAGAGGGGTTTTGAAGGGGAAAATAGTAAGGGTGTTGGTAACACGAAAGGGGCACATCCAAAAGATGTAGCAGTAGGGGGCCTGGAAGGAGAAGGTAGTGAAAGTGTGAGTGAGGAGAAAGAAGAAAGACCTTATAAGGTGATGGTGCATTCCACTCCTAAGGAGGGTAAAAAGAAGCTTGAGGGTGGGGATCAGAGGGAGAAAGGTAAGAGGATGGAAGGGCAGGCTAGGAGGGGCAAGGCAGGAATGAGGGGGTAGGGTGTGTCAATTTGGGAGGTAAAAATTAATTTTTGCCAATTCCTTTACTGAGGGGTTTTAAAAATATGTTTTTGGATGTGAAGAATTCAAATCTGCTATTATTTTTGTGATTGCTCAACACTTAGCTTGGTAAATCTATGTTTGATTAAAAAGCACATAAATTGCTCTTGGAAAACAACATTTATTAATTTTAGCTTCTCAAAATGTCAGGTAATGCTATAAAAATTTTAGTTTCTCTGTATAAAACATATCCTAGTAATCATAAAACATATCCTTGTAATCATAAAACAACATTAGAAAGTAATGACATCAGTAAAAAAAAATATTTAAACAAGTTTCATCAAGTCTTGCTTTGATTCGTTCTTGGACATCAGCCGCCGACTTGCTTCTTGGCCTCTGATATAGCCCTCACGTTTCTCATGTGTATACACCCTGCCTGCTGCCTCTGTGACTTGTTTCACACACCTCTCTATTGACTGAGCATGACAGGGCCACTGTGTAACTTGCATAGGCTTGTCAAAGAACTTCTTTACTTCCGCTGTAGTCAGTTTACATGTCAAAGGAGGTTCAAATACCCCGTCAGACCAGTCTGTCAGCTCCAACACGGAAGAAGCACTGGGGTTGATGGAAGGTGTCTTCCTGGGACGTACAGAAAGATCTCCAAGTGTGTCATCATCTCCACCCCTCATGTCAACAATCTTTTGGACACCAGCTCTCCTCTCCTCACTGTCATCTGAGCACAAGAGTGTCTGGATTATCATTTCGCTGAATGCATACCATGCTGAGCGCTTGATGGTTGGCAAAACAGCATCCACTACAGCCTTCTTTTGCAGCCTAACTAGCCGCAGCTGAAACAAGATGTGGCGTGGGCCTTCCACCTAAGAGTGTTTTACTTTGATGTTGAACCAACAGGGGTAGTACATACCAACAATGTATTCCACTATCAGTCTTAAGTTGTTGAGGGTTTTGCCTTTAAGGCCATGTTTTGAAGCCCATATGCGACAAAGCCTGTTTGCTGTTGTCAACCACCTTGAATGGCTCACTCGACCAATTTCAAGAAGGGCCAGATCTGTGGGAAGTTCTCCTGTCCTTATGGCCTGTGTGATCCTATACCCGTACGCTTGATCAGTAGAGAGATCCTTTACGACATTGTCACTCAGTGAAGTAAGAGGCTCTCCAATTGAGAGTTTGGTGAATGAAGGATCAATTTCAAGTTCGGTTGCAGTGTCTAGCATCTTGCCAATGTTACTTGTCCACTTGTTGTTAGACAACGTCTTCCCATCCAGTGCTGTGATCAAGTGTCGCAGGGGTAACTCGTTAGTGTGGAGGGCACAAACCAACCAGATCAGCTTACGGCAAAGCTTGACCTCTACCCAATGCATGGAACCACCCTCCCAGCCAGTGTTAACATTTGTAGAATCACCTCCAATGGCCTGCAGGCTTTTATCAATGCCCTTCTTCTTCATGAAATCTACAAGATTATCAGCAATAACTTCAGCAGGTTTTTTTCTCGTTGAGCCTTTCTCAGGAGTGAAATGGTAGAGATATCTTCCACCTGGCTCACTGCACACACAATAATGCTCTTCTTTGATGATGCTGGGGAACTGACGATCTGAATTGTCTGCTTTCAGCATAACTTTAGTTGTATCTTGACGGCCGTCAAAGAAGATGCAGTCAATTTCACCCTTCTTACAAAGATCATCAAATTCCTGATCCAGGGATCTCATAACTTTTTCTTGGGCCCTCTTGACTTTATTGTGATCAACTACAAGTCTCTTGTCTTCTTCAGTGATGAAGCCAGCATCCATAAAGGCAGCAGTGGTGATGGCAGCTGTGGCACGCAGGCCAACACCATATCTGATGCTATGCATAGCAACATTAGGTATTTCTAATGTGTTGTACTCTGGCTTTTTATTGGAAGTTGAAGACATGCTTGGTATTTCTACTGTCACTTCATAACTTCCATCCTTTCCATCTTGAGCATCAGCTATTTGTTCTTCATTTTCATCATCAGAGAAAATTATTTCATTTGATGGCATTGAAACATCCTGCTTACTTGTCTGCTTATATTCAGCAAGCCTTCTTCTTTTGTCTTCTTGCCGCTTCTGCTTTTTGACTTGTCTGTTGTGCTCAGGTTGATCTGGCAAGCCAATCTGATGTGGTCCAATAGAACCAGACTTGTCTCTCTGACCTTTAATGAAAGCAAGTTCCTTCACAGGGATCTTCATATCCCTAGGGCATGTACAGTTAATGTGAGTTTCGTTTTTGCAACCAGCATCTGCAAGGCAGCCAAATTCAGAGCAGAGAACAATTTTACACTTGCAACTGAGGATGTCAAAAAGCTTGTCAAGTTTTGCAATGAAAGCCTCTTTGACATGTAGCTTTCCTCTCCCAAGAGATATGTTTTTGGCCTGCTCCCAGCTCTCTTGGATCTTGTTTAAGATTGTGACTCGTGAATTTACAACGGGGGCTACAAAAGAACTGTTTGCTCGTTCCCACTTTTCAAGCACTTTAGGGTAAATGTCCTTTGCAAGACTGGCTGCTGGGTAGTTTCTCACATCCTCACCACTTTGTTCTCTTAGCAGTAGCCCATATTTCAGAACGTCTCGCAGAGTTGGGAGTTCAGAGGGCAACAACTCTCTACCAGTTCCAATTAGGTTGCTCATATGTGTGAATGTCCCCAGTCTTGTCCTCCTTTTAGAAGCCATTGTAGGTCAATTCCCACTGGTTAGGATGGTAGCACTGACGGACAAGTAATCTTCAGCACACTGATGAATATGTTTCAACCTGTGAAATAAGCAAAAACAGCAGTGCATTATATATACAGCATATATAATTATTATGTAATTCCACAAAAAAGTCAGAAAAGTCACTATTTTTATGTAGCTTCTTACCAAGCAAAACTAAATTATATTAAATTAACAAAAATATCTTTAGAATTCCTAAGTCATGCTGCAACTTTTTAGCACCCCTCATATTTGGAATTTGAAAGTTGAAAAATTCGACACACCCTAATGAGAGGGGCTCGGAGGGCATTTGTTAAGAAGGCTTCCCAGAGGGTTCAACGCTGCATTAGCGCAGATGACTCCCTCTATTCCAGTATTGAGGATAGCATGTATGAGAGTGAGACTGAAGCAGAGTGTGATACGAGCGAGGGTGTAAGAGTGCATAAGGGAATTCTAATTAGGGTGATTCCGAAGGTTGCAAAATTTAATGTTTATAGTGGGAGAGATGTACAAGAGTTTTTGAAAGAGTATGAACATTATTGTAAGAGCAAGTATCCAGATGCGCCTGAGTATTGGGTGAAAGAGATGGGTGACTGTTTGGAAGGTAGGTTGCTAGAGTTTTACAATGTTGTTGTAAATTCAGGAGTGCCTGTGAAGTATGAGGTGTTAAGGGAGAGATTGGTGGAGCAAGTGTTAAGAATAAGAGGGGGTGTGAAATATCGAAAGAAGGATGATTTTGAGAGAGCAAGGATGCAGAAGGGGGAGAGTATTGATTTGTATGCATATAGACTTGAAACTTTGGCGAGAAAGAAATTTGGAGATGATGGGATAGATGAGAATAAAAGGTTGGTAAGAAAGTTGATTGAGACAGTACCTGAGAGTGTGAGAGAGTTTTTGAATGTTAAGAGGAAAGAGTGTGTAAGAGTGAGAGGGACACGTTTGAAGTGGCATGAAATCTTGGAATTGTTAGAGGACCGAGTGTATGAGAGTGGGATTGGGCGTAATAGGGAAGCAGATGTGCGAATGGGGACAGCGATGAGGGAGGAACAAGTACCTGTGTTTCCTAGTTATGCGGACGCATTAAGAAATACTAGGCCAGGTCACCCTCCAGTTAGCCAAGCATCCATGGCCCAAAACCCAATGGAAATGCTGGCTAACTTTGTGAACGAATTCACAAGGGTGTATGGAGGGTCGGCCATGCAACAACCAGGGCCTCCTCCCACATCGGGTCCCAGAATGAATGGTCCGATGCTGGGGCAAACGTATAGAAGGCAAGGGCTTCAAGGCCAGTCAACAATGAATGAGCAAAGAGGGCCAGTGAATGGAGGGAATATGGGGAATGTGAGAGGGTGTGCATATTGGTAGAGGGGGACATAGTATAGAGACCTGTAGAAGAAGAGTGGGTGCGTGTTTTGCATGTGGGCAGATGGGACACAGGAATCCTGGGTATGAATGTAGGGCATGTGGGAACTTTGGGCATATTGCCCGGTTCTGTCAAGCCCAACAGCAGGGTGCTCGGCACCAGCGGGAGGGAGTCCTGTCTCTCATGCAGGAAATCGGCCAGTGTCAGCCATGCCAGCTCCTCAACCTCAGAGGCAGGGCCCTCAAGGGGGTGCTGTCACTGGAAATGGCGACTGGTCCCAGTACGGGAAACGCATAGGGCAGGGGCCTCTCATTGGGGTTGGGGTCCCTGCTTCTCTGAATGATGAATGTGTATTTGAGGCATTAGCAGGATGGTGTCAAGTGAATAAGGAAGTGAGAGCGAGTGAGAAAAAGGCAGAGTGTATGGTTATTCCTGTTGAATGGGGAGGGAGTGTATGGAGGGCATTAGTGGATACAGGATGTTCACCTAATTTAATAAGTAAGCAAGGAATTGGATGTTTGTGTAAAGAGAATGAATTAGGAAGAGTGAATTGGGGAGTAACTGGGGAAATTAAAGGGGTTGGGAACATCCCAGTACGAGTGTTGGGAGAGGTGCAGATTAAAGTGAAAGTGATGGGGTGTGAAATGGAAGAATGTGTGCTTTATGTGGTTGATAAGGAGAGTGAAAAGTATGACATGATTCTGGGGTATGAGTTTTTGAAAAAGAATCGATTGGTGATCCATCCTGCTAGACGTATGATTGAGTGGAAGAATGAGTTGGGTAAGTGTGAATTCTATGTGGGGAGAAGTGAATCGGATTGGATGAGGGTAATAAAAGGGTATGAGGTGAGAGCATCTGAGAGTGTAAATCTGGAAAAGGGAACCCCAGCATTGGTGCATGTTGAGTGGCCAGTGAGTGATAATAGAAAAAAAGGCAGGGAAGCATGATTTTTGTGAATGGTATGGATGCATCCTATAAGTGAAAAGAGTTGGGCATGTGTATGATGGTATAATTGATGAGAGTAACCCATGGATTTGTGTGCAAGCTAGGGAAGATGGGGGTGCATGGCGAAAGAGAATAAATGAGGGGGATGTGATAGGGAGAGTATACAGTGATTGAGGAAGTATGTGAGGAGGGAGAAAATGGAATACAAATGGATGAACGAGGGCAAGAATGTGGGGAGGAATGGACGACTGAACAAATCAGAAAGGAGGTGATTGTTGGCGAACAGTTGAGTGAGAGTGAGCGAATGCAGGTGTGGCAGTTGGCAGGGGAGAAAAGGAGCGTATTGGCCCGAGGAGATGATGACCTCCGTTTAACAAAACTACCTCCCTTCAGGATCCAGTTAACGGATGAGACTCCGATCTACCAAAGGCCAAGACGGTTCTCCCCACCAGTAATGAATGAGATAGAAGAGCAGTGTGAGGAATTAGAGAGAATGGGAGTGATTGAACAGAGCACAAGTCCGTGGAATAGTAGAATAGTGCCTGTGCGGAAACCTGATGGAAGGATTCGCTTGTGTGTGGACTATCGAATGGTGAACGAAAGGACAGTGAAAGACAGGTTTCCGATGTGCTTGATAAATGAAAGTGTATACTCTTTGCATGGAAAGAGGGTGTTTAGTAAATTGGACCTATTGAGGGGATATTACCAGATGTGGTTGAGCCAGAGTCTCGTCCCATAACTGCTTTCTCCACAGCCAGGAATCATTATATGTTCCGTGCTCTCTCGTTCGGACTTACAGCTGCACCTGCTGCATTTCAGAGAGCAATGAATCGTGTTCTTGGTAAGTTTGCAAGGGAAAATGTCATATGTTTTATAGATGACATTTTGATTATGACAGAGACATTTGAGGAGCACCTGAAGATAATGAGAGAGGTACTGCAAGTGTTGGATGAAGTGGACTACGAGTGAAACCAAGTGTGAGTGGTTCAGGGAAAGTGTGGCATTTCTGGGGCACAAGGTGAGTTCGAGTGGTATACGAAAGAGTGGGGAGTATATGGAAAAAGTCAGGGAGTTCCCGAAACCTCGGACAGTTCGTGAACTTAAATCTTTTCTGGGACTTGTAGAGTTTCAGAGGAAATTTATAGCGGGCTGCTCTGGGATTTCGAAACCCTGACCGAAGTGACTGGAATGAAAGGTAGTACTCAGTTGGTGTGGACGGAGAAGATGAATGAAGCATTTGAGCAATTGAGAGTGGAAGCAGCGAAAGATGTGGAGTTGGCTTATCCGGACCTGAGTGAAGGAGCGAGTTTGCTAGAATTGTATACAGATGCGAGTGGATTTTGTATGGTGGGTGCTTGTGCCAGTTGCAGGGAGAGGAAGGACAGGAAGGAAGGAGAGTAATTGGGTATGTATCTAAAGCATTCAGTAAGGCAGAGCGAAAGTACAGTACAATTGAGAGAGAACTTGCGGCAATGAGGTTTTGTGTGAAAGCTTTCAAGTCATTTTTGTATGGAATGAAATTTATTTTAAAGACTGATCATCAGCCCTTGGTATATATGGAGAGAATGAAAGTTGTGGATGGAAGAATTGCTAGAACTTTGCTTGAGTTGAGTGAGTTTGATTATAAGATTGAGTATGTGCCAGGGGAGAGGAATTGTATGGCTGACCTGATGTCAAGAATACCTGGGGTGAATGAAAGGTGTGAGAAAGAGGTGGTCGACCCTGAGTATTTGCCAGTGGGAATAGTAAAGTTGCATGAAAGTAGGGGGGGTGGCGACAGTTTGTTTGAAAGTGTATGGTATGGGTTGAAAGATTTGAAATTGGATGGGTTAAAAATGAGAATACCAGGGAGTGTGAATGAATTGCGGACCTTGGTTATGAATGAAGCGATTAAGAAACCAGAAAGGATGGGTGTTTGTAAGGTCCGCAATTATGTACGTGAGCTGAAAGCCATGGGGAGCCCGGGTATTTTTCCTTTTCAAGAGGTCCTCATGGTGGTCAGCTCATTGTTTAGTGTTGAAGTGTATGTGCATTATGGTAGTGATTGTCCAATTGTGTATAAAGATGAAAGGATCGAGGAGAAAGGAGCCCTGATTTTGCATTTGCAGTGTATTAGTGGTGTACATTACAATTGGGTGAGTGAAAGGAAGAGGTATAAAAGCATAGTGCCAGGTGAAAATTTGGAAAGGGTTTTGGATGAAGTTAGAGCTGCACAGAGAGAGTCAGAGGGAGAAGGTTGTATGGAAGTAGGTATGTTAGAGGGGCCATGGATGATACGTGACTGTGTGGATGAGGTAGAGCTCAGCCCTTCTGTGGTTCCTGTAAGGGTTCCAGAAGGTCCTATTGAGCTCTACAGGGGTCTTGTGGATACAGGTGCCCAAATCAGTCTGGTGAATGAGCGAGTGTTGTGTGATTTAGATGAAGGAATGTGCCTGTATCCCGAGAAAGAGTGGGTGTGAGAATACGTGGTATCGGAGGGGGAACAGTCGCGTCACATGAAGCTGTGCAGTTGAGGGTGGGATTAGGTGCATGTAAAGAGGTATGGGAGCACAAGTTCATAGTCTTGAAAGGGGAATCAATGCCCTGGGATTTTCTACTGGGAATTGATTTCCTTGAGAATATGAACTTGAGTGTGGATGTTGGTCAGGGCTCAGTAATGAGAAGGAGAGCATGTGGTCAGTATGGGAATGTTTCCGAGCACAGGTATAGATGCTGTGTTAGTGGGAGCAATTGAGTTAGAGGTGGAAGACCAGTGTGAAGTGTTGAGAGATGAAGATATTTTAGATATGCAAGAGGGAGATGAGGTGATATGCAAGTTGAGAGAATATGTGTATAATGGTACAGATGTGAGAGAGTGGTCAAAAGAGGTGGAAGAGTATAAAAGGTATGCGAAAAAGTTGGCTGTATGGATGGGAGTGCTATATTATATGAGGGTAAATAAGGTGGGTGAGACAGAGAGTGTGCCAGTGATGACATTTGAGGGTATGGTAGAATTGGTGATTATTACACATAGGCTGTATGGGCATGTGGGAAAAAAAAAGTTATGGGAATTGATGAAAGGAATGGTTTTCCACCCTAGGCTGGGACTGGTTGTTGCGGAAGTGGCAACTACTTGTGAGAGTTGCCAAAAGCGAAAATACCAGTCCCAGCATAGCCCCCCCCAGTGCAAAAGATTGAAGTGAAAGAACCCTGGGAGCTTGTGGTGGTTGATATTGTGAGTATACCGAGAATGAGTAGAGGGAAAGTTGGAATATTAGTAGGGGTTGATCACAAGAGTAAGTTTGTGTATGTTGCTGTGTTAGAGAAAAACAAGTGAGCATGTTGCAAGAGTGATGAGTAGAGCCCGGATGTTCAGGCAAAATGCCATAAATGCCTTTTCTTGCCCATTTTTTAATATTTCAGTCATTGTGCCTATTTTCAAAAGATTGCGAAAATTCAGTAACGAAGTTTGTGAAAATGTCTTTGTTTTTATTTAATATAGAATAAAGTGGAAGCATGATTTCCACCTTTGTGATAAATAGAGCCTGGATGTGCAGGCAAAATGTCTTTTCTTGTTTTGTTTTTTAATATTTCAATCATTGTTTATTTTCAGGAAATTGCGAAAATTCTATAACGAATTTTGTGAAAATGCCGAAGGCTTGTGTGTCCACTGAAAAAAAGTTGAACACTTTTGTCCGTGAATTTGGCAGTGATGTCTTTTCTACCGATGGTTCAGTACTGTTTTGCAAGATTTGTGAAAAAAGTGTGAATTATGAAAAGAAGTACTTTGTGTCGCAACACGTCCAAACTGGTAGACACACAGACGCTGCTCGGAAGTTGAAGCAAGAAAACGAACCTGTTGACTACATTTGCTGCTGCATCAAGCTGTCAGTCTTCCTTCTCGCTTGACTTGTGTAAAGCCTTTGTTGATGCTGGAATACCACTGTGGAAGTTAGAAAACAAGTCTCTGAAATCATTTCTCAAAGTACACAAAACAACAGATTCCAGGCGAGTCTACTTTGAGGAAGAATTATGTGGAGACGAACTACGCTTTGACGTTGCAGAATATTCGGGAGGGTGTACAAGATAAGAAAGTCTGGATTTCGGTAGACGAAACAATAGATGTAATGGGGAGATATATTGCCAATGTGGTTATTGGTACCTTGGAAGCTGCCATGAAACTGAAAATTTATTTACTAACAACAGAGGAACTACAGAAGACAAACAGTTCAACAATAGCGCAACTGTTCACGACATCACTGGCTTTACTTTGGCCAGATGGCATTAAACATGAAAATGTCATACTCTTCGTGACAGATGCGGCGCCTTACATGAAGAAGGCTGCAATGGCACTCAAGGTCATTTACCCGCGAATGCTACATTTGACATGTTTAGGTCATGCACTTCATCGTGTAGCAGAGCAAGTACATGCATCATTTCCTAACGTAGACAAATTAGTTTCGAATGGCAAGAAGATTTTTCTTAAGGCCCCATCACGATGTCAGTTGTTCAAAGAAATGGCGCCGAAACTCGCAATGCCGCCACAACCTATTTTGACGAGATGGGGAACATGGATTTCTGCGGCATTATATTATGTATCAAATTTCGACAAGTTTGATGAAGTTGTAAAAAGTTTCAACGCTGAAGATGCTTCAGCAATTAGCATTGTCCAACAACTGTTACAAGAGAATTCTCTTCGAAATGATCTTGCATTTATCGCTACCTACTATTCAAGGCTGCCAGAGGCCATAACTGCTCTTGAGGAAAGGAATGTGCCATTAGTCGATGCACTTAACGTTTTTGAAACGATCGTTGTGGACATTTGTCAGGGGCCTGGTGATAAGGGCAAAGCTGTGCGTGACAAATGTTGCCGGGTAATTACTGCAAACAAAGACCTGGAAAAAATTAAAAATATTGGAAAAGTTCTTGGAGAAAACGATACTAATACCGGGGATATGGATCCACTGTACGTTTCGTGCTTCAAATACGCTCCTGTTACATCAGTGGAAGTGGAGCAATCCTTCTCACTGTTTAAACATCTTTTGTCTGACAGACGACATGGGTTCACCTTCGAAAACCTAAAGAAAATGCTGGTCATTGGATGCAATCAAGCAGAATAGACTCAAAAAGTATTACAGTATTTGTTTTATTTGTTTGTTTACTATATATTCAAATGTCTAAAAAATAAATGCCTTTTTTTGCTGCCTATTTTGATGTTTTATTTTGCCTTTTTGCCTGCCTTTTTTGGACTTTATTAGTGCCTAAACATCCGGGCTCTAGTGATGAGAGATAGTATGTTGCCAATGATGCTTGGAAGGCTGTGTAAGTGTTTAACAGATAATGGGCCTGAGTTTAGGGGTACTAGTTTTGAGTGTTGAGTGAGAATGGGATAGAGCATGTTAGAATAACTCTGTATATGTCTGCTTTGAATGGTTTGGCTGAGCGAATGGTGAAAACAATAAGTGAAATACTACGTGTATGTACTGAGGAAGGTGCTGAGTGGGATGTTGTAGCACCAAGCAATTCTTGGCAATTCAAACCTCCCCAAGAAAGTATGTGTCTACATTTGGAAGGTCTGTGCAAAAGGATATACCATTAAATGAGAGTGCATGTGATAGATGGAGAGAGGCCAGTATACATTTTCAGTCATTTGGTGTTGGTGAGCTTGTTTTGAAAGAGGTGCATGAGTCTGGGAGAAGGAATGAGTATAAGTTGGCGCAAAAGTTTGAGGGTCCATTTGTGGTGAAAAAGGTATGGGAGAATGGGGTAACGTATGTGATAGAGAGGGAGCAAGAGAATGGACAATGTGAAGAAGTAAGAGCACATCATCGGCAGTTACGCAAATGACGAATACCTCTGGAGTACATTGTATGTCATCCAATGTATATGTGTGAGAAGATGGAACAAAAGAAAGCACTAGAAACCAAGAACATGATGGGAATCCAGGGTGAATGGATGGATGCAGATCTGGAGTTCTTGATTGTGTCAAAGCAGGTGAAAAGGTGAGAAGAAAGGGAATGAAAGGTGAGAAAGCCAGGCAGATAGGTGAAGTACTTGAGCTGAAGGATTCCCAGTTTGACTCTGGAACAGCTGTGAGTGAGGCGGAGTTAGACTGGGATGTTCGGGAGTTTGGTGGTTCTTGGTGCCAGCCTGGACCATCCAGAGAATTCTCTTTCGAGGGTTTTGGGGTTCCAGACCTTGAGGACCTTTCTTTTCTGGGATTTCTGAGGGTGGAGGGGAAGAGCAGAACTGGGAAAATCATCTTCACTCTGAAGTAGAAAGATTGTGTCAGGGAGGGGGCATTAAGAGTGTGGTTTGCAATTCTTGAGAGTGAAAGGGAAAATGTATGAGAGAGAGAAAGGAGTGTGACTGAGCAAAGTATTGTAACCTTAATGGAAAGTGTGAGGGATGAATGGGGAGTAGATAGAGGTGAAGGAAGTATAAATGAAAGAATGAGGAAGAGAATGAATGCGATTGATTTTTGTGAGGAAGTGAGAATGTTATTGCTTGAGATAGAAGAAAATGTGCTGAATAAAAGCTTAGATGTAGAACTAACTAGTAGTATTAGAGAAGATATTAGAAGTAGATGGGTTAGAACCATAGAGAAAGTTTCAACAGTGTTTAGGGAGTGGTAATGGTAATGTAGTATAAAGTATTGTAGTGCCCTGTAGAAAAAAAAAAAATAGTATAGTATGATATGTGAGAGTGAGTGAGTAGTTGGAAACCCAAGAAGGTGTCAGCCTACATTTTGGGGCCAGAAGCTGGGCTGTGCATGAAGGAGGAAGGTGTCTGGGTGAGTTCCCCAGACATGCTGATCCCTGGCTCTGGTGGTTTGCCACCCTGAAGGTTTCAACCTCCTTCCTTGTAATGTAAATAACACTAGGCAACAAATTTCAACTTTTTTTTTGTTACAGACACGTGAACTACTGATTCCTACTAAAGCGCTGATGCTGATTTCAGATCTGATATCAAAATTTCTCTATCACGTCCAGATTTTGTGTAACCGAAAACCCCTATTTTTCATTTTTTTTCTCACCCGCTTCTATTACGAAAGCCGTCTAAGCTACTTTTCCATGCCACGTTTTATGTTAAGCATACTTAAATAATTAGTGAACAGGGATGTCTTTCCTCCTTTATTCTGGCTTAAGACAGACAGTGGAATTCCGCTGGCGGAGTTACCACCCCTGCGCCCAACCATCCACCCAAAGCGCGTTAGTATTTTGTTGTTACTACTGAAAGGCAAATTCCTGTTCTTAAGTGAAACTTTGGTGTGTGTCCTCTTCCTTTGTCGCTTGTAGGATGACGAGCTCTCCTTCTGCAGGAACCAACAATAATCTCCCATCATATTTGGGTTGAAATTACCTTGGTATCTGTTTTCCATAACTGAGATCTGTTGGTGGAAGCGCTCACCATGCTCGTCCCTTACAGCCCCAAGATTGGCCGGGAAGAAGTCAAGATGAGAATGTAAAAAATGAATTTTCAAAGACATTCTGCATCCCATTATTTCATAAGATTTAAGCATGTTTTCTACGAGTTTACGGTGGTTTTCAGCTTTGTGGTTTCCAAGAAAATTTTTGACAACTTCAACGAAAGATGTCCATGCTCCTAGTTCATTCTCATTTAGGTTAGATGGAAATGATGAGTCGTGGATGACACTGCGGATCTGTGGTCCAGTGAAAACTCCAGCTTCTAGCTTAGCATCTGTCAATATTCCTTTGAATTTATCCTTTAAATATTGGAAACCACTACCTTGATGATCCATACCCTTCACGAAATTTTTCATAAGGCCAAGTTTAATGTGAAGTGGTGGAAGATGTACTTTCTGATGGTCAATAAGTGCTGGGTGTTTCACATTGTATTTACCAACAACATGTTCAGTTCTAGATGGCCAATCATGTTTTTTGTAGTGGTTCTTATCATCTCTGCTGTTCCATAGACACAAAAAGCACATATGCTTTGTGTAGCCCAACTGTAACCCAAGAAGTAATGATACAACTTTAAGGTCGCCACAAATATTCCATGTGTGGTCCTTATATTTGATGAGTCTTAGCAGCAGTTTCATTGATTCATAAGTCTCATTAAGGCCAGTGGCATGTGCTACAGGTATTGAAGGTTTTTCATTGCCGTTGTGCAGTAATACAGCTTTAAGGCTAGCTTTACTAGAGTCAATGAACAGTCTCCATTCTTTTGGATCATAGCGACAGCCAATCCCTTGCATCAGACCACTGATATCGTGGCAGAAACAAACGTTTTCTTCCTGTAAGTAAAATGATGAAAACTGCAAATGGCAATGGCGGAAATGGGAAACTTTGGTGTTTGGTTGGAGAAGATTAAATTCTTGGTCTTGAACCAAGCAACTCTGCCTTTTCTTTTGGTAATTCCAAATCGCGCACTAAGTCATTTAACTCCGCTTGACTTAACAAATGTGGGGAAATATTTGCATCTGGAACATATATGCCATCTTTCCCTGTTTCTATATCACTAGCAGAATCTTCAGATGAACTGCTGTCTGTTATCGTTGCTGGTGGAACTGGTGGTGGATTTGTTTCATCATGTGGTACTGGTTTCATTGCTGATTCGCAGTTTGGGTACGTGATCTTTGATTTGTTTTTCTTTGTGAAACCAGCAATCTTTGTCAAACAAAAATAACAATCATTGAAGTGATTTTTCGGCTCACGCCAAACCATGGGGACTGAGAACGGCATAGCTCTTCTTTTACCATTCATCCAAGCTATTAACATTGCATTGCACTGTGCACAGCAAATATGTGGTGCCCAGTCCCTCTGTTGGTCTCCTAACTTAGTCAAAATAACACTTGTAGGCAAGTTTAATATTTGTTATGATGTTTCTACGTTGTGGCTTAGGTGTATATTGTCCACAGACAAAGCAGAAGTTGTCTGGGTGATTTACACAAGCACGTCTATTTGATGCCATTTTGAATTACCATACAATATCTGAAAAAACGTAGAAAGTAATTATTACGATGTGCAAAATAAAAAGAAATACACACCGTAGTACAAAACAAATGCTATAAAAACACACAAGTCACCACAACCTGTCACTTGCTCATCAGCAGAGAGCTTCAACAACCGTTCTGCTTGACTGTCACGTAGCGACTCGGGATAAATTTTATTTATCAAAATTGTTCAAATTTGTATATAGTTGGCAAAAAAAATTGCTTTAACCTTGAAAAGCAAGTTTCATATTACTGGCATTAAGCCGATTAAAACCAAAATCTGGACGTGGTAGAAAATTTTACTAAAAGTGATTTGCATTTTACACAAAATCTAGACGTGATAGAAAAAATCTAATTATAGATTTGAAATCAGCATACCGAAATTAGCTAGGAGCACCTATTTGGTCTTCTGTAACAAAATCTTTGTTGCCTAGTGTAATTGTAAATAACTATTGTTCATACAATAGCTATTAGTCTAATAGTACCATATTTACGCTATATTCAATAACATTGTTGAGGTTGTGGACAAAACAACTATTGACTACAGAATATTCTCAGAGGTTAACAAAAGAAAATTTATTGGGGCAGTAGAAAATACTCAACTTGACTGTGACGAACCTTTAAATGACCCAGATCATATGTTTCAGTTCTTCTATGACACCTTATTCCATATTTTTAATATTTGCTTTCCTTTAAGGAGAAAAACATTTTCGCCCAAAAGGGTCTCAAATCCATGGATCACTCCAGGAATTATCACTTCAATAAAGAACCGAGATAAATTATTCAAATTGCAATTGCAGAGCAAAATTCCTAAAATACAATAAACTCAATACAGAAACAAATTAACTAAAATAATCAAAATTGCAAAATATAACTATTATAACAATCAATTTTCAAAACATAAAGGAGACATGAAAAACACTTGGACAACCATAAACAATCTTCTCGGAAAACAAATTAAGAAAAATTCAATAGAGAAATTAAATGTTGATAATAAAGAAATCACTGATGATACTGCTATTGCAGACTCTTTAAATGCACATTTTACTTCAATAGCGGATAAGCTTCACTCACAATTAATAAATAATGATCACTCACCTCTACAGTGCCCGCGAAAAGTATCCGATCACTCAAGAAAATACAATATTTTCCCTTAATATTCAGAGACACGTAATTCACTTTCTATTTGTTCTAGCGACATCTGGTAACTTTGAGGTTGCTCGCTGATATGAGAGCTATCCAACGCATTCTCAAATTAGTGTTCTGGTAGCCTTCGTTGCGGGTGGCTGTGTCTCAAATTTGTCAGATTTCACTGTTTGTGTAAATTTCTTGATATTTTTTTTTTTTTTACAGAAAGTGGTGTAAATAAAATTTATATATAATGTGTGCTAAAAAACAACTTAAGAGTGATTGTCGAGGTGCTATTGTTGCTTTGCATGCATGTGGGAAATCACAGAGACAGATAGCTAAGGAATTAAACATATCCCAAAGTACCGTTAATTTATGGGTTTCACGGGCTAAGAACAATGGTGGCCTAACCACGCCAGTCCCTAAAAAACGATCTGGCAGACCGAGAAAAACAAATTCGCGAACAGACAAACTTATGAAACGTTTAGTATTGAAAAACCCAACAATAACTGCGAAAGAAATAAAATTTAATATGAATAATTTGTTATCTGGTGTTTCTGAACGAACTATCCAGGAGCGGCTCCAAAAAGAACTCGGATTACCATCTCGCCATGCTGCTAAGAAACCGTTCATTAATGAAAAAATGCGTAAAAAACGTGTCGCATTTTGTAAAAAATACATTCATTGGACTGTTGATGACTGAAAGAAGGTTTTATTTAGCGATGAGTCGACATTTTTGACATTCAGAAGTTGTCCAAAAAAGGTTCGCCGGCCTATTGGCTCAAATAGGATGGACCCTAAATACACCCTAAAGACAATGAAACACCCTCCAAGTGTGATGGTTTGGGGTTGTTTCGGTTACTATGGGCGTGGAAACTTATATTTTCTTCCGAAGAACACAACTATGAATTGGTGCACGGTATTTAGCAATGCTACAGGATAAACTTCTAATGGCAATGGCAATCCAAAGGACAAAAACATACATGCATGATGGTGCACCATGTCACAGGGCCAAAATAGTGACAAAATGGATTACTGACAATAAATTTGATATTTTGGATTGGCCTGGTAATAGTCCAGATCTCAATCCGATAGAAAATCTGTGGCTAATAATAAAAAATAAGGTTGAATGCCACGACACTGGCTCAGTCGAAAAATTACAAGAGGCCATCAAAAAGGTATGGTGCAAGGAAATATCAGTGGAAGTTTGTCAAAACTTGATTAAATCCATGCCAAAACGTCTAGAACAAGTCATCCAAACCAAAGGACAGATGACAAAATACTAATATAAGGTTAGTATACATTTAAACATTGTTTTTTATGTAAAAAATACAAATTTCAAGGGTGATCGGATACTTTTCGCGGGCACTGTAGAATATATGCCACCCAGCCCACTAAATTCATTTTCTTTTGTTCCTGCTACCTCTACTGAGGTCCAGAATATTATTGGTAAATTAAAAAATACAAAAAATAACATTCATAGCATTCCTGTACCTATATTGAAACTTGTTAAAGACAAGATATCTGTAACTTTGGCTAAAATTATCAATCAAAGTATTTCCAAAGGAATATTCCCATCAATGCTAAAAACTGGTTGTATAACACCCCTTTTTAAAGGGGGTGATCCTACACAGCAACAAATTACAGGCTGGTGTGTTCATTATCTGTGTTCAGCAAAGTTTTCGAAAAAATTGTAAAAAGTAGAATGCAGCGATATTTAGAATCCTACAATTTATTATCTCCAAATCAATATGGCTTCCGTAATAATAGAACAATGGAAATGGCTATTTTAAATCTTATGGAAAATGTAAATATAGCTAAGGAGAACAAAGAAATAATGATATCAATATTTATGGATTTGAGTAAGGTGTTTGATGTAATAGACCATAATATTCTACTTAATAAATTGTATTGTTACGGCTTTAGAGGGGCAATCAGTGATTGGTTTAAAAGTTATTTGTCCAATAGATATAATTTTGTATCAGTAAATAAGGTTTGCTCCACTAAAGCGCTTGTCAAACATGGTGTGCCACAGGGCTCAGTGCTGGGTCCACTGTTATTTTTATTATATATAAATGACCTTCCACGTTCATCTGATATACTGAACTTCATAATGTTTGTAGATGATACAACACACTCCTTTTCTTGCAAAGATGTTAATACAGCTAAGAATATATTTCATTCAGAATTCATCAGTGTAATGAAATGGTTGACCACCAATAAACTCTTCCAAAATACCAGCAAAACAAATTTCATGATTTTTACTAATAAAAGAAATGTATATCTTGATGAACTTAATGTTAATGAAATCACCATAAAGGAGTGTACTGTAACAAAATTTCTTGGTGTAATGCTAGATAAGAATTTGCAATGGAGTGATCATGTAAATTATATTGCGAAAAAGATTTCAAGGAGCATTGCTATAATGTTTAAACTTAGAAATGTAGTCCCTAAACAAGTTTTATTGACTCTCTATCATACTCTTATTCTTCCTTATATAACATACTGCACCCTTGTTTGGGGAAACTCTGCTAACAACGCATTAAATGGTATCTTTGTCATCCAAAAATGAGCAATAAGGTTATTATCTGATGCTGATTTCCTTGATCACTCTAGTGCATTATTTAAAGAGCTAAACCTACTAAAGCTCAATGATATAACCAAACTGGCACATTTTATTTTTATTTACAAGTGTAAGAGCAAAATCATTAATTTGCAATGGGTAAATAGATATTTTGTAACTCATCAAGAAATCCACTCGTATCAGACCAGAAATAGATCAAAGCTTGTTATACCTCAATTTAGATTGTCTTCATCTCAAAAACTACCCATTTTCATTGGATTGAAACTATGGAATGACTTCCATGCCGATATAAAAAATATTGCGAATGTAAATTTGTTTAAAACCAAGTTGAAATCCCGATTAATAATGGGATACTAACAAAAATCTTGGATTAATGTCCACTAATAATGTTTGATATTGTCCATTAATATTGAAATACAGGTTTTAACTATTAATAATACTTATTTACTAATTTATTTATTTATTATTAATTTATAACAGTTAGCTGCTTATTTTTAATAAGAGCCCAGTAAAGTCTAAAGCTTAAGGGCCAAATTAAAAAAAAAAAATTAAAAATAAATAGTCGAGCTTCACAATTATTTATGTCATTGTAAAAAGACTGCTGTATATATTTTATTATTAATAAAGGTTATTCAATTCAATATGTAAAGTTTTATAAAGATTATTAAATAACTGAATTATAATTTAAGAAAATAAATAAATGAATGAATTATAAAGGTAAATATGTTATTCTTATCATAGCCTTTCAACTAATTAATGATTTAGGTGACAAAAAAAATAAAAAATTATCTGTAAATAATTAAGTTAATGAATATTTTGTATAAAAGTTAGAGGATGGGGACTTGAGAGTAGGTGTGGAAGGAGGGCAAAGGAAAGGAAGAGAGAACAATATTTAGGATAGTATAGTAGGTGTGTAGGCTGTATGGCAAGACAGGTGGAAAGGGGCTTCGGGGGTAAGATGTGGAGGGTGAACCCCTTTTTCCCTTTTTAGTTGTCAGCCCTTTCCCCCTGGCCTTGATTATTATTATTTATGTACTAAATTTATTTAATTTTTGATTGAAATACTTGTTATAGAGAGGATTTTCATGGTTCTTTCTTTCCAGATGAATAAAATAATTTTGTTAAAACCTGTTAGCAAGGAATAGGAATAAAATATTTGTTTGTTAATATTGTAAGAAAAGGAATAAGAATTAAGTAATTGATTGTTAAAACTTGTTAGTGAAAGGCATTAAGTACATATTTGTTACATTATTTTAGCAAAGCCTTGGTTTATTTGCTTATAAGACCTATCCATGAATATTGTCTATAAAAATTAACATTTGAAGTAAAATAACATGAAAGGTGATCCTTGTCAAAGAGAAGCTTGTGTTATTCAGAAGTGTTTACAAGCTAATAAATTCCAAGAATTTGGCGTGTGTCAAAACTCAAGTTTTGAGAAAGTGCTATGAGAAGTAGGGAAAACAATCTGGTGCTTGTGGTGTCAAAACTGAATCAAATGTTAAAACAGAAAATAAATAGTAGAATATTTTAAGAAAAGGAATAAAGTATTTGTTGGTTAAAACATTTTAGCAAAAGGAATTAAGTACTAAATTCTTAATATTTTAACAAAAGGAATAAAGTACTTGTTTGTTAAAGGAAGGAACTAAATTCAAGCCAGATCTGTCTGAGAAACTGAAGACCATTATTAAACCAAAAGAACTATAAATTTTATCAAGAAAAGGATGCCAAAAATATTGAAGCACTAAGAGAAGAAGCTATTAATGTTAAGTCTGTTGCTTCATATTGGAATAACAAGTTTTGTCAATCTTATGCTAATGCTGTGAGTTCTCTTGTGGCACAGAAGGAAGCTACTCTCGAAGAACTGCAAAACAAGTGAGAAACTGTTGGTGGTACAAGCCAGCAGTTGTGGAATCGAAGGTCTGAGCGGCGAGCCTAGATCCACCAACCCTTCAAGGTGGGCAGCCTGGTTGTGTGGAGGCCTTAAAATAAAAATTTTCTATATTTTGTCTTGTGTGACTGTTAGGTTAACCAAATCCCACCACAGTATTAATAAAACTTATTTGTCTGCTATTTGGCCGACTTCTTTCCTTTTTCCCACGGAGGGTGACCACTAGGGTGGATTGATTTTACATTTTTTTCGATTTCCATATTCTAATAGAGACAAAAACTTGCGCATGCATGAGAAAATAGCCTCTGCAAAATCTTAGCTTAATAGGTAATCATCTTCTGCCCCCGGCAGAGCGATGAAAATCATATTTTAGTAGTCAAAAACGTATTTTTCTTATAATTTTTAAAATATTTCAATATGCATCAAAATTATTCCTAATAACTATAAAGTCGATGAAAAAGACCTCATATGATCATTTTTCCAAGCGCGTTGTCCTATGTTAATATCTTTTGCCCTGGCAACAATGTCAAATGTTGAAAAAATAGGTAATTTATATACATATTTTCAGATCGACTCTTTGTCTTAAATAATGCATTTATATATTTCCCATAGCATTTATATCGTTGCTTAGGCATGAAATAACACACACGCAAAATTTTATGACTAGAGTAATATCTTCTGTCCCCGAGAAAAGTCTAAATGTGGATTATAATTACGTTAATGCGATGTTATAAGTATGATAAGTACTAAGTACAGCTCCTCGCTTGCTAATTTTATAAAATTAGCAACCCAGAACTCACCACGAGGAGGTGGCTGTACGTTGAGTTCCACCCTATCCAGCCCCAACCACCCTTCCTTTGGCTGCATGTCGATTTACATACGGTAATCTTTCTTAGAATCAAATCGTGGAATTTTTGTTCGGGAGTGAAGATGGGAGCGGATGAATCCGTCCCTCTCTTCTATTCCACTTACACTGGCAGAGGCTTTGGTTACTAATTTGATGAGTCTCTCGACCACTTGAGTATGACAAGGGAATAGTGGGATCAGTCCATCAGGCTGGTCTCCCGTCTCAACAAACTCTTTTATTCGGGTATCAGGTATTGTTTTTGTAACGGGGGGTTTGGTCACCTCAGCCATTTGCCAGTTGATCATTTCGTAATAGTTTTGACTATCGTAGAGCAGCTCAGGCATGGCGAAGGCTCAAATTTCCCCCGCTGGTGATTGTTTTGATCGTGCTTTTAATATTCTTCTCCATCCCAATTCTCTTATGTGTTGCTCATCGGCATGTAGCATGGAGATTAGGGTGTCTCATTAATACTAGAATTTTTTTTTTTTCGATTTTCTCTTGCTCGCGAATGCTGCCCCGATTTCAATAGGCATAGAGGTTCTAAAAATCGAAAAATGATGGGAATCGAACAGTATTTAGAGGTCACTCAAGTTTAACTTTCTTGTAGCTATTTAGGAAAAAAAAAGAAATTTCTATCATTCTCTTATTCTCTTTATTTCTGAACAAAAATGAAAATAAATGAAATGCACCTTTCATTAATTGAAATAAGCGCGTATAAATGGATTGTTTTCATCATCAAATCTGTCCTACACTACTTGATTTTACTCTTCAAGCTCTCCTTCGTCTTGACGGGGATCAACTTCTGGTGAGCCCGAACCACCTTGAGGACGAATTGCTTCTGCTTCTCATCACGCGTGATGGTGGAATTGAATCTTTTCATCAAAGCGATACCACGCTCGGCGCCGTCATTGACCACCTTCAGGGCTTTCATCCTCTTTTGTGCCGTGATCCAATCCTGGTCATTGATCCAATCCTCTGGATCTTTCATGAGGAAGGTGGGAGACTCAGATTCTGGAAGGATCGCGCGGAAGAAGACTTCTTTTGTTCTCCGGGTAACGAAGAGCTCGATGGATTGCTGTGGATTGAAGTTCTTCGGATCGATCTGCTTGAGTCCTTTCTTCGTGGCGGGGGATTGAAGTCGTTGGACCATCTTTAGCTTCGTGTCCTTTGGAATGCGGTCGTCAAAGAAACCAAGCCCCATGAGATCCTCTGAGAGGTACCACAGGTGCCTTTTCAAGGCCATGGATGCCGTGTGGCTGACTTCCTTGTCAGGGTAGGCCTCGGGCTGGCGAAGGAACTCTAGGTCGTTCAGTGGAGCTCGATTCGAGACCATTGCCTCATTCCACTGCTTCACGTACGCGAGGGAGATGAACAAACACAGCCGCCGAAGTCCTCCTCCTTCCCTGGCTGTCAGGTCCAGTTGGTGGCGGAACATGAAAATCTTGAGGGCATAGATGGCTTTGGCCATCCATCTGGCGTGGTGATAGGCCCCAGGCTGACGAAATCCCCCCTGGACCTGACCGCCAAGGAAGCGGTAGGAAAGGATGAGGAGTTCACGGTAGTCTTCTCGGGGATGTGTGCCATGGGAAAGCGTCTGCTGCAGGTATTTCTTCATGGAAGACACTTGATTTGCCCAGTTGTCAGTTGTTGTGGGATTGCTTTCGTCACCGATGGACAAGAATGACCCTTTGTCAATGGAGGCCCACCGCTGTTGAAATCTTTTGAAGAGGAGAATGTCAGGGGAAGAGGACGGCCCCAGACATCGCACGAAGACATCCTTGAGTAAGATCTCCAAGACGTGGTGATGGCAAGCCAACCACAACATGGGACGGCCAAACTCCTGCTCAATGCGAACGCAAGCACCTTGGATCATCCCAGCGTTCACAGCTGTGGTGTCGAATCCCAGTCCAATGATTTGCTCCGAAATGCCAAAAGCCTGGACTTCCTGGAGTACGGCTGCAGCCTGTTCTTTTCCAGTGCCGTCCACCGCAACGGGTACACCAAGAAGCTCCTCGACTCCATCGCCCGTCACCACAACAGCAATCCGGTCAACCTCCTTCTTCTCCTTTGCGATATCTTCCAACAGTTTCCCATCCCAGTGCAAGACTAAAGGACCAGAAGCTTCGAACTTTCGGGTCAACTCTTCTCCCATCTCCTTTCGGATCTTGTTCCGTGTTCGATGAACAGTTGCTGGCGAGATTACCAGGTCATCCAGGTCATGACCCAAACTCTGAGCTGCTGCTGCAAAGGACGACGTTGCTTGTCTCACGGACATGTTGTCGCGATCCCAAGCAGCGATGAGATTCGGGTCCGTGAGGGCATTCATTCGCCTTTTCTTTTGAGTCTGGGCCTTGCTGGTGCTGGGTGCTTGGTACGTCTCATCGTCATCATCCTTGTCTTCCGTGTTCATTTCAGTGCTGCTACCATCCACCTCCAAGATCGCTACCTCCATGAGCTGTGTCACCCCAGTATCCCATTTACTCTTCCGCTTCACAGCTTTCTTCTTCGCTGTCTTCTGGTCCACCCCCGCAAGACTTGACGACATCCTGTCTTCCCTCTGCGAGGTGAGAAAATCCTTGTCCTCCTGAGGGACCTTGGAGGAGGATAGCGCGGAGGAGTGAGCCACGTCAAACACGTCTTCCAAATCCGACTTGAACATCCCCTCCTTGTACTGGTAACCCTCTTGCGGCTTTGTCCTGTTCTTCTTGAGTGCGTCGTAGGTATCGATCAACTTCGCCAGCTTCTCCCCTGCGTACTTCTTGGTGGTAGTTGGTATGTTGGCCTTCTCCCAGATGGGCCAGATGGTTTCCACCACCAGGCAAATGCTCTCAGATTTGGTCTTCCTTCCCTCTTGGTCTTGGTGGTGGTGGAAGTAAAGGAGCAGGCATTGCTCCTTCGATGGAAGTCGTGGACAAACAATCGCTGCAATTGGGGCCTTGTCCAGCAACCACAACTGGTTTCCTGCTCTAGTAACCATCACCTGCGAAAGAGAAGAAAATCTTGTATAAGTGAAACAGAAGTGGCGAACTTGAGTGACCCCTAAAAATCCTCCTACAGCTGTCAAATTTTGTGATGACAATCCTTTATAAAGGTGTAATACGGGCAAGCGTCGCCCCCAACCCGAAATCCTCCATTCGTATATTTGAGACACCCTAATGGAGATCAAAATATTTTCTGGGTGAGCAAAGAAAAAATTTCTACGGAGGACTTTGTTGGTGATTGTCCTAGATCTTTGAGGCATGGTCTGAGAGAGACGCATCATTTCGAAAAAATGTTTTGCGCCCTCAGTGAAACGAGTTTTTCTTTATCTTAAACCAAATTGGTGTGTAAACTGTCATAATGAATTGTACAATTTCGTTGAAGGTGCTGGAGGGTTCACTGGTTGAAACATAGAGGTGCAGAAATCTATTTGCTGTTGTCAGCCACCTGGAATGCGCCATCTTACCTGGATTTTGAGCCGTGAGAGCTGAAGAGCAGCTACCGCTCGACACTGCTCTGTAGATGCCTAACAAATATTTTTGGTCAGTGCTCAACTCGGCATCATCTATGTCAATGTCGGGAGATGGAATGGCATCGAATTCTGTAATTGGAAGTTTTTCGCAGTCGTTCAGTTGTTTTCCAACTGGTCCAGTAAAGCCAATTGGCCCAGTTGTTTTGCCATCCAAGTCTTGAATGAGGTGTCGCAGTGATAATTCATTACTGTGTAATAGGCATATGATCCACTGAACTGGCCTTTGTAGTTTCATTTCAGTCATACGAATGGCTCCACCCTTTCGACCCGTGTTCACTGCGGTACCATCACAGCCGATAGCCACAATGTCGTCCGTGCTAATATTGTTAGTCTCTAGAAAGTTGATGATACCTGATGTTATTGCAGTGGCAGAACCTGATGCAGGAGTGAAATGCCCCATGTACTGGGATTCTGGTTCTTGAACTAAAACTATATGCTCTTCTACCACAGTCCTTCTATGCTTCACATTGTCTATTTCTTCTTGTGTCATTGTTTTATCTTTACGTCCGTCAAAGAAAATGCCCTGTAATGGTAGCGTGATCTTGTCATCTTGCTGATGCTCAGAAGGAACTCTTTTTCTGGCTCTTCTTATCTTATTTCGATCAATCACTGAACTGACATCATCATCTCGTATCCAGCCAACATCCCCTAACAACGAAGAAGCAATAAATGAAGCAGCTCTGTCTGAGACACCCGTACGATCACAAACTTCAGCAAGTACCTGGAGTTTCATTCGTGTTTTTTCCTTCATGTCATGTTTATCTCTCGGTGTTAGTTCATACGATGACGATGATTCTATAGATGTATCCTCGGTTTCACTAGAGGCTGACGAAGAAGGTTGTTCTTGAGAAGTTTCTTGTCGTTTACTAGTTGACGGCTCTTGATGTTCTGCTATTCCTTCTTGTTTCAATATCGCCAATCTTCTTGCAAGAGTCATCTCGTTTTTATTTGTTGTTTCAACATCCAAAATTCCTATTGCCATTTTGCGATCACTTCTTTGGTCGAATAAAAACTGTTGCTCTTTCAGTGGTACTCGTCATTCATGAGGGCAGCTGCATTTTGTCAAATCAGGGCATTTACAAGCTGATATGTCAAATAAGGTGGTCTTAGTTGATTTCTTGAAGGCCTCAAGATTTTTCTGTAACGATTCGTTCTTCTTTTTCGCGTTCAGTGATTTGATGATGTTAGCCATTTTATCACGATAACTTTTCAACATTTGATTTATCCGTGCTGTCGAAACTGTTGGAATGGAAGCTAATTTCCACAAGTATTCCAGTCTCTCCGTGACTACAGCGGCGATGTCTTTGAATGGAGGTTCTTTCTTTCTTTGATGATCTCAACTCAGTTCTCACATGATGGTAGTATTGCATCACATCTTCACATGTGGGAAAACATCGCAAATTCAAATCTTTCCCAGCACCAAATATTCGATACGTAACCGATCTTCTAGTTGTAGCGGTAGCCATCCTGTAAAGATTAAAAAATAATGTATTGTTCTGTTACACAATAAAATCGAAAAAACAGAGTTATGAGAAAAACAAACAAGGATATGAGCAGAGAGATTGAGGACTCTGAGTGAGGAGACACACAACACACACACACACACACACACACACTGAGGACTCAAGCCAGCTGTAAAATACACACCTGCCTTCGACGCTGTCAAAAGGCAACTGAGGGAACTGCGCAGTGCGTACTGGCGTGTCAGTGGCAGCACTCACCAGAGATGACCTTTAAACCCTAGCCTAGAGTCATAAAATTTTGCGTGTGTGTTATTTCATGCCTAAGCAATGCTATAAATGCTATGGGAAATGTATAAATGCATTATTTAAGACAAAGAGCCGATCTGAAAATATGTATATAAGTTACCTATTTTTTCAACATTTGACATTGTTGCTGGGGGCAAAAGATATTAACGTAGGACAACGCGCTTGGAAAAACGATCATATGAGGTCTTTTTCATCGACTTTATAGTTATTAGGTATAATTTTGATGCATATTGAAATATTTTAATAATTATAAGAAAAATACGTTTTTGACTACTAAAATATGATTTTCATCGCTCTGCCGGGGGCAGATGATGATTACCTATTAAGCTAAAATTTTGCAGAGGCTATTTTCTCATGCATGCGCAAGTTTTTGTCTCTATTAGAATATGGAAATCAAAAAAAATGTAAAATCGATCCACCCTAGTGACCACACCCTACTTGATGATAAAAAAAGTTATTGAAATGGAAGGAAAGCATTTCAAACAATTTTTTTAATAATTTCAGGTAAATTTTGTTAAAAATTGTTTTCTGAAAAAATATTAAAAAGGTTTAATAATTTTTGCATGTTAAGTAGAAAAATCATACTTTTGTTAAATGTTGATAGAATTTGAATTATTTGATATTTTAGCCTGAAAACTTGTTTGCATATAGATAAATACATATGTTTTATTAAAATTAAATGACAAATGTTGATTTTATAGCCTTTTTAAAATGTACTCTTTTTTTTTTTATGGCGCACCCATTATATATATAACAATCCCTTAAATGTGTGAACAGAAATGCATTGTAGGTTATCTTTACCATCTTTGTTTAGTTAAGAAATTGACCATTGTAGAATACTCAAAAGCAGTTTTGCTGAGATTGCTGAGCAGCGAAGGAGTTAATAAGATCTGTATAGCTAAGAGTTCTTGTGAGTTCCGATTCAATACTAAGGATAGCTAGAGAGTTGAGACGATTTTCTGACATCACTGACTGTAGGTAGTTCTTTAGTCATTGCAGTACAGAAAAAGATCTTTTGGCAGAACAGTTGGAAGCTGGCATACATTGGAAGATCCTGAGTGCAATATCAACATACGGGTAAACTTCTTTTAATCCTTTTGCTTGCATCATCTCATTCATCTCAAGAAGGCTTGTAGGAGTTTTCTCCAAATTCAGAAGAAACCTATGGAAATGAAGACTCGTTAACAAATGCTTCCACCAAGTCGTCATTGTAAAATTCCCAAAGCTTAATAGCATTGGCAGTTATATCTGTCAGATTCAAGGTGGTGACTTTTGCAAAAAAATGCAAACTGTGCATGGAGGTTTTCATACACACACTTGCAACAGTTTAATTCCAACAATAATCTGTCAAGTACCACAAGATAAGTATTAATGAAGAAGTTACTTCATCCATCTAATTCTACCTCACCTTCGCGAGTTTCATCGACTTGGTTTTCTTTTTTTTTCTTTTCATTGTAACTTCATATTCACGAATAGATGATTTCTTAATTGCTGCGGCTTCATAAAAGTTGAAGTTGTCTCTTGCATTTTTTTACATAGAATGTCAATGATGCATACAGTTCTGCTACGACACCAAGATCAATGTTTACTGCTTGGAGCTGTTTACTAGTAACATTGAAACTTTCCAGAATGTCACCCCACATTAAAGAAAGAATTGTAGTTTCAAGGCATTACAGTTGATTGAGGTAGCCTGATGCTTCACTGCGTGTGCAAGGCTTTTCTGACTCCTCTTCTTCAATGGACGTAAGTGTCTCTATAACCTCTTCCCAGGATTTATTGAGACTCCTACACGCTTCTTCACAGGCTGACCATTGAGTGTCTGATAAGCTCTTTAGCGTTACATTTTCAGATTTGGTAAAGTGATTTTGTAGTATTTCCCAATTGTGAGTGGAAGCAGTGAAGAACACACAAAGATTTTGGAGAAGTGTGAAAAAATCACTGGCTTTTTTACAGCACCTTGCTGCACACTGTCCAATCAAATTTAATGAGTGTGCAGAGCAGGGTACGTAAACTGCTACTGGGGATGCTGCTTTTATTCTGGCTTGCAAGCGAGAGTAAGTCTCTGACCTGTTGGGAGTGTTATCATACAACTGTCCTCTGCAGTTTGCAGTGTCGGGATCATGCACTTTTAATATGCTGGAAACTGAGTTGAAAAGCTGCTCTGATTTGTGGCTTATGCTGGGAAGGAATGCCAAAAAATCACTCTATGGGATGCCCATCTTCTTTTAGTATCTCAGAATAACTGGAAGTTCATCAACATGTGATACGTCTTGGGTGGAGTCCATAATAATGGAATAGTACTTCGCACATTTCACTTCCTCAGTTATTTGTTTGGTAACTGTCAGCCATTAGTTTGATGAATTGATCGCATGTAAACGAAGACAAGTATGAGGTATGACCTTTTCCTGGATTTTTGTACTTTCCAATATGTTCTGCCAGAAAAGGGTCAAATTCAGCAATAAGTTCCAAAGCCATTATAAAGTTTCCACTGTGGACAGGACCAAATTTCTCAATGTGGCCCCTAAAAGGTAAACCATGAGAGGCCAGTGATTGGACCACTGCAACAACTCCTCCAATACTACTTCTCATCAATTTGCTAGAAAATTTCTGTCAATTCTTTTGAGAGTTGAACTTCTCATTTTTATAGCTAACACACATGACTTATGTTCAGAGGAATTTTCATGGCTTGTTAATGCTTCACTGCCATGCTTCCAGTCATCAAATCCTTCCTTACCAATTTCAGTAGTTCCACCAAATAACTGACATGGAATGCAGAAAATTGAGCCTGTGCTCACCAAATACATTAAATATGTTCTCTTCACCTTCTCTCCATTGACAAGCTGTGTTTCAAATGAGGTTTTACAAAAATATCTGAATCATTCACCAAAACGTCTCTTTGATTGAGAAAAGTTCATGTTTTCTGGGTCCTGATTTATGCCATTCTCTGACACACAATGACATGTAGCATCATTAACTTCCCATAATGCTGGGTCTTGTCCAATGGAAGTATTGCTGGAGGTAGTTGTGATGCTAGCTATCTCACAAGATTTAGTATAGGGTAGGCAGGATTCTTGAACTTCTCTACCAGATAATCTAAAATTACTAGGACCTTCATTAACATTTTGATGATCTTGGAAACTCCTAATCTCGGTACATTCTAATTCTTTTAAAAGAACATTCGGATTTGTTTCAACATTTTTGCTCTTTATATCAGATTTCTTGAAGAAAGTATCAATTTTCGCAGTTTTGTCAATGACCTCGTTTTTTAGCTTTCTCCAGAGCTCTCTTATACTCCGAGCCGCTTAGTCTTTTTCTCCCATCACTCATCTGAAAAAACAAGTATATCTGAAATTAATAAAAATATAAATAGATTATTAAAATTAATAAAATATATTATAATTATATATTTTTAAAAAAATAGCTCAGCCAGGCTGAGTAGGTCTCCAACAGCTAACTACATATAGGCAGTTAATAAGTTAATAAAAAATTCAAAATTGTCTTAAAAACTGCCTTCTTCTTAGCTTGTATAAATACCATTACTGTACTAAACTGAGATAAACAATCTTGTCTTTAAATTTTTAAATGTTGTCCAGTTTCAAAGTTCAAAGTTGCAAAATAGAAAAAATAGAAATTCATTTTTATAGAGAACCTTAAACAAAATAATTGGCCAGTTTTTTGCTTGATACTCTATAAAGTGTAAATAAATCTGAAATAAAATAAAAATAATTAGCTTTAAAATATATTAAAATTAATAAAATATATTAAGGCCAAGGAGTAAATGCGAGCCTGTGTATGTATGTGTATATAAGTAAATATATATCGTGAGCCTCAAAGACCTTGATTTTGGCTATTTCTTATAAAGGAGAGCTAATTTTGCGAGCACTCGCCCTTGGTCCCTCCTTTTTGCATATGAAGAAAAATCCTACACTAAACATACTGACTTTCATGATCATGTGAAGTATGCCACATTCAAAAGAAATAAGTATATTGGTGGATTAAGAGTGTGCATAACACACCCTTTTATCGCTTCTTCACAGTTTGACTGTGGATGGGTTAACTTTGATGCCACTGGTTTTCTGTGGTTCTGCAGCAGTACAGCTGCCTGCTGGATTTGTTTGTCCAATAGTGGTCTAATCCTTGATATTTAATATCAGATTCTATCTGATAGTTTGATGATCTTCCAGGTTTGCTTTTATCATAATTGGTGCCAATTTCATTCCATTTCTTTTTCAACACTTGTCTTAAAAAAACTTAATTTATTTTTTCAATGATTTCCCTTTGGTTTAATCCCCTTGTGTATAATGTTGTTAGAGTATGTTTTCATCAGGAATAGTACACTTTTGACCCATATTTCATGAATGAATTAAAAAAAAAAACCTTTCTGAAACTTAAGAAAATTAGACCCAGTATTTCTTACAATAAAGTATTGGCTTCCTTTGACATTTAAAGGTTTGCGTTCATACTTTTACAAAATGGTATTTTTTAATTTTGAGAGAAAAGCCTGTTTGTAAACTACAACTTGTATTGAGTAACAAAAAACAAAAATTTGAATATACGCTCCCAAAATATGAGTGCTTATAGGTTGTTGTAAAACTTATTTGCGAGACCCTTCTCTTCTAACTCGCATAATTTAGGTTTTATTTCAACAAAGGTTTATAATTGGTAAATTTATTTCTCTTAATTTATACTTCTATCTTTATGATGAAGTGCTAGGTGAACTCCTACTTTTGCTGTGCGTGCTTGTGCGTGCTTTTGCCTTTACAATAGAGCTGGTCTTCTTTGAATAATATAAGTTATACAAATATTAATTTTGTTTTTGACTCTCTTTTTTCTTTTTAGTTACTGAGGTCCAGTTTCATCCGACAGCTTCCGATCATATGTTTACATGCGGCATCGATGGTAAAGTACTTCACTGGGATGCTTCTGCCTCATCCAGAACACGCATGATTACTGCTTCTAAGCACAGTAAAGAGTCTGAAGGTGAGGCTGAATTAAAAAATGTATAATTTTATGTACAGGTCTGGTAGGAATTTTGTGCAACAGTCCCTCATCACTGAGGTGATGAGTATATATAGTATATATAATATACACACAGGGTATAACAAAAGTATGTTATATGGAAATAACAGGGTGGTCCAAAAGTCCCTATCTATTTTGCTGAAATAAATAAATGGTATTTTGGGATAAAAATGTAGTAATGTAATTAGATGTACAGGGCCATTCAAAATGATTCATCCGATTTCAACTGAGAATACTTCTGTACTTATCAACCATGCATCAACTGGGCATACACCACATGAAAGAGGAAATCTCTGAGTTTTACAAGATCACCATGAGAGAGCTCCAAAGTCACGCCATGGCCTAGAATAGCAACAAACAGTCAGTGTGAAAATGGCATCCGCACAGCAGAAGGCGTTTTGTGTGTTGCAGTTTTTGAGCTGTAAATCAGTCGCCGGATCTTACACCGTGCGACTTCTTCCTTTGGGGGTACGTTAAGAATACTGTGTACGTGCCACTGTATATTTATTTATCAAACTTAGTCTAACATTCTACGTGAGCACCATCATTGTCTCTGCAAATCTCTCAAGTCTGTCCACTGCATTGTGGAACACATTCTCAAGCATCTCTGGGGTTATTTTAGTGACCTCTGTGACAATGCGGGTGCGCAGATCCTGCAGGTCTGTAACTCTTGTTTTGTAAACCTCAAGCCCCACACAAATAAGTTTAATGGTGTTAAATCCGGTGATCGTACTGCCCAGGGCCTGTTTCTACCATGTCCGATCCAGTGATTTGGTAAGAGCCCGTCAAGGTATGCCTGAATGATGTTTGCATAGTGACATGGAGCTCCATCTTGTTGAAAGAGAACAGTGTTGAGAATACCATCTGAATGAAGCTGGGGTTCAAGAAACTATTGAATCATAGCAAAATAAATTGGCTTTTACTGTAGCTTCTGCAAAGGAAAAAGGTCCGTAAAACTTTGATGTTGTCAAACATAACCAGACATTAACTTTAGGAGACCCCCCCCCCGCAATTTGTAGAATTTGGTTGGTTTTTCTCTAGCCCAGATATGGCAATTGTCAATTAATCTTTCTGCATGTGTGGAATGTTGCCTCATTGCTGAAGAGAATGTGGTTTTATAAGTTTTTGGTATGAATTTTTTCAATAAATTCTGTGCACATGGCGGCTTGTCTTGGATAATTCTCTTCATGTAACCCGTGTAGCATTTGAATATGCGAACTTTTTTTTAATGGTGATTTTAAAATACTTAGAACAGTCATTTTTGGTATGCTCAATCTACGTGATGCTGTGAGAGTTGACATTCTAGGATTTTTTTCAAATGCATCTCTTACCAACTCTACATTTTCTTGAGTTACCTGGACATTCAGATCTTGCCTCATCATGAACAGATCCTGTTCTTTTAAATTTATTGACCAGCTCGTGAATTGCTTGGTTTGTGAAATCTTTCAAGTTTTTCTAGAATTTCTTTGCACTTCTTCCCTTGAATTTGTAGTGGTGTTAGTGTAATCACGTTCTTTTACATCCATCATCATCTCTGGTGTGTAGAAAATAAAAAATAAATAGAATTATTTCAGCAAAATAGATATGGACTTTTGGACAACCATGTATAGCAGAATTGAATGAGAGAATAGTTTTAGTTCTACATTACAAACAATACAATCAACTTTCCAAATAGCACCATGAGACACATACAGAAGTATAATATTAACATATTACAGTACAACGTAGATGGTCTCACAAACAAAATCATGCAGCTTAGGGAATTCATACACAAACAAAACATTCACATAGCACTTATACAAGAAACAAAACTAAAACGCACACACACACAACACCCACCATCCCTGACTTCACGGCGATCCATCAAGATTGTACTGGGGGTAACGGGGGTGGACTCATCACTTACATACGTAAAAGCATTAGCTACACTGATGCTACCCAAAACATTACAAACACAATCCAAGCAGATAACACGATAGAAATACAGGCAGTTAACATTAAAACAGGCAAAACACAACACACTAATCAACATTTACATCCCACCAGATAGTTCACCTCAGGTGCCAGCCAATTACAATCCACAGTTACACAATCTGGCCTCTCACTAATGTCATCTTAGGAGGAGACTTCCACGCTAAAGACACTAGTTGGTACCTGCACAACCAAAGCAACAGCAGAGGTGCCAACATAGCCACACAACTAAACAGCCTCTTCATTCTTAACAATACAGAAGAATATACACACATACCACATCAAGCAGGATACTCAAACTCCTCCCCAGACATAACGTTCTGTTCTCCCTCACTAGCAACACACACACACTGGAGAACAGAAAAACAACTGTCATCAGACCACCTTCCCATCATCATTACAACACATTCTACACTCTGCCCCAACAGCCTTAGGCACACTTGCAGAAATTACAAGAAAGCTGATTGGGAACAGTTCAAAATACAGACTGAGGAACAATTCACCACATTAAACAGCACACCCATCATAAACATCAATACAACACAAGACATTTAATCAGATCATCAATAATGCAAACAAATACATACCTAAGGGCAACATTAGGAAATACAACCCAAATTACACTAGAGAAATAGCCCACCTCATAAGGCAACGTAACAACCTCAAACACCACACACAAACACCACACACAAACACCACACACAAACACCACACACAAACACCACACACAAACACCACACACAAACACCACACACAAACACCACACACAAACACCACACACAAACACCAGAGGCCATAAAACAGCAGATACAACAGCTCAACACAGAAATAAACAACAAACTCAAAGAAAAACGGAAACATTCAGGGAATTCATAACAACACTAAACCACTCCACAGATACATCCAGGCTATACAAGACTATAAACAGCATTACCCACTCTAACAGCGGCATTCACACCTCACACGTCGCTATCTGTTGCAGCCAAAATAATATCCCAACATACACACAAAAAGCTAACATTCTAGTTAATCACTACGCAAACAGAGATGACTTAAACAGAGACAACAACCAGAAACATGCAGACAGACAAACAGCCAGACACAAGAAAACCTACAGACTCGACACGACCATTACACCATTCAATACAGACCAGACCACCAAGATCATCAAAAACATTAAGAATTCGAAGGCTACTGGACCAAACAACATATTTAACACACACTTTAAACACTTGGGCCCACAAGGAATACTAGCTCTCACAAATATCAGCACATATTCATACTAACACTGTATTATTCCTGACATATGGAAACAAGGTAAAATTATTACACTACTCAAACCAAACAAAAATCCAACAGAACCAGCTTCCTATAGACCCATTACTTTACTATGCACACCTTCCAAAGTAACAAAGACTAATCTTAAAAATCACCAACCCCCACATACCACTATCGCCTACTCAACATGGATTCAGACCTCACCACTCAACCATGACATTACTCACTAACCTCACACAGCACATCATGGATGGCATTAACTCCAGACGACCCGCTCAATGTATACTATTAGCAACAATAGACATTAGTAAAGCATTTGATGCTATCCCACACTTCCCTCTCATAAACAAAATACTCAACACAAACATGCACAATAACACCAAAAGGTTGCTGAGCAACTATCTTTCAGGAAGATACTCACATGTCACATTTAATGGCAAGTCATCCAAAAACAAGCTTTTTCCGAATGGGGTCCCTCAAGGCTCTGTTCTCTCACCAACACTGTTCAACTTATACATGTATAACATTCCAACACCCATAGATAACAAGCTTACCTTATCATATGCAGATGACATCACTCTAACATCCACCCACAACAACATTGACACCGCTACAAATAACATACATAAACAGTATACAAGACTGGCTCACACACAATAGACTCAAAGTAGCACCCACAAAATCAACCATCACCTTGCTTACAAGCAACACAAAAGAACACGAGGTAACTCCACAGCTTACACTAAACAACATCAACATTCCACACACTCACAGGACCAAAATACTTGCGGGTCACATAGAACACATCATTATCTTTTGCAAACCACATTCAGGACATTAAAAACAAATGTACGTCGAGACTTAACACGCTTAGGGTACTAACAGGCACAAACTTTGGACACCCGCAGGAAACAACATCACTCATATACAAACAATACAATCACTCAGTTATGGACTATGCTAGCCCATGCTGGGCACCCATTATCTCACACACACACACACCTTACAGACAATACAAAATAACACACTTCGTATCATTACAGGATGCACTCAAACAACACCAATAGAACACCTGCACACAGAAACAAAAGTACTGAAAGTTAGGGAACATTTAGACATGAGGGGAACACAATTCATGGCAGCAGCGACAACTAACCCACAACACCCTTGCCACTACATGTACAATCATGCACTGACACCTCACACCATTAAGGTAACACCAGGGAGACATTATAACCAAATACTCCATTCCATACCACGCCACACACACAGTACAGAAAACACACACACACAGTACAGAAAACACACACACACAGTACAGAAAACACACACACACACAGTACAGAAAACACACCACACACAGTACAGAAAAACACACACAGTACAGAAAACACACACACACACACAGTACAGAAAACACACACACACACACACAGTACAGAAAACACACACACACACACAGTACAGAAAACACACACACACACAGTACAGAAAACACACACACACACACACAGTACAGAAAACACACACACACAGTACAGAAAACACACACACACACAGTACAGAAAACACACACACACACACACAGTACAGAAAACACACACACAGTACAGAAAACACACACACACACACAGTACAGAAAACACACACACACACAGTACAGAAAACACACACACACACACAGTACAGAAAACACACACACACACACACACAGTACAGAAAACACACACACACACAGTACAGAAAACACACACACACACACAGTACAGAAAACACACACACACACACACAGTACAGAAAACACACACAGTACAGAAAACACACACACACAGTACAGAAAACACACACACACACAGTACAGAAAACACACACACACACACACAGTACAGAAAACACACACACACAGTACAGAAAACACACACACAGTACAGAAAACACACACACACACACACACAGTACAGAAAACACACACACACAGTACAGAAAACACACACACACACACAGTACAGAAAACACACACACACAGTACAGAAAACACCACACACACACAGTACAGAAAACACACACACACACAGTACAGAAAACACACACACACACACACAGTACAGAAAACACACACACACACACAGTACAGAAAACACACACACACAGTACAGAAAACACACACACAGTACAGAAAACACACACACAGTACAGAAAACACACACACACACAGTACAGAAACACACACACACACAGTACAGAAAACACACACACACAGTACAGAAAACACACACACACACAGTACAGAAAACACACACACACAGTACAGAAAACAACACACACACACACAGTACAGAAAACACACACACACACACACAGTACAGAAACACACACACACACCACACAGTACAGAAAACACACACACACAGTACAGAAAACACACACACACACACACAGTACAGAAAACACACACACACAGTACAGAAAACACACACACACACACACACAGTACAGAAAACACACACACACACACACAGTACAGAAAACACACACACACACACCACACAGTACAGAAAACACACACACACACAGTACAGAAAACACACACACACACAGTACAGAAAACCACACACACACACACAGTACAGAAAACACACACACACAGTACAGAAAACACACACACACACACACACAGTACAGAAAACACACACACACACAGTACAGAAACACACACACACACACCACACAGTACAGAAAACACACACACACACAGTACAGAAAACACACACACACACAGTACAGAAAACACACACACACACACAGTACAGAAAACACACACACACACACAGTACAGAAAACACACACACACACACACAGTACAGAAACACACACACACACACAGTACAGAAAACACACACACACACAGTACAGAAACACAACACACACACACAGTACAGAAAACACACACACACACACACAGTACAGAAAACACACACACACACACACCACAGTACAGAAAACACACACACACACACAGTACAGAAAACACACACACACACAGTACAGAAAACACACACCACACAGTACAGAAAACACACACACACACACAGTACAGAAACACACACACACACAGTACAGAAAACACACACACACAGTACAGAAAACACACACACACACAGTACAGAAAACACACACACACACACAGTACAGAAAACACACATACACACACACAGTACAGAAAACACACACACACACACACATACACACACACACACACACACACACAGTACAGAAACACACACACACACACACAGTACAGAAAACACACACACACACACACAGTACAGAAAACACACACACACACAGCACTGACACGACTCGGTCCAAATGAGGTCCTAGGTGCGAAGCTGCCACCCATTAACAGGTCAGAGATCAGCCTGAGCAGATTGGATCGAGTTAACTTAGCACGATTCCGATGTGGACATCACCCCAACTTACGGACATATAAACACAGACTAGACAACTCCACAGACAACACCTGCCACCTGTGCCAGGACACACCACAAACAATTGAACACATTATGACACTGTGCTGCTCTAGCACAACAACGAACACAACATACCATCACTAGTGTGCTGAACCTCTGGTCCACTCTGGAGAGGGTGATCACTTACCTGTGTGCTGCTGGCTTGCTCGATCAGGGTGGGCTGATTGGTTAAACCCACCACCAACAACAGCAACAACAACAACAACAACTTTCCAATTAATCTAGTACATGCTCAAATTGCATTCCATGTAGCTGTTGACGCATTTCTACTAGTCTGTGTAAGCTGTCGGTTACGTTTTGAAGCGTTTCCACACTAATTCTGTTACATTGATCTGTAATTTTTTTCTTTTAGCTGCTGAATCATTCTAGCTTCTTGACTCCTAAACAACGGACTTTAAGTGGCCCCACAAGAAGTCAAGTGGGTTTAAGTGCCACGATATACATACAAATTTATCATGATCAATTATGCTACCTTATTTTCCTATGAGGACAGACTTGTGTTGAACTATATATATATATATATATATATATATATATATATATACATACAGGGTGTACATAAAGTCAGGATCTATTTTTGTGAAGCACTTGGAAATTATATGGAATTCAATCATAAAATAAAGCACTTGGTAACATTTATTAAATAATTAAGAGTAGGATTCGACGTGACGCCCATCAGTATCCCGGCACAGCTCAAATCGTTCTGAATCATTTCTAAACACATTCTGGAGCATTTACGGGGTTATGTTATCTGCAGCAGTTCATATACGTGTACGTAAGTTTTCAAGAGTCGTAATCTTCGTCTGATAGACATGTGATTTGATAAAGCCCCATCTATCAGATGAAAATTACGACTCTTGAAAACTTACATACACGTATACAAACTGCTGCAGATAACATAACCACGCAAATGCTCCAGAATGTGTGTAGAAATGCTGCGGAACGATTTGAGCTGTGCAGTGATACTGATGGGCATCACGTCGAATCCTACTCTTAATTATTTAATAAATGTTACCACTTTATCATTTTATGATTGAATTACATATAATTTCCAAGTGCTTCACAAAAATAGATCCTGACTTCATGTACACCCTGTATATATATATAATTAGGCCGGGTTGAATTTCTGGGGGCAGATCAGGCACTATGTGGGGCTTATGAATTGGGGTACTGACCAACATACTCCAAAAGAAAGTTTATGCTCTCCCCCGTACCACTAGCATACTCCCTCTTATTTTTGGCTCCACCCCAAAAATTAAAATAGTCTCATAAATTAAAATGGAGACCATTTAGAGCATCTTCTCATAGAGATGACTGCCACTAAAATTGCATAATATATATCGTGTGCAATTTTCAGGCAATTACCTCATAAATTTGGATTTCTCAAAATTTTCACAACACGTATTTTCTCAAAATATTTGCTATATCAGAAAATTTATTACACATAAACATTGTTTATGTGTAATCAATTTACTGAGCTGTGTGTTGAATTTCAAATTCAATACCAATAAATTTCATTTCTCTTTCCCTGTCATTCAAGAAAGATCTATTTCTTGTGCAGTGGAAAGATTAATCAGATCAGCTCTTTCCTTGAACAAGGTTCCTCTACATCAAAGGAATGAAAATTTTGCTAAAAAACTTGCTTCATATATGAGATGAAATGTTTGACATTTGTACTTGCAAATGTTATGATAAAGGAATAGAAAGGCCGTTTTGTTGATGCGAGGTAAAAATCCCAATGGTAGAGTGGGAGTCATTTGTAGGCCAAAAGCAGAATAAATCAATTAGGGCTATTTGATCTTGAAGCTGCTGCTGTCCAGAGATGATCCCTCTCAAGAACAAGAGAGACAACAAAGATCACAAGTGGAAATGGCAGAGGCTATGGAAGTTGTACCATCTTCTTCAGTAGATGACTTTAGCGAAGATATAGAAGACAGTGACAATGAGCTAGAATTCATGCCTGATGTGGAATTGATTGAAAATTATCAAAATAGGTATTCATACAATGAATTACCATTGGTGGCAGACCATTACCGTGCAAGTTCGAGAGCTACAGCAGCTATTGTTAATGCTGCATTGAAAGATATGGGAATAATTGATCAATCTAACATGCTTGATAGGAAGAAAAAAGAGAGAGAGAGAGTTAGTTACAAGGAGTTACAAGGAAAAGAAGTACCTCAAAAGGCCTTGCGGCCCATACCGAGGAGGTACCAATGGCAATGGGTGCCAGGGAAAATTTTGTACACACACAAATAGTGTGCAAGATTTGGTCTAACCTTTTCTTGAACTGATCCACAGAGGAACTGTTCACAACTTCCGAAGGTAACCTGTTCCATGTGTCACAGATCTTATACGTAAAGTAATTCCCACACACACTAGTCCTAAACCGTTTCAAATCCAACTTCCAACCATTGTTGCGAGTTGGGTTATCATTTAAACTAAACATACTTCTAAAATGGACATCGTTGAACCCACGTAAGAGCTTGAAAACCTCGATCAGTTGACCGCGCAGCCTCCGAGTTTCAAGCGAAAACAAGTTCAGGGCGCGTAACTGTCGATTGTAGCCCATATGCCTAATGGAAGGGATTAACTTTGTGGCCCTCGCCTGCACTCGCTCCAGTCTCTCAATATCTTTCCTGAGGGTGGGCGACCAGAACTGCACAGCATACTCCAGGTGCGGCCGAACAAGGGAATTGTACAGTGAGAGGACAATCTCCTTGTTCCGAAACTGAAATTGCCTCCTGATATAACCCAATAGTTTCTGGGCTTTCTTTTCCACCTCTACACACTGTTTCGTAAACTTAAGGTCCCTGCTAATTAGCACACCCAAGTCCTTTTCTAAATCAGTCACCTCGATATTACTACCGAACATCGAGTAGTCCGACTTGGGATTGGCATAGCCAATGTGCATCACTGCATTTACCCAAGTTAAATGGCATTTGCCATTTTTCGGACCACACTCCTATCCTACCTAGGTCCGCACGCAGTTCCTCGATCGCTTCGGGCGTCCCAACATTGGCCCCAAGCTTGGTGCCATCAGCGAATTTGCCGATCCGACTGACGATGCCACCGTCGATATCATTTATGTAAATGATAAACAACAGTGGCCCCAAAATGGAACCTTGAGGAACCCCACTAGTGACCGAGGCTCAACCCGAACTAGCCCCTTTAATTACCACCCTCTGCCACCTATTCCTCAGCCAGTTTTCAATCCACCTACCTATTTCCCCACCGATACCCAGCGCGCGCACTTTCGCGAGAGAGAGAGAGAATTCGTGTAGGCAAGAAAAATAATACTAGATCTAGATGTGAATATTGAATGTATAGGGTTTGATGGAAGAAAGGATGATACGTTAACCAAGCATGGAAAAGAGAGAACATCATTATGTGCTGATCAAAGACCCTGGAGGTATCTATGTAGACCATCTCTGCCCTGATGCAGGAAATGCTCAGTGTATAGCTGATGAAATTATAATGTTCTTAATTGATTCAGCGAGCATCGACACTCTCAATGCTCTGCTATGCGACGGTAATGCTGTCAATACTGGTAGAATTGCTGGTACCATAAAATTGATTGAAATTTTTTTGCGTAGATCAGTTCAATGGCTTGTCTCTCTTTTACACATGAATGAACTCCCCTTCAGACACATATTTGAAACCATAGACAGAAAAACATCAGGGCCAAATACCTTAAAGGTTCAATTGGAGCCAAGTTGAAATGTGATTTAACCATTTTAGACTTAGTGGCATTTTCACCAGTTCAGGGCAATGTCCAAGATATACCACCGAATGTTGTGAAAGAGTTGAGCAATGATCAAAAGTATCTCTCTGATATGTGCCTAGCAGTGCAATCTGGATGGGTATCTGAAAGTCTAGCCCGCAGGTCTCCAGGTGCCATTCATCATGTTCGCTGGATTACCCGATCAAACCAGATTCTTCGTTTATATGTATCGACTTTGCATCCTGAACAAAATCTGAAAGAACTGGTAACCATCATCATGAAATCATATGCTCCTGGATGGTTTCATATCAAATCCCATCCTAAAGCTACTGATGGAGCACAGAATTTTTTTCATTTGATTGTCTTGATGTGAGGATTGGAAAAAAAACATTGCATTATTATGGAACCAGTGTTCTGTAATAATGCCTATTTTGCCAATCCCGAAGCTATCCTACTGTCAATGCTTACTGATAGCAGACAACATGTCAGAGAAGATGCTCTTCAGAAGATACTTCTCAGTCGGACACGTTTCAGTGGCACACAAAATTTTGAGCTTCCTAAATCTCTAAATTTCAATTCCAAAGACTACTATGAGATGATTGACTGGAGAAAGGAAGCTATCAATCCTCCACCTTTGATAAGGAATTTCAGCAATGAAGAGGTACTGCATACAAGAACAGGACTCTTGACAATTGCTGCCTTTTCATGCCACAGTCAAAGCGTGGAAAATGCAGTGAACTTAGTGACAAAAGCATCAGAACAAAGGATTGGCTACGGCAATTGGCACAAATTTATCCTCAATCAACTGGAATCAAGAAAAAGACTGCCACAGTTTGAATGGAAAAACCAATGGGGCCAAGGCATATCCACAAGTAATTTTTAAATTAAATTTTGCTTTTACTTCAAAGCTGTTTTGTGTAATAAATGTTACAATAGACTAATTCTTCTTTTCAGACAAATATTCTAGGCCTATATGAGGTTTATGAATTGGTCTCCTAGGCAATCAGTACTCCAAACTAAAGTTTATGCCACCCTTTTCTATATACTGATAACACTTTTTGGGGATGCAGCAATTTTTCAAGGATTTGAAATTTCTTGGATAATTGCCTGAAAATTGCACATGAGGTATATTATGCAATTTTAAGGGGGGTCATCTCTATAAAAAAAAATGCTCTAAATGATCTCCATTTTGATTTGATACTATTTTTAATTTGGGGGTGGAGCCAAAAATAAGAGGGAGTATGCTAGTGGTACAGAGGGGAGCATAAACTTTCTTTTGGAGTATGTTGGTCAGGATATCATTTCATAAACCTGACATAGTGCCCATCTAAAAAAAAGTCATTTTGACTAGATTTCAACCCAGCCTAAATTATACATACATACATACATACACACACACCTCTCACTGCAGTGATGTTGCGTCAGGAACAGGCAGGAAATAGCTCAATCACTCACATTCACTTATCAGATGACATGACAACAATGCACCTCCCTCAGGGCAACATTATCCACAGCCCAGCCCCGCAGACTACTTCACGGTTTACCCAGACTGCTTCATACACCCTGAGCCAGCACATTGCCAGCCCGTTGCCCCTCATATACCACATAGCTCATTTTCTCTATCTAGCGTGCATCTTTCATCCTCCCAGATATCCAGTCCTTGTGACACAAAGTCTCCCTCACTCCATCCTTCCATCTCCTCCTCCAGTCTACCCCTCTCCACCTCCCACATGTAAATCCTCTTCAGCATCCTCTTCATGTGCCCAAACCATTTTAACACCCCCTCATCTGTTCTCTCCATAAGACTCCTTCAACTCCTACACCTCTCTCAGATAGTTGTTTCTCACATGATCAATTTGCCTTGCTCCCCAGATCATCTTCGAGCATTTCATTTCTAGTATGTAGCATGTCAAAATAGGTTTGGTGTGTAAGGAAGTGGATCTGGTGAATTTCAGCATGAAATCTGGTGTATGGCAAAACCGATTTGGGGCATAACACAAAGTAAATAAAAAGTTTCCTTCATTCTACCATGGGATTGAGTGTTGTGTCGCTAAGTTGGAAATGCTGTTTGGGTACATAGAAGATAGAATCACTGGAGGCACTGAACAGCTTGTTGGTTTGCCAGTAACTCCTGCTTGAATGAGTGTAGAGGACAGAAGGGCCCACCCATGGACAAGTGAGAAGTAGCCAGACAAGCAGAATTCCTAGTATTCCGCTCTTGTTGGCTACTATCTTTCAATGGAATTGTCGAGGCCTTCTCCCTAATTGGAAGGACATTCTCCTCCTTATTCAGGATTTTGATCCAGCATGTCTCTGCCTTCAAGAGACCCAACTTGGGGTGCGCTTCCTTGTGCCCTCTCCGCAGATTTTCATCATACCCCTCCCCCTGGTGGTGGTACAGCCATCTTCATCCAGTCTGACGTGCCATCTACTTCCCTTCCCCTCCGCACTCCTCTCCAGGCTGTTGTGGCCCAGGTTTTCCTTGACTGATTGTATTCAATCTGCTCCTTGTACCTTACCTTGTTACAGGAAGTTTCTGTTAACGATCTTTCTGCCCTCCTTTTACAGCTTCCTGCACCCTTCCTCCTCCTTACGTCTTGGACCCTCGACGACTCTGCTCTTCCTACCCAATGGTCTCTTTTCCGGTCTGAAAGCCAAATGTACGCAGTTCCAAGCAACTTTCCAACTATTGATGCTGCCTCCACCTACCTCACTAATCCTATAACTTGTGCCACTTTATCCTCCATTCTCAAATCAACATTTCCCTGCTCTGCCCTTTCGGTTCAGTGGTGGACCCCGAAATGTGCCCTAGCTGCTCGAGCCAAGAAGTCTGCCTTCCGCCATCTTCAGCGTGACCCATTCCTTGCTAATTCAATAGCCTAAATTTAAACGTGTGCGAGCTCAGGCCCATCGCACGGTACGTGAAGCCCGCTGCTTTTCCTGGTGAGCCTACGTCTCCTCTCATTTCCCGCACCCCTTCCTCCCAAATCTGGAACAAGATGGGGAAAATTTCTGGTAAATCCCCTCCTCATCCCCCTCCTGTCCTTAGGATAAACAGACACCCGGTGTCATCCCCCACTGCAGTGGCTGAAGCCTTGGCATTGACCATTGCTTCCATCTCCCGACATGACCACCATGATCCCGCTTTCCTCAGACATAAGGGTTTGCTTGTTTGCTTCCACCTTTTCCAGACTCCCAAGAACTTCCCTTATAACCACCTTTTTTCTATGTCGAAACTGCACTTGGCATTGGCTTCTTGCGGTGACTTTGCTCCTGGCCCGGATGGCATTCATTTTGATATGTTCTGCCACCCCTTAGTGTTTTTTTTTTTTCTCCTCACCCTCTATAATTGGGTTTAAGTGGAGACCACCTCATCCTGTTGTAGGGAAGCATTGGTGCAACCCTTTCCTAAGCCCTGTAAGGACCAGACATCTCCCCTTAACTACTGTCCAATAACCCTCACTAGCTGCCTCTCAAAACTTCTTGAGACGATGGTTTCTCGGTGCCTGGTGTAGCACCTCGAATGCCACAATTTGCATTTGCTTTCTCCCACACAGACTGGTTTTTGCATGGGCTGTAGCACCACTGACATCTTGGTGCAACTGGAAACTGCGGTCTGTGTGTCCTTTGCAGAGTGAAGTTACCTCTATGCGGTGTTCTTTGATTTGGAGAAGGCATATGATCACCTGGCAGTGGTGAATCTGCTGGAAACTATATCTCTTGGGTTTCTGAGGCTTCCTCCCATCCTTCATCTCTAACTTTTTATCTTCTCGCTCCTTTAGTGTCCAGGTGGGTACTTCTCTGTACACTCGTAGGTGGAAGGAGTTTCCCAGGGCAGCATCCTGAGTGTCATTTGTTTCGCTTTGGTGATTGATGTGGTGATGGCTCTGCCCTCGGGATTACAGCCACCCTCTATGTTGATGAGCTTGCCATATATTGCTCCTGATCCACCTTCCTTGAACATCCCCTCCAGCGAGGCCTGGATTCAGTCTCCAGATTGGCCACATACCATGGGTTTCATTTTCCCCCCTCGAAGACTGTGGTGATGCATTTTTGTACTGCTGCCACTACACTGCCATCCCTTCCCTCTCTCTTTATGGATCGCCGCACCTTGTAGTCCCCGAAACTAGAATTTTGGGTCTCCTTGATTCCCCACCTGAAGTCTGAAGACTTTGTGCCTTCAGACTTGCACCTTTCTCAAATTTCTTTCCCATATTGATTTGGGTGTTGACCGCCATATCCTTTGGCAGCTCTACCACTTCCTTGTCCAAAGTAAGTTGCATTATGGCTGTCAGGCCTATTCCTCCACTCTGCGTATGCTGGACCCTATCTGTTCCCCGAGTGTATGCATTAGCACGGGGTGCATGCTGATCCTCTTCCATTGTCACCCTTTGTGGAAAGTGGACATCTCCTGCTGGATGTCCATTGTACTTTAGAGGGTTTAAAATGCCTCTTTCGCGTCCAGCATTTTTCTTCCAACCTAGTTTACCAATCCCTCTTTGGCCCTTCCACTTCAGCCTACTTTGACCGTCGCCCACATCTAGTTCAACCATATGGTTTACAGATGGCTCTTGTCCTTTCTTCTTTCGTGGTGGAAGGGCAAGTTCTTCCCTCTTCTCCCTCTACAATCTACACCCCCCCCCCCACTTGACCCTTCCTTCCCTCTGAATCTGCTCTTTCCTCTCTACTGCCCCAAAGTCACAGTTCAACCCCCCTGCCCTTTGTCAATTATTTCTATACCACTCCTCTTCCTATTCTGATTCTATTCCCGTGTTCACCGATGGCTCTCGTTTGCCACTTGGAGTGGGTTGTGTAGCAGCCTTTCCATCGGTAGTCCAGTCATTTATCCTTTCCCCCAAGTGGCTTCCATTTTCACTGCGAAACTGTTATCCTCTTGGCCCTTCGAGTCCTCTCTCTCAACTCTCATTTACGTCTTTCACCATCTACTCTGACTATCACAGCGCTCTTGAGGCACTGTCCTCTCTTGTCTTCCCGCACCCATTGGTGCAACAGATCCAGGACTGGCTTATCCTCCTTTCATCACGTCACAAGTTGGTCACCTTTTGTTGGGTACCTTCCCACGTTGGTGTTCTGGGCAACGAATCCGCAGATGCTGCGGTGAGGGAGGTGGACTGGAAGGTCTTTGAGGCTTCCTCTTGTCCTTGTATATATATATGTATGTATATATATATATATATGTATATATATATATAATAAAAAACCACGAAGGAAAGGAAACGCAGAATGGTGCTCAAGCGCTTTTGTCTAATGACATCTTCAGGAACACTGAAGTACATAGAGTTACAGCCTATATATAGGTTACAGAAAAAAAAAAAATATATATATATATTAGGGTGCATCAAACGCCCTTAGGTTCTTGGATTTTAATGTCTATTCTCTCAAATGTTACACTTGTTGCTAGAAGTGTGTATGCCAAAAATTAATTAAATCGGAGGTGGTCCTGGGTGGCCACCGGTCACTTTTATATTTTCGCGGCAATTTTTGGGGGCCGCGCTATGTAAAAATATCTTTTTTTTTTTTATTTACCAACCAGTTGACTACTTACATTGTTTCTTTTAATATAGAGTTGCTAAGGGGTGATTTACATAACATTTGAGAGAATAGACATTAAAATCCAAGAACCTAAGGGCGTTTGATGCACCCTAAAGGGGTGATTTACATAAAACATGTACCATAAATGAAACTTCACTTATAGTCTAATAATATCCTTTATTGTCTTTCAGAAACAATGGAAGCTAAGAAGACCAGATTAGCAAGTGCCATTTTTGGTCTTGGCAATGCTCTTACAGAAGGAGATGGTACATTGACAGGAGTCTGCCTCCCAACTTGCCGGCAGGTTCTTCGATGCGTGATGTGGCACATCCAGAAAGAAATATGTGAAGGCAAACAAACACAGCCACTCAAATGGAAATCTGCCAGCAGAGTCCTTATCCAGCTGAAAACATTCTACACTAAAGCAAATATTCCTATGCTTTCAGACCATCAATGCTGCAAACTAATACTTGACCTTCTTAATGACAATAACAAATTGCGTCAAATACCTGTTTCTCGCAGAGAATCTCCAAACACTTTGGCTAAGTTGCAATCCATGAATGAACGTCTTGATAAGACCTTTGGTGTATGGACAAAAGATGCAATGACAAACATTAAGAATGAGGAAGATAGAGCATTTTTAGAGTCAATGAAATCTGACAGAGTAGCCTCATTTGGTAGTGTTGACAAGAAGAAAGCTGATAAAGATCGTAGAAAAGAAAAACGCATCTTAGCGGAAGCTTCAAGACGAGAATGTCATGAATCATCCAGTGTACAAGAGATGAAAAGTTCTGTATGCTCTGATGATAGTGCCCCTGCAGATAGCTTGGAAGAAACTGAAGAAGAGGCGATTCCAGAGCTTCAAAGGAAGCGTAGTCACCACAGATCAACATATGCAGGTACGTCTGCCTTTATTCCTCATGATATTCTGAAAAGGCCTTCAGTCGTGTCTGTTGCTACTCGACTAAACATAACTCCTTTCAACAGGCTGTGCTCACCGACGCTGTAATTCAAGAGGCAGGAGGTGATCCACGTCGTGTGGCCAAGTCGTATTCAACTGCTGATAAGGCTCAATGATCAATAACAAGTGCTATCGCCAAAGATATTCAAGAAAATTGGATCGCCCCAACAGCTGCAACACTTCACTGGGATGGCAAGCAGATGCATACGCTCACAAAACAAGAATGGCAAGGAAGAAAGATTGCCAGTGTTGGTTGGGAATGCCACTGATGTAAAGCTACTGGGAGTGGCTAGATATCCTCGTGGAAGTGATATGTCATCAGGTGACATCATTGCCGAGCACACTTACACGTTTCTACATTCATGGAAGTGCAAACAGTCAGTTGTCAACTTATGTTTTGACACAACAGCATCAAACACTGGACACGTTACAGCTGCCTGTGTTACCATTCAATCAAAACTGGACCGTGCTCTTCTGTGGTGTGCATGTCGCCATCATGTTGGAGAGGTAATCCTGGATCATGTGTTTGACACTCTCAAAATTGAGACATCAAGTCTCCAGAAGCATCTTTGTTCCAAAGATTCCAGAAGAATTGGGAACGCATATCGCATGCAAAGGATGAAAGTTTAACCAAAATTGACATTTCAATGTACAATGACGATGCACAACAACTGCTTTTATCCTGCAAAAACAAGGTTTTAAGCACAATCCGCACAAGCGCTTCATACTGTAGGGAAGACTACAAGGAAATGGCACAACTCTGCCAGGTAGTCCTCGATGATGATGTCACAAAACAAGGAACACTCCACAGACCTGGGGCCATGCATAAAGCAAGGTGGATGTCAAAGATTCTTTATTCCATCAAAATATGCCTACTTGAAGAGCAAATTTCTGTACTACCTCGAGGAACTGTAACAACACAACATCAACCGGAAAAACTGAAGGAGTTTGTTGTTTTTGTTGTTTATATTTATTGTGATTGGTGGCTCATATGTCAGTCTGCTTCAAATGCCCCATGGTTTGATTTGTGCTTATACAAGACTCTGCTCAACTATAAAGCTGTCAACTCAATCATTTCAGTCAGCGCTGTGAAAGCCTTTGATAGACATTTGTGGTATTTAACCCCAGAACTGGTTGTTTTGGCACTGTTCAGCAATGCAGTACCTCAAAAGGAGCGTCGTGCCCTTGCAGATGTGTTACTGGCCATACAACCAGATGAAATGCCAAGCACTCCAAAACACCGCTACGGTTCTGGATATGGCAAACCGTCATTTCCAAAAATTACAGAAGCGACAACCCTGGCTGATCTTGTGAACGAGGACTCGTGGTTTACAGGTTATAGAAATTTTCTGTTTGTTTTTCATTCAATATTGATTCTAATTTCACATTGTTATTAAACAGCCTGAAGATGAGCGTATTGCTCGAAACGTTGCGCAATAAAGAAGACTTTTCATGGCATTTACATTTCTCCTTGTCATTGGATTTCTCTTAAATATTAAATTGAAGCTCTGTAGAAGCAACCCGCATAATTATATATATATATATACAGGGTGGGCCGTAAGTTTCCATACATAGGAAAAATTAAACGTTTGTTTTTATGTTTCAGATACCCTAAGAATATGCGTTTGACGAAAGAGCAACGAATTGAAATCATACTGATGGCTGGGTCGGGAAGCAGTCGCATGGTTGCAATGAACTTTAACAGACAACATGGAACGAACATCACACACGACACTGTGGCAAAACTTATTAACAAGCTTCAGAAAACTGGAAATGTTGCAGATCAACCGCGAAGTGGTCCAAGACGTCAAGACGTACAGCCACCGATGAAGACACAACAGCTACGATACTTACAGCGCTTACACAGAGTCCCAGAAAAAGTACATGACGGTTGTCTGCAGAAAGTGGTGTCAGCAGATCGAGTATCAGGCGCATTTTGAAAGCAAACAAATGGCATCCATACAAATTGCATATGGCACAGCATTTGAGTGAAGATGACCCGGATAGACGGATGGAATTCTGTGAATGGGCATTAACCAAAGTGAACGAGGATGCAAACTTTTCAACTAAGATCTTGTTTACTGATGAAGCAAATTTTTACGTCAATGGAGAGGTTAATCGGCAAAACATACGTTACTGGAGTAATGCTAACCCTAACTGGCTGAGTCCGACGAAGATGCAAGGTGCCGGTAAAGTGATGGTGTGGGCCGGGATATGGGTGACAGAATTATTGGACCAATTTTTGTCAGTGGAAATCTTAATGCCGAAAGGTATCTTAACATGTTGCAAGAAGAGATTTTCCCATCCCTGCTAAACGAGGAAGGTAACTTCCCAGTTTACTTCCAGCAAGATGGAGCTCCACCTCATTATGGTCTTCACGTGCGTCGGTATTTGGATCAGCAGTTTCCGGATGCTTGGATTGGTCGGCGTGGTCCTGTGGAGTGGCCTCCCAGATCCCCAGATCTCACCCCCTTGATTTCTATCTTTGGGGGCACTTGAAGGCCATGGTGTATCAGGAAAAGATACGAGACATAAATCATCTAAAGGAACGTATCACCAACGCCATTACAAGCATAACTTCAACTGTGCTAATGCGTGTTCATCAACAGTGGGGAACACGTATTGAAATGTGTTTTCAAAACAATGGCAACCATGTAGAGCATATTATATAAATAAAGATGGTTGTCCATAAAAAAATGTTTATTTTTCCTATGTATGGAAACTTATGGCCAACCCTGTATATAATAAATGGAAAAATTAAAAATTAAAAGATTGTGGGAGGAGCATAAAAATTTGTAAGGAAAAACTATCGATTTTTAGCACAAGATCAAATGAATTGTTTCCAACCAATGTTATTAAAAAAAAATAATAAATAAATAAATACAAATTTATACTGGAAATCTGCCTGGGTTTTAGCACTCTACCCTTCTTGTTTAAGGTTCGATGTATATAAAAATAAATTGAAAAATAAAAGTTATTAGAGTAGCATACAAGTTTACCAAAGATTTAGCGTTCTACCCTTCTTATCTAAATCTGTTTTGAAGGAATTCAAAACAACAGGATCAAGTTGAAAAAGACCTTTGCTTATGTTGAAGTTATTTGTAAGTTGGATAATAGCAGACTCAAGAATATTTCTATTAACAATGTTGCTAGAGTGAAATAAAACTGAAGCATTATTCCAGTCAATACAGTGGGATAACTGACAAATGGACAAAAAGGGCACTGGACGACTGTCCTGTTGTAACGGAATATTGATGCTGTTTTATACTGTGTGCAAATCCTTTCCCATCTGACCTTGTAAAAGGAATCACATTGTTTACAACCAATTTTATAGATAATGCCTGAATTATTGGTAGGGCTATTTTTTACTACGATATTTTTCACAATATTGTTATGAAAATACTACATTAATATCCAAAAGTTTAAGTACATTAGCAATGCCTAAAAAGCCTGGGAAAAATGGAAGTACTAAAATATTTTTTGACAAAGTACGAGTGTTATTATTGACATGATAGAAAGTTCATTTTGCCTTATTGAGACAAGATTCCATAAACGCAGATGGATAACACAGATCACTTCCAATACCGTTTATTTTTTCTAATTCGGCCTCGATGTATTCCGGACTGGCAATCCTAAGGGCACGGAGAAACATTGAGGAAAAAATGGCCTTCTTAGTGGGTGTGTCATGTCCCAAGTAAAAGTGTACGTAGGACAAATTTTTTTTTTTTTTCCCGATAAATACTGAACTTAAAACCTGGGCTTTCCCTGTGTTTTTTTATAACATTGGTTGGAAACAATTCATTTGATCTTGTGCTAAAAATCGATAGTTTTTCCTTACAAATTTGTATGCTCCTCCCACAATTTTTTAATTTTTTTTAATTTTTATTTTTCCATTTATTGTATGTATGTAAAAATGAACCATAAATAATTCCCATATTCCTATATTATCTTATCCTTCATGTAATTCTTGTATTCATTTATATAGTCTCTGTATCCATTGTAAGAAAAAGTATCCATTTTAAAAATTCATGTGTTATATGGTTCATGTATAATCTTATATATTTAACTTTATATAATGCCTATACTCATATGTATGTACGTGTGTGTATTCATTTTACATAAGGACCAAAATCGCCCAACGCGAGTTTGGAAAATATTTGATTCACTTTCTACTTTGCTAAATAATTGGTGACCTGTTGTTTTTTAAAATCTCATAATCATTTTTTAGATTTCGCTTAATAAGGAATCCTGTTAAGCTTTGCAATGTTCACATTTTGTATACACTCTCTTTCGTTATAAACAATGAGATCATGTCTTGCCTAAGCATTAAAATTGTACATCTTAAACCTTAAAATTTCACTCATATGCATATTTTAGTGTAAAGATGCATAGTCCGATTTCCACTTTTAGTTAACTTGGCAGATCATGATAACATCAGATCTGAAAAGTCGCGGTTTAAGATAAAAATATGGTTCTTCTTCAAATATTTTGTTTACTCGTTCAAGCCTTACCACAGCTAAAAAATTTACTTATTTTCAAATATTGTGCAAAAATAATACAGCCTTCATAGCATTTAATAATAATAATGTTAGCAGTTTTTGGGTATATAAACCCATTCAAATTAATCCATTGTCATTCAGAAGCTAATTCAGAGGCTGAGCACTACCTGTATCTTTTAGCAGTAAATTTACAGTGAAGAAACTTTTTATTGTCCCCTTCGAGCCTTGCTCTCTTCAGAAAAACTTAGAAAACTTTCCGGATACGCTATAAGAAGAATCCGGAACCTTCAGCATTTAGATTGCAAATCTACCAGAGTCCTCCGAGCCACTATAGAAGAACTCGGAGAGTAACATAGAAGAAAAACCACTTCAAGGCACCTATCCGTTGCTTGCCTCCTAAACCAGAACCCCCGTCAATCCGAACCACCCCAGGGCCATAGACGGAGGGGTTAACATGTATGTATATGTGTGTGTATATATATATATATATATATTTTTTTTTTTTTTCTGTAACCTATATATAGGCTGTAACTCTTTATGTACTTCAGTGTTCCTGAGGATGTCATTAGACAAAAGCGCTTGAGCACCATTCTGTGTTCCTTTCCCTTGTGGTTTTATTCATCATAAATATTTTTCACATGTTACTTTCGTGAAATATTTTTCATTATATATATATATATATATGTAGTATATATATAGTATATATATATATGTATGTATATATATATATGTATGTATATATATATATATGTGTATATATATATATATGTATTATGTATATGTATATATATATATATATGTATATATATATAGTATATATATATGTATATATATATATATGTATATTAGGGTGGTCCAAATCCATAGGGGGAAATTTCAAAATTGTCTTAGATAGTCTCCACAAGTGTGGTTTTTGTCCATTTAGTGTCCACATGGTCTGTGCAAAATTCCAGCGTGATTGGTGAATATTTAGAGGTCGCCCCACTCTGAATATATATATTATACAGTATAATTTACTTTTTCTTCCGTAGGTCCGATGGCTCAAACTCGATCAATTCCAAAAGTTTGGCTTCTAGGGATGGCAACTGGAACTTTATCCACGTCAAGGCTCCCTACATGCCTTGACGCCCTCCTCTTGGGGCAATACCACCACATCAATCAAAAGCAAACCACCTCCGACAGTCTGAACCAGGCATGCCAGAGGGTGATTGAAGTCTGGACCCGAGCGCGGATCCCAACTCAACGGATCGACTCCTGTGTCCGTAAGCTTTCAAAGCTTTTAGACCGCTACAAAACACTCAAGAAGCACAGGACCAGGCAACGTGCCAGCGATAGAATGAATGAAGACATCTTCAAAGCGGACATCCAGGAACTGTTTGACATCGCAACCAGTGATGCCATGAGCACAATCGTCAACGTTGAGGACCGAAATTTCCTGTCCATGCAGCGCAAGGACGTCAATTCTTGCAGCATGGCTGGCATTGATAAGGAAACGACTACACAAGAGGACAGAAAGCGATCCAGAATGGAGAAGGAAGCCAAGAGGAAGGCAAGGCATGAAGCAACACAGAAAGATTTGGAAGAAGCAGGAGTGTCATCAATTGATCTTTCCTCTTCTTCTTCTTCCTTTTTTCGCAAGACGACGACGACTATAGACCATCGGTTCCGATTCCTTCTTCGTCTGAAGCTCCGGCACCAAAGCGTCCCAAGAACAAGGTTACGAACATTTTCCAATCTCCAGAAGTCATTGGAGCAATGGATCGCACCAATCTTTCTGACCGGAATGCTGTTTTCGTAACTGGAGCTGTATTACAGGCCGCGGGGCATGATCTGTCTTGGATGACGTGCTCTCGGAGCTCTATTCATCGCTACAGAGAAAGTGGGCGAGAACAGGCAGCTCGAGAAGACCTAGAATCATTCTCTCTAGAAGACCTTGTCCTTCTCCATTGGGACGGAAAGCTTTCCCCGGCATTGAAGGGAAGAAGACGAATTTGCATCGGATAGCAATCCTTATAACATTCAATGGACAGGAGAAGCTGCTTGGTGTCCCAAAGATGAAACAAGGAACTGGAGAAGCACAGGCCCAGGCATGCCTTCGAACTATGAAATTATGGAACGTGGAACAGCATGTGAGAGGTCTCGTCTTCGATACCACTGCGTCAAACACGGGTTTACATCGCGGAGCCTGTGTCAGGATTGAAGAAGCATTGGGTCACGAGCTAGTTTGGATCGGTTGTCGACATCATATACTTGAAGTCGTACTTGCTGATGTCTTTGCCTCAATATTTGGCTCAACAGGAAGTCCTGAAACAGGCCTTTTTAAGCGATTTCAAAAGGAATGGCCATCTCTCTCCCACGAAGCATTTGTCTCAGCATCGGACAGCTTGTTCGAGAACCCTCAACTCCAAAAGATGAGAAAAGAGATGCTCACTTACTTACCTAACGCTCTTCAGGCAAGCCAACCTCGTGACGACTACAAGGAGTTCCTTGAACTATCTTTGCTCTTCCTGGGGGGAAAGACTGGTGGTCAACTCTTTATCCGAGCTCCGGGTCCCATGCACCACGCGAGATGGATGGCGAAGGCGATTTATGCGCTCAAAATCTACCTCTTTCACTATCAATTCAAGCTCATAGCACGCGAAGAACGAAACGTGACTCAGCTGGCTTTATTTGTCAGTCTGATTTACGTCAAGTACTGGCATGAAGCGCCAATGGGGACACAAGCTCCTCTCAATGATCTCAAAATGCTGCATCTTCTGGAAAAATATCCACACGGAGGAGCTGCACAAGCGGCGAAGACAGCTCTAAGACGCCACCTGTGGTACTTGTCGGAGCATCTGATTGGACTGGCCTTCTTCGATAATAGGATCGATCCTGATACCAAAAGGAGAATGGTTCAACACCTCCAACATCCCCAAAAGAATGGCTGTCCCCGACGAATCGACATGGCGGAAGCTGGTGTTGAAAATGATGTGGCATCCTTCGTCACGAAAAGGACATTGACCCTCTTTGATGCCTTGAAAGTTGGAGGTAAGGAGGAAGCGCCAGTTACTTCAAAAAGATCCACGGGAATGGCCAAATGACAAGAACTACAGGGAACTTAGAGATCGCGCCTTAAAGATGAAAGTCGTCAATGATGCTGCCGAGCGAGGTATTGCTCTCGCACAACGCTACAATGACACTTTGACACGAAACGAGGACCAGAAGCAGTACCTCCTACAACTCGTAGCCGCCCACCGAAAACAGATACCAATACCATCCAAGGCGACTCTGATGCAGAAGAAATAATGAAGATACACCCATTATCATGTCCTATTGTCTTACTGTTTTCTTTCATATTCTTTGAGAACCAAAAAAAAATTTAGTTATTCAGTTGTCTATATATTTTCCCAAATTTTCAAAAAGGGGGCAAGTGGGGCGACCCCTAAATATTAACCGAATAACGTGAAACTTTGCACAAATACTATCCACACCAAGAGGCATAAAACCAACCTTGTGGAGAGAACTTAGTCGATGCTTTAACTTTTTGGACCACCCTAATGTATATATATATATGTATATATATATATGTATATATATATATATGTATATATATATATGTGTATATATATATATGTGTATATATATATATATGTATATATGTATATATATATATATGTATATATATATATGTATATATGTATATATGTATATATATATATATTATATTAGACCGTTTCACGATTATATGGTAATTATTCAAATTGAATTTTGATAAATGCACACACTTTTATTTTTTTATATAAAGGAAGAAAAACAAATAGACAAAATATCATTTTATTTGAATGATAAAAAGGCACCCCTCAGATGGCACTTCTTTTACATTAATGGATAATTAGAGCAAATATAAGACTGAACGAAAAATATGTTTTAAAACAAAGCGACTTAAATTCTATTTAAGACATATATTGATTAAGAATATAGGGATTTCAGTGGCTGAGGGACCTCCTTTCTCTGATTTTCAATGACTTGAAAGGCCAGTTCTCTCTCTTCCTCACTCTTTGTGAGCTTCTCATTAAACTCTGTAGCCAGTTTAACTCCTCATTCAGCACAGTCGTTGATTACTTTGACTGCCATGACCCGATTACGGTGCTCCTCAATGTCTTCAAGTTTCTTGGGAATTTCTATTTTCGAAGAAGTCTTGTGTTTGAGTTGTGACAAAACTGGTAATCTTTAAGTCATTGGGGTTTTGCAACATTCGGAGGTCCACCTTTCTTGCCCTCACTTTTCGAGGAGGCGCGTGGTGAAGGTTGTGGAGCATTAGAACCTTATCATCTTCAGTCACGAGGTTTGAGAAAAAGCCAAATCCTACAAGATCCTCACTCAAGTACCAACCATGGTTCTGAAGTTTTTTGAGGGCTGTAGCACCCACTTCCTTATCAACCTGGATCTTGTAGATATGTAGCATCTTGAGGAGGGCCAAATCATTTGCTGGAGCATCAATTCCAACTGGAGACGTATACCAAGCTTGAAGATAAACTGTCACTGAAAAGGCGTTTATTCGTATCAGAGCTTGTTTTTCATGAGGGGTGAGAAGGAATTGGTTCCTAAATAAGTAATTTTTTAAGGAATAGATGCCCTTTCCATCCATCTAGCTCTGCTGTAAGCTCCTGGGTAGTGGAATCTGCTATCAGAGCCTTTATTTGTTTTAGGCATTGGACAACCATGGAAGATAAGTGCAAGTTCTAAGTATTCCCTGTAGTCACCTCGAGTGTGGCCCTCTTGAAGTTTGGAGTTGATGAAAGAAATAAGCTTGTCTCTGTGCTTCAAGATCCAATGATCTAAAGATTCTGAGGTGAGATCATTGGGTTCATAGGGCTTGTAATTCTGCTGATCAATGTTATCCCAACAATCTCTGAATCGATTGAATAAGGGAATTTGTGGACCCGAAGAAGAGAAAAACATGTCAAAAACTGCAGTGATAAGAAGCTCGTGGATATGGTGGCAGCATGCCAGAAAAAGGAGTGATCTCTGAAGGGCCTTTTGGATGATGGTACAAGCCCCAGCATGGATACCTGCATTGCTTGCAGTAGTATCAAAACAAAGGCCTGCTACTCACTCATTTACTTGTGGCCATTGCTTCAAGACATCTAAAACTGCTCTCCCCATTTCTTCTCCCGTTCCAGAAATAAGCTTTGGAATAGACAGTAATTTTTCTAATTCGCCTGCACCAGTCACAACAATGGGCATTACATCAATCTTACCCCTATGCATGGATGGAAGAAGCTTTCCATCAAAATGAATTATTAAAGGGGTATTTGGTTGGAAACTGGCTTTAATGTCTTCTCCCATCTGCATCCGTGTTGATCGCCGAGACCTGTAGATAGAGGATGATGAAAGTGTGATCTCTTCAATTTCCACTCCAGCAGCTGAAAGGGCAGGTGCCACAATGTGCATAGCAGCTCTTGCAGATGTTCCAGTGCGGTCCAGAGCAGCCAAGAACTTTTTATCCCTAACAATTACACCTGGTTCAAGCTTCTCCTTTTTGAAGATGATGATGATGATGATGATGAGAGCGCTCTGTAGAACAATTCATCACCAGATGATTCTTCACTTCCTCCTGAACCGGAATTTTCACATTGGTTGAGATCCACAACCTTTGTCAATTGCCTCATTTCTTCCTTTGATTTCCTGCGAAGTTTTTCCATTCTTTCCATGCTTATCTGTCGTGCTTTTGCCTTTCTTGAAAACTCCTTGTCTTCTGGACCCATAATCATTTTCCGATCGTTCCTTTGATCCTTAAGAAAATCTTTATCCTCCTGCAATTTTATTTCTGTTTCCACTTCTGAATGAGCTACATCGAAAAGCTTCTTTAAGCTGGTGACAAATTCTGCTTCATTCTTCTCTTGGGTAGGAGTTCGTCGAGTTCGGTTCTTGACCAGCCCTTCATGCTTATTGTAAAGCCTTTTAAGCTTTGAGACAATATAAGGCTTGTGGATGACTGGGATGTAATTAAGGAGGCTTTTTCCCACATAGCAATAACTTCGTTGGCTACAGTTGCGCAAGCTACAGAGACATTTTGCTTTCCCACCTTAATGTGATAAAAAAGACGTTTAAGGACATCACTGTTAGTTGGAAGCTGCTTCTCAGAAAAACCCTCTTCCAGCACTTGTCCGACCAACCAGACTTCACACTTGTTTCTGGTTTTTGCCATAATTCTGAGGGAAAAAGTTTTACCACCTGTTAGTCTTAATAATAATATATAATCATTAATCACTCAGCTAAATTATATTATGACTTGATTACTGTAAGAAAGTTGTAAAGTAACATGAAGTAACCTTTCTAGAACAGTAAACTTGTGAAAATATCAGTAATTATAGATGAAAAAGCAAATAAAACATCATATAATCCATAAAGGGAAAAAATGGAAATTCTAGAATAGTTATCCTGAAGGAAGAATTTTCTAGAATTCTCTCTAAAGAATATAGGGGGGGTTACTGGACCATTCCTGAAAATGACCTACTTATCTTCCAATTTTATTTATGAATTTTATATACCAAATTTAAGAGGACATCACAAAATAAATAAATATATTTGCCAGAAAAATGAAAATTTTCTCATGAGGGGTAAAATAGATATGCATTGAGGGTGGGATAACAATAAGCTCTTGTCTTAATATTTTGCATGAAGTCTTTATTCATGACATATTACTTTTTTAGTATGTGTGCGTTGAGCCATCATAAATTTTCGATTTTTCGAAACGGCCTAATATATATATATATATATATATATATATATGTATGTATTATATTATATTTTTTTTTTTTTTTTTTTTTTTTTTTTTTTTTAGGAAGAACCGATTCGCCTCTATTTAAAGGGCATATCTCAGCGGAAAAACAAAGAAAAAGTGAGAGGAAAGACAGAGGAAAAAGAAAGGGTGGAGGGGACAGTCGAAGTGGAAAAAGACCAAGGACTGCAGGGTCGAGCCCCATCATCCTTGGGTGCTAGGGCCGGGAGGGCGCACGTGAAACCTCCAGGAACAAGCACGTACAAACGAGCACAAAGAGCACTCAAGAGCACGAGCTTAGAACCCCCTTGCAGGGATATATATGTATATATATATGTATATATAGTATATATATACAGGGGTTAGACAAAATAATATGAACACCCGCCGATTTCACCGGTTATCTTTACGGACTGCTCAGACACAAAGTAAATGGTCAAATGACTGGCAAACCTATTTAAATGCGTAACAGAGAGTGTATACATCATGTTATAACCCTCACGTTGTTTTTACAGATCTGAGTGAGTTATGAAAGACCTGTCAGACTTCCAAAGAGGGCAAATTGTCGGAGCGCGGATGGCTGGTGCATCGGTGACGAAAACCGCTCAGATGTTCAATGTATCCAGAGGAACTGTCTCTATGGTCATGTCTGCATACCAAAACCATGGAAAGACAAGCACCGACAAATGCAATAGTGGACGCAAGAGAAGCTGTGTGATCGAGACCGCCGGTGCTAAAGCGCATTGTGACAAAGAACCATAAGACCACAGCTCCAAAGTGACTGCAGAGCTTAACCAGCATCTTGCAAGCCCGGTATCGACCAGAACTGTACGTCGCGAGCTCCATGGAGCTGGATACCATGGAGGGCTGCAATTGCCAAACCCTTCCTTTCGCACATCAACATTGAGCGGCGCAGAAAATGGTGTAATGACCATAAGAATTGGTCAATGGAGTGGAAGAATGTAGTCTACTCCGACGAATCCTCCTTTACGCTATTTCCATGTTC